>JASANH010001409.1:0-495882 GCA_030248295.1 Mesodorylaimus sp. YZB2_4 | reverse complement strand
CAAACGCTGCCCTACGCCCTGACAGTGCTGCGTGAAATCGAACCAATATCCATCATCCAGAAGGTGGGCTGAAGTTGCATGATATGCATAAATTTAAGTTGCATGATCATTCGGAGGGGTTTTGTTTAGAATTCTGAAAACCAACAAGTTGACGAACACAGAGGCGTTTGAATTCTACAGTATTGGCTGGAAGTTTGCATGCATACGGCTGCATCAGCTTGAAAAGTGATCAAATTCACCTCATCAATCAATTTAATTCATCGAGTGCAGAAAAAAGCGTTCAAAGCTGAGCAATTGCATTCAGAGTTTCCATCAAACATGGCATGTCACTCGGCACATTCAAGGCAGCGCCAGTCAGGCTCAAATTTCTTATTTCTTAACTGCATGCGATACTCAAAAACGCGGAATTCTTCAACAGCTTTTTGTTGCACTGCAAATAATAGCGCTTGCTCCTCAAGCACTTCCTCACCATCACTTCCAGCTTGGCTATAAGTTGCTGTCCACCTTTGACCAAACCACTCGAAGCATTGTTTTAGATGTTCATGAGCATTGCATGAACCATGAACCATTACACGAGGTGCAAATGTAGACATGTTTTCGTAGAGTTCCAAAGAGTTCTGGAAGAAAGTGGAAGGCCTTCTCCAAAGAATGGACCCTTTCATCAAGATCAGAGATGAGAACCGGATTCACCAAGATCTCCGGTGTGGCTGGCATAAAAAGCAAATCTACTTTCGTGGCAGGGAACATAGTTTTGCAGTCAGCCCAGCGATGTGTTTGGTCCGCCAGAATGGATTTTGAGGAAAAAGGAAAAATGGTAGATTTATTGGAATCACTGAGGAGACTCTGGGTCTCGACAAACAGGGCATCGGTCTGTTCAATTCATTTTGGACAGGCATCGGTTTGAGGATACTTTCCTGAAGTCCATATTCATGCAAGAATTGAAAAACATGAAACAAAAAACAGGAAAAAATGAATGTCATGTTAGGATGTCAGGATCTGGTGTATTGTGCTAGAGTGCAGTACTGGCTTTGTTAGGGCGGGATGACGCGACTACCCGTGTTATTTGCCTGCTAAGACTTCTTTCTTGCATGGGTTGATACACAGTACTGGCGAGGGAGAGTTACACTAGTTAGTGTAGTGCACTCATAGAGTTTACATATATCCTTAGATGGTCGTAGGCGGATGATATTTCGCTATTCAACTCGGTATTGTAAAAAAAGGGGTGAGCGGGGTAGGATGAGTGAGGGATTAAAGTGATACATGGCAGGGCTTTCACATCACAGCTCATTCAATCCCAGCCTCGTTATTTGTCAGTGTCAAAAGGTGGGTTGTGTGCTTGGTGGGACCATCGATTTTCAAAGTCTGCTGCCGCTTGTGATGCTCAGGTGGCCATTGGTTATTCGTGGTTGAACTAGTGGTGAGCTGCTTATACCAGCCGGGTGACTTTACACTCGGCCTTCTTAGCTCTATGATAGTGCGTGGTCATTCTCACACCAAGGACGGAACCGTGGCTGGCTCGACGTGTGGCGGTTTGCTGCTGTGATTTTTGATCAGACATTGTTTCTCAGTTTTCCATCGAGTCCAACGCGTATATTCGTTTGTTACGCTTCTGGCAATCCTTGGTGTGTGTGTGTGTGTGTTTGGTTTCGTATTTCTTTGTTGTTTTGCCATCGAGATCTGTCTGTTCAATTTCGTCGCTCGCTTTTTAGATCTTTTCCCGATGGATCCGACTGCTTCCAGCGCGAATTTTAATGGAATTGATGAATTGGTGAGTATGCATATGCATTCGTGAAAGGTTTTAATTTTGGATCTAGTCTTCCGTTTCAGCCAACCGATACGGTGGGTTATATGATGGGAGGACGGGAGGTGTTACCGAGCATTGGCGACAAAGAATCCCGCTCAGGTCAGATGTTTTTTCATTGCGACCATCGTGCCAAATAATTCAATGTGTCTTTATTGCAGGAGAGTGGAATGAGTTTATACTCTTCGATGAAATGCGAGAGGGCGATGAGAAGTTATGGGGTGCGGTATTTGAACAGAAGGTGAAAAATCTTTTCTGAAGCTCTTCCAGCGCACTGATCTAGTCTTCTTCTATGTAGATCGACGCGATCATTGGATCCCGATGAATGCACCATCGGTGTCGGAATCGACCATCGAATGGACCGATTTCTCGGGCGATGCTCCCAAGAAGTACATTCCATCGCCCGCCGCAAGAACATGGCCCTCAAGTATAAAGAGTGATCGCAATGTGATGACGCCGTGATCTCGTGCTCCTCTGCTAACCCTAACCCTTTTGTCTGCCATGGCGTGATAGTTCAAATTCCCCCAACCTATAACGATAAAAGCGCAAGCGCCCCCTCCTACATTCAAAGTGAGAACAAAAGTGAAGCAATAAAGTGCAACTTAAAAACGGGTCCTGTACCTTCGGTGGCGTCATTTATTGTTCGACGCACCGCCTGGCCGCAGCTAATGCAGCGGTTATGTCATTATTTGCAAAAAAGTCAGTTATCACAGACTCCAAACTTTTAGACCAGCCAATGCACACAGTGGAACCATGGCTTAGCATGGCTGGTCTACTCGGCCACAAGGAGAGGAGAGGTGACCCAACATGCTGCGCACTGCGCACAGTGTAGAATCACTCGCACATATCCTACATGCGTTTCATTGAGAGGTCAGCATCAAAGCCTTAAAGCCTGTACTCTGTGCAAGGTCTCGACCATCCTAGAAACGCACTCCTATAAGGAGAGACTTGGGCCTGAAAAGACCTACAGTAGGCTCTATGCAACGCTTGCTCCTAGAAGATCACCTTTTTCGCCCCTGGTATGAGCGATTTTCTCCTTGGCGACTCGACTCGAAATTTTGTTTTATGCAACGCAATATCTCGTAATAGGAGACTCCTGACTCCTATAGGACCTAGGAGAGTTTAACCCCTAGTTGGTCTCACTGTTTGCAGCATCAAGTAGCAACTGTACGATGCCTGTGCTAGAAGATAGTTCTTCCTTTCGTACGATTCATGTTTCAATTGAAGTTATTATTGTTTTTGGGCACTTTTTTGGGGTTTTCGGGCCGCCGTTCGAGAACCGCTTGATCGATTTCGATAATTTTTGGTACTAGCATGTCCTACCTATCAACCTATGATACTACCGAACGGTTTTGCAAAATAATGGCTGGTTGTCGAGATATGCAGATAAAACCGTTTCGCCCTGTGTTATAACATGCGTTGGGTCTGTGGACCCAAGAGTTCGACCAACTACGGGTTAATGCAACAGACCCTGAACTTTTATTTTCCCATAGCACCCGCCAAAGCCAAAACGGAAAACTAAGGATCCTCAAATCTTATCAAGTTATTATTTCCACGAATATTTCTCAGCAATATAACTCCACATCAAATAGAACATGTTCTGACCATGGAAACTCTTTCCACATCATTTATATTCGTTCACATATTCTCAATTTATTATCGGCAAATTTATTCGGGTACACCTAACATCTTTGTGAGAGCCTTTTAGCCCAGAGGCCATCCATAAAGGACGTCCACCCAAGGGGGGTGGGTGGGGGTCAGCGGAAAGTGGACGGAAGTGGATGGGGAAGAGGGGGATGACGCCGAGTGGACGTCCACTTAACATAATTCGTGGAGATATCTAAAAAAATTGGCGTTAACTAAATACAAGATAACGTTATAAAATTACTAATATTCGAATCATCAAATGGCGATCCAAAGAGTCCTCGTCAGATGACTCAGATCGATTATATTCCAGTTTTTCAAAACACTTTTCATCCTTTGGCTTCTTTTTTCTCTGAGGCGGATAAAACTATGTATTTTAGTTCTTCTGTCAGTGTTTTTGTCGCTCGCCGTATTCCAGAAGCGTTTTCCAGCGAGATTTTCCAGTGAGGTGACTGGATTCTAGTGAGATGGCTGCGTTTGCTATTACAGAAACAATTACAGTCGCGTAGTTCCAGTCACTGAGCCCGATAACACAGTCACTGCGCAAAAAATACCTAAAAAGCGATTCCGTAAAACTTTGTCGCTTGGAAAGTCCAGTGAACTATCGACGGTGGCTGAGAAAAATCTTCAGGTGCTCTCGATCGCCTGAAACTGTTTTCCAGCGAGCTATTACCCAATATAAACAGTAGAGTTTTGCCGTGAGTTGACCCAATGGCAGAGCAGAGATATGGCGGTCAATGCGAGGGAGGATTTTTTCAGGTTTCCAATGAAAGTAAGGAGGTCAGGGAATTTTAGGACCACAGATAAACACTTCAGACAATTTCATAAGTGGATAACTGCCCGATTGATTGAGCACATGTTATCGATGTAGCAAGTACGTCTTTAGCACGAGTTCGGATCTGACTGTAGAATAAAAGAAAGACTGATCGTTTTACATCCACATACCGTTCTGTATTGTTTGTTTCGCATGATTTTCTGCCTGGCCACAGTGGTGTTCAGCTTGGTTTTGACATCGATCGGGCGATCCAAGTAGTAGGTGGTCAACAGTCCAGGCAATCGGGGTACCAATGGCACTCTTCTAGGTGGGCGCGTGTCAGGAATCCCCGCTGGCGACGTCAAAAGGCGGATTGTGTGATTGGTGGGGCCGTCAATTTTTAAATTTTCGTGCCACTCGTGATGCTCAGGTGTCCAGTGGTTATTCGCGGTGGGACTAGTTGTTAGCTGCTTATACCAACCGGGTGACTTTACACTCGGCCTTCTTAGCTCCCTGACAACGCGCTGTCATACCAAGGACGGAACCGTATCTGGTTACACGTGTTGCGTTTGGCTGCTGAGATTTCGGTTGTAAAATTTCGTAGCTCGCTTTTTAGATTCATTTTTTCGCAATGGACTTGGCTGGCACTGGCGCAAAATCGACTGCCCCGAGCGACGGCGTGGAAGAAAAAGTAGTTGTAAGTATACACATGCGCATTTTAGAACGGTTGATTCGGCATCTAGCCGTTTCGTTTTAGAGCAGTGTTTTTTGAAGCTGTTCTTGCACTCTGGCGAGTCTCGTTTTAGATCGACGCGATCGTGGGATCGCCGATGAATGTACCATGTACGTCGTCTTAGTCTCGCAAATTGGTAGCGATCGTAAAGTCGGAAAATACATCGTCAAACTGCGAAAAGCCGCGGCTGAAAATGAGAGTTTCACTGCGATGAAGGCCGATATTGGACGTGGGGACTCGTGGGGACTCGATGATGCGCTCAGCAGCCGCGCAGAGCGGTCGTCTGTTTACTTTGCTCTCGTTTACGCCCTTTACGCAGTGTATACAACGTGTACACAAACTGATAAGGAGACAATCGGTTGGTGATTATTAATATTGAATTATATATATATCTGTATTGAATTTATTTCTTCCATTTGCGAGTTGTGCAATCGACTCCCGTTGGGAGAATACGACAATCGAGAAATGGCAACGTCTGAAGAACCAATCGAAATTGAGAAGAAATTGAGATACCAAGAAGTGAACCGTGGTTCGCTACTTGTGGCGTTTGGCTGCTGTGATTCTTGATCACGCGTCTGGCGTTTCTTATCGTATACGGTATTCGTTTATCACGCTTCTGGCAATCCTTGGTGTGTGTGTGTTTGGTTTCGTATTTCTTTGTTGTTTTGCGATGCGTTTGTCTAATGTCGTCGTTCGCTTTTTAGATTGATGTTTTTGCAATGAGTTCGACTGCACCCGGCACGAATTCGAATGGAATGGATGGTTTGGTAAGTGTGCATACGCGTCCGAGATACGTTAAAATTTTGAATCTAGTATTAGTCCTTCGTTTTAGCCAACCGATACGGCGGGTTATAATTTTCTGGGAGAACGCGAGGTGTTACCGAGCGTTGGCGAGAAAAAATCGGATGGCGTAAAAGCCCCTTCGGGCGAAGGGGCTTTTACGCCGTTAAAAGCCCTTCGGTCTCGATATAATAACTTATCTGCTTTTAAGGAGGATCTGGTCAACATGTCGAACACTACGGATCGGGATCGTTACATCAATCAAATCGTTCTCGTGCTTCGTCTGATTGGCTCCCCTAGTACTTTAAAAATGATTAAGGAACGGGCGATGTGAGTCTCTTTTCTTCTTTTTTCACCCCCATTCCCAATTAATTCGCATGTGTTTCAGAGCCGAAGGTTTTTTTGCGGAGATGCGCGAGATGGCGCAATGGAACAACGCTGCGAAGGGTGAAGGCGATCGCCTGCTTAAACATAATACGGGAAACGGTACTTTGGTAAGCGCCATGCGTTTTCTATGAAGCACCAAAAATATAACATTTTGTTTAGCTTTCGATTAATTGGACGAGTCAGAAAAATATGACCTTGTGCCAGAGCGTTCGCAGGGAAAGCCAATACTTGACGTTAGACGAACTGCCAATATGGCCGCTAAAAGAGGACTCGACGAATGGTAAGCTTTCATGTTGCTTTCTTAAGCGCTGAGAAAAATTAACGTGAACGTTTTAAGGTCAAAGTTTAGTCGGAAAAATTACCTTCTTTCCTGGCAATTACGACGGCATTTCCGCGGATGCGGTGTTCGAATTTGGTAAGCGATTTCGTAAATCATTCTTCAACGACTCCAAGATGTTTCTTTTTCAAGTACCAACAACTGAAAGTGCCGAGGCGGAGGCGAAAATTCGAGTCGATAAGGCTGAAGGTGGTAAACCGTTTAAATGTAAGGCTGGTCTGGGCGTGACCTTCCGGCCCTTCCCATGGCTAGCAGCATCTTTTGTAGGCTATGTACGCATCAAGGTGGCCACGGCGATAGACACTGAAGAACGATTGCGAGTTGCTTTTGAGAAATGCATGTCCGAAAAAGACGCCAAAACTGTGGTAAGCTACATGATTTCCTCTTCGCTGCCCAGAAAATTGTTCCATTCCTTTTTCAGGTCTTGGCACTCCCGATTCGTGGCGTGCCATGGAGTGACCATGTGTCGATTGAAAGGTGTCTGAAGTCCCTGCGAACATGGCTTGTGACGGGTTCGAATGCTCGCAAAGTAAGCTCCGCTTCCACTTGTGACTCAGATTTGTGACCTTTTTTTCGGTTCCAGGTCAAGCGAGTGATTGTATGTTCGACTAAAGGCAGCGTCAAAGTGGTGGAGCTGAAGCTGCGCGAATTGTTTCCGATCGACGACAAGATGGGCGCTCCTGCCGAGTTTTGAAGACATTTTCGTATTGTATTGATTTAAAGCAAAGTCTAATTCTTTAATACGCGTTTTATAAATGATAAAATGGTAGGCCTGCTACATGGGAGTGTTTTAGGATCATGGGTGTTTATGCTTGTGTAAGTCAGAAGAAAGTTTCGAAAAGCAAAAGAAGCGCCTGGACTTGTTGGTTTCGACTACAAAACAGGTGGCAGGTTCATATTTGGCGCTTGAATTTGGTGTTTGTTGAATTGACGATTCCGACCCTTCCTTCTCTCAAGTAAAATTGCTAGTATAAAACAAAATGTTATATATACAGGAACATACAGAATATACTCAAATTTAAGCCTGCTCTGTTTGGATGCGCTGGACATACAATGTGGACTTGTTCAATGACCAGTCTCCACTCAACGCTTTCAAAAATTGTTATAAGCCGCTCTGTACCTGCGCATCAGCTGGGCAGTGCGCCTCGGCAGCCATCATCGGTTTTCGTTTGGTCGATGTGAAAAATTTTCGAATTTCTGCGATTTGAAGCGCAAATGGAGCTTTGAAATGGGCAACCTTCTCTCAGCCGCTGTTCCATCTTTGATTTTGCCAATCGAAACGTATTTGAGCGATTTGCACGAATTTCATTTCCAAAGCAGGTATGTAAGTTGGTTCTTTGTCATGTTTGCTGTACGTCAGGCTCGTTTGTTTGCTGAATTGGCAAATGTCCATTGTGAACCCTAAACCTGTCGGGAACCATTCAATTTGTAATTTTTCAGTTTTTTCCTTGTTTAGCCTCGGAAGTACCCGGTTTCTGAAAGTGGTCAAAGTCTTACACAGGTACGGTTAGTTTTTGGGTTTCTATTATGACTAGTCACAACCAGACCAGATCGGTTTTCGGATATGGTTCGTTTTAGCGAAGGACCGTGTGTTTTAAAAGTATTTATTATCAATGATCCCAGTTTGCCGCTGAAGCCGTACATCGAACAAGTCGAGGGTAAGTTATCTATCGTCTTCCAAATCCTCTTCCTAATAAAATCCTTTTTTTCAGATGTCAGATCACGTCTCTACGATGCCCCGAATTGTCTGCCGTATGAAAGGACAATCGTGAGGATTTTAAAAAGAAATTTCAAATATCTTATGCCTCTTTTCTGCAGCTGTCCGAAAAAGCGGCCGTTTTGGTGCGACAATTTGGCAAGGACAATCTGTATGATCGACTGAGCACGCGGCCGTTCCTGTCGGACGTGGAAAAACGATGGCTCGCCTTCCAGTTATTGAAAGCTTTAGAGCAATGTCAACTGGCCAAAGTATTGTTGATTTTTTGTCACTTCCCAATTAAAAACAAGATGTTTCGTTTTTTTCAGGTGTGCCACGGTGATATCAAAAGTCAAAATGTCTTGGTCAGCTCTTGGAATTGGCTATTACTGACTGATTTTGCCACTTTTAAACCCAGCACACTGCCCTACGACAATCCTGCAGATTTTTCCTATTATTTCGATTCCAGTCGCCGTCGAACGTGTTATATTGCACCGGAACGATTCAGGTCGGCCCAGGATGCGCCCTCGTCGAATTTCCTGTTGGGCGAGGATCGAATCGGTGCAGTGAACCAGCTCACGCATGCTGTGGATATCTTTTCGGCCGGGTAAGAAATCTTATCCTTTGTTTTTCATTTGTTATTATCGTTTATTTCAGATGCGTTCTGGCCGAGCTATTTACGGATGGTACCGCACCCGCGCCCTTCGATTTCAGTCAGCTTTTGGCGTTTCGAGAAAAACGATATTATCCAGAAAAAACGCTGGCGGCCATCGGCGATAAATCGATTCGGGATATGGTGGCTAGTATGATCGCGTTGGAACCGTCGAAGCGGCTGTCGGCGTCGCAATATTTGGACAAGTATCGAGCCGTTGTATTTCCCGAGATTTTTTACACTTTTCTATGGCCATACGCCTATTCTTTCGCGGCTCAAAGGCCACTTTTGTCAGCTGATTGTAAAATACAAAAGTAACTCGATCAGATTTCGATTTATCAAAGATTGCTCTTAAATTTGAGTATTTGTTTTCTAGATTGGAAAAGGAGCTGGATGTGATTTTGGAGCAATTGAAATCGGCGAATGATAAAGGCGACTCGTCGACGAAACTACACCCTAGTTATCTCGTGGTGGTAGCTTTCGTGACCTCTCTGTCTCGCAGTATCAAATATTGTGAGAACAAGTTGAAAGCGCTGAGATTATTGAAGGCTTTGGCCATCTACAGCGAAGCCAGTGTGGTTTTGGATCGGATTTTGCCATATTTGGTAAGTTTGCCATTGAAGTGCCAATTTGGGTCCCTTATTGGGATCGGTCATCTCAGTTCGATTCCCCCCCCCCCCCCTGTTGCTGAAGTTTTCGTACTTTTTTCATTCAGCTTTACTTCCTCCACGATCCGTACGGCCGAGTCAGGGCGCAGGCGGTGCACACTGTGGCGCACGTTTTGTCCATAGTCGACGCTTTGCCAAAGAGGTGCGTGCATTCACAGAACTGGCGGGTTTTTTATTCCCAGGGCTCTCGGCTTTTCTGTCATATTTTTTTAAACTTTTTTCGTTTTTCAGTGACCTGAGAATCTTCTCCGAGTACGTACTGCCCGCTTTGCAACAAGTGGTCAACGATTCGTGCTCATTGGTCCGATTGGCATTGGCCGAGCAAATGTCCCGTTTAACCGAGACGGCGAGCCGATATTTGGAATACGCGAGTACGCACAACGAGGATGATCCGCACGTGCAATTGGGCGCCGAGTCTAGCGGATCGCCGAAATTGGACTATGGTCGAGAAGCTCGCCTGGTGCAAGAGTCGTTTCAAGAAATGCTGGTGACATTATTGTGCGACTCGGAGAATTCGGTCCGACGAGGACTAGTCCATAATGGATTGGCCAAATTATGCGTGTTTTTTGGAAAGCAAAAATCGAGCGACGTTCTACTTTCGCATATGATTACGTTTTTGAACGACAAAAACGATTGGCGTCTTCGGGCTACGTTCTACGATTGCTGCCCCGCTTTGGCTGCTTTTATCGGCTGGCAAAGCGGTACGATTATTTTGAAACCGCTTTTGCAGCAAGGACTTCGAGACACGGAAGAAGTGGTCGTGTTCAAGACATTGTCCAGTCTGGCCACGTTGACCAGGGCGGGTTTGATACAGAAACCAGCAATTTACGAATTGTTGCAAGACGCCGTCCCATTTCTGGCCCATCCGAATGCGGCGATTCGAATCGGATGCGTTTCCTTGTTCTGCTCGGCGGCAAAGTTCTTGAATTTGGCCGACGTTCATTGCAAAGTGATGCCGATGATCGCCCCGTTTCTGAAACAGGCGTTGATCAAGTTGGATCGAGAGCACGTTGTCTACAAGGCATTGAAGGTGAGTCGACCGATAATCAGGCTTTAGGACAGTGTAATGTGGGGTCATTTCAGGATCCTATCTCGAGACAAGTTTGGGATTTGGTAATGCGGACGCAGCAGTTATCCGAATTGCTGGAATTTCTGAAAGAGAAACGATGGCAGTTGGGTGGAGTCTTGCCTGCGGGACCAGCAATCTCGACTACCACGTATCCCGATGACCCCTATTTGTCCGCATTCTATCAAAAGCTTCTGATTCAAGGGTTAACGGATGAACAAGAGGATCGACTGGTCGCGTTTTCCGATATCTTATCGAAAATGAGGAAGATGAAGAGCGGATTCAATCAGCAGCCGTCGGGACACCAATTCTCGTCTGGGGCTGAGACATCGGCCATCAGAAAAGCAGGCGTGTTAGATTTGACGATGATGACGATTGTGACCAAATACGCCGACTTGACCGTTGATAGGGGACGGAGGATGTACAGTCACGATCGGAGATTCGGAGCAGGTCATATGGTCGATGTTGTGATGGTAAGAAAGAGGAGACAACAGGTTTTGGGGTGTTTTAGTGCTTGTGTTTCAGAACGAGGAGTGGCAACACATGTTCGGCGGCGCGGCGGGTTTGGACGATCCGCTGCCTGAACCGGACGCCGTCTCGACGGTGAGCAGTGAGCAAACGTTGATCGTTACGACTGCGACGCATGCCGAATTGGGCGTACCGCACGAAGGCGGCCATGGAACCGCGTTCACGGCCGAACCGAGCGCGAACACGAAATCGACTCAGATGGCGGCGGGCGGCGATACGCATCCGCCTTCAGGAGCCATGTCCTTGGATCGATTGAGTCTGGCCACGACAACATCGTCGACCATGTCGTCCGAAATGGATATCGTTGGTCCTGGGGAAACGGTGACCGAGGGAAAGCGCAAAACGTGAGTGCTCTGATTCCTTTTGGATGGATCGTGTTAAAAGAAATTGTATTTTAGATCAGAGGTCGCCAACGGGGCGAACAGCAGTGGTAACCTGAGTGTGAATGGCAACAACGACGTTTTGGTCGATACGTCCTCGGCGGCCGATACCAATGTTCGAATGTCCGATTGTCGAGTGGCATTAACTAAGTTTGT
Organism: Mesodorylaimus sp. YZB2_4; assembly: GCA_030248295.1. Lineage (NCBI taxonomy): Eukaryota > Metazoa > Nematoda > Enoplea > Dorylaimida > Dorylaimidae > Mesodorylaimus > Mesodorylaimus sp. YZB2_4. The sequence continues at coordinate 484,300 of JASANH010001409.1, read as the reverse complement.
GGAACTGAAGCGAGAAGAGTGGCGTCGTACGGCGAGATCATCATCAGCGAGGGTCGCCGGCACTGCCGCAACGCCCACGTGGCCCGCATCGTCTTGGAAACCCAGTGGCGTCATGTTGGCGCACGCGCATGAGCATCGGGCTGCCGTAAACAGGTGAGAGCACAGAAATTTTGGGGCAGGGTCGAATGGTAACTTAGTTTTTTGATTGTAGACTTTCGTGCCATCCAAACGGTCGCTTCTTGGTTAGTGCAAGTTCCGATGGAACGCTGAAGTTGTGGGACTGCCAGAAGATGGAAGGGAAAAGTATGGCCAACCGGAGTAAATACACTTATAGCAAACTGGGTGAGACAACTGTTTTTTTGTTGTTTTACTGCTTACAAAAAGGACACTTTTCTAGGAGGAAAGGTGAAATGCGTGACCTGCCTGACTGATCAAGTTGTCTGCGCGTCCGACAATGGGCTCGTTCAAGTCCTAAGATTCGACTCGAGCTGGTCGAAACCCACGGTACTTCGTCAGTATCAGACCGAGGTGGAAAATGAAGGGCCGCTTGTTGATATGGTCGCCTATTTCGATGGTAAGTCTGGCCATGTGTCGACGGAGGGGGAAGGCAAAGGCGTGATTTTCTGCAGGAAGTACGAACGTGATCGCGGGAGCTAGTCATCACGGCCACGTGATATGCTGGGATCAACGACAGCCGAATGCGGTATGGCGGTTTCGGAATCCGAGTAGACTCGGCTTGGTGACCTCGTTGGCAGTCGATGCTGATCAATTTCAATGGGCTTGTCTGGGAACGGCGGCTGGACGGTTGATGTTGTGGGATTTGAGATTTCAGTTGTCCATCAACGTCTGCCAGCATCCGGCGGGTAAGAGTCCTTTGGATGAGATTGGTGTGCTATGCTGATTAAATAATCGATTTCAGAGAAGCCGATAAATCGATTATGGACGCATCCGGTGGAACATTCCAGAGTGCTGGTGTCGGTGGGTGGCGGTCGTGGTGAGTTGAGCGAGTGGGATTTGGAAACGGGCACGCGTCAAGCGACCATTTGGCCGTGTGTTGGCACCCCGCTGCTGTCGTATCCTGCGGTGAGTGTTCATCTCTCTTGTGTTTGGTTTGGGGGAGCGGGTTTTGAAATCTTGATTCTTGTAGGCGGATGAAGAGACAGCTGTCGTGCCGAACTATTGCACAACGAGTATCTTCGCGTATCCTGGATCGGAGAGCCGTGCTGCGAATGTTATAACTGGGGATAGCGAGGGTGGAATTCGATATTGGGATCTGAACGATGTGAAGAATTCGTGCGTATTGTCGTCGGTCGATGAGGAAAATCAGGCGAAGAATCTCGCTGGTCCGCAACAGATGAAAGCGTTGTCATACAAGTAAGCTACTGCACATACTTGTGTGCTAATATAGGCGTGCTTGGGGTTTGCCATTCTGGTCTCAATGTTAGGGTCGCTGTATACAAAAGGCTGTGTTAAATTATTCGTAAGATGCAAAACGGTCGTGTCGATACTAGGTAATGTTGGACCACTGGGACACTAGTGACCCAGCATCAGCTAGGCCGATCTCAGGCCTGGATCATACTCCCGATCGGGAATCGGTCGATGCTATGCTCCAGCTGGCGCATGTCGGAAAACCCCGCGGGCAGCCACCAGGAATTGGCGCTAGTATTTACTCCAATTGAGGGGATGATTTGAGTGACCAGAGACGTCCTGAGCAGGCTGTCTTATGTCTTATGATGGCCTCTCAATTGAGTCTGCTTCCGTATAGGCGTCAAGTTGTGGACGGTGTTCAAGTGTATTTCGAGGAATACATGGCAAGTGTGGTGACTTCGAGTCCGAGGAGTTGGTCGACGAGGCATTCGTCGATGGCCAGAGGGGGCAGCTCGACGGGGTTGAGCAGTGCTTCAGGCGAGGTATCGAAGAGCTCGTCACTCGATGTTCAGGTGACTACGTCGCATCACGACATCGTTAGCGATATGGTCGTATGTAGAACAGGGTCCGCCAGTTGGCTTTTGGCAACGGCGTCTCGAGATGGGGTCGTCAAGGTTTGGAAGTGAGATGTGATTGGTGCGAATCTGTTTTATGTACAGTACGGATATATGGTAAGGCTAGGATGCGATATTTTGATTGGGGTGTCGGTATACTGTAGTTTCTGTGTGCTTGCGCTTCTGTACACGCAGGGTTTCGTACATTACTGTACATTGGATTTCCGAGTCCATGCGGATGTTGGACTATGAAAAGTTCCTTGTCACTAAAGTTAATAGATGCATATGACATGGCATACTGTTTTGTACACACTATAGGAGTCTGCATATTAACAATTTTTGTCTCTGTAGTCACCGTAAATGACGAAAATGGGCGATCTTAACCATTGCACTTTAGAACTTTGAGCGTGGGATGCCCTGAGGGCGCAGGTGCTCGATCCGCTGGTGGTGTCGTACCTGTACGATAGGCACGGCCGACCCAGCTGGCTGGCGGCGTCGAGACATTTTTGGGCGCAGTCGATCTCGCTGGAGACGGCTGGCTGCGCAATGATCTCCGGGTTGTCCTCGAGATAGTCCAGTGCCTTGTTGACGACGGCGGCACGATTGAAGCAGAATCCTAAAAGCAAGCGGTGTCAGGTGGGGACAGCAAGGAGGTGCACCACATTGCAATAGATAGCTCTGTGGGTATTGACTACAGTATTGTGCCACTGCGGCTTCAGTGTGTAGATTTCAGTCGGACTCGCCCTGCGATATCATAACATTGTAGTCCCAATCGACTGACGAAGAGTACAGCACAGCCACCTTCTTACATGCTGACCCAATCAGTACCGAGGAACTGGCCAGCAGTCCCCAAAGCCGAAATCAAGCCACTCACTCGAATCCTTCGCCCGCCTGACCCGTCTCAATTCCATGCCCATTGCGGATTGTGCAGCCAGCATGATAAGCAGAATTGATACAACGAAAGATTGCATTTTGTTTTGTCAACCTAAAATAGTCATCTTTTCGTAATACCATATTAGGACATGCCTTCGTAGCGCCTACCTTCTTCAGCACAATCTCCAAACAACAATGCAAATGAGAGTAGCCGATTCGAATGTTTGCGAAAATGGAAAGTGAACTAAATCCGCTCCTCGCCAACGCCTTTTATGGAGTCTGTTTTGGAAAACATGACAAAAGTGTCACAACGCAGAGTGGGCCCCGAGTCGAAAATGCGTTTGGACACCACGCAAAGGTGTCATTTGGCACGTAAGATTGCCTGAGGCAGAATTTGAAAGTTTACAAATTGGCGGGTGTTACTAACAATAAGTCGGGGGCCAGAAGTTTCTACCTAAATAAGGCAGTGCGTGACGAAGGGGTTGCTCTGCCCCCAAACACATTGCAGGCTAAAATTATTGTGTTTTGATCGGGATGAAGGGACAGGAAGAGTGAAAAGTGTGGAAACCAGTGAATCACATATTGATGTTATTACACAGTGTATAGTCAACATGTCTGGGCTGTGGGTACAGTTAGGTGTGAAGTGCAGCTAATTGTAAGTCGCGTGCGCCTGTAGGAGGAGTGCCTGACGGAGGTAGATCTACTGTATGTGCAGCATGTCACGGTATCTGCGGGCACATCCTGTTGATGAGACTTACCTGCAATGGGTAGCAGTGCAAAGTCTGGAGTGCACTGCAAATGACTTTGTCTGCAAGACGTGACGTATATTAGCATGATCTTGGCTTCAACCCACCTTTGGATAGTTGGTGTAGTTATAACACACTGTTACACCCGTCCCTTTCTATGTGTAATAAGCATTGGATAAGATGCCGCGGTGAGCCGATGGTCTCAAACCCCTCCAGTCAGGCCTCCGTGTCGTAGGAGGCAGAAACATGCGGCGATCAGTCAAGGCAACCCCATACTGGCGACTGGGTATGGCAACTAAATACACTACCTTCTCCACTTGCCAAACGCACCTATTACAAATGGTCTGCCCGCTGTAGCTATGGTAGGTGGATTCTCCTCAGGGGAAAAGCCCTGCCCCAAATGAATGGGACTGTCCTGTCGCAGCTGGTTGCCTCCAGGCCTATGTCCCATCAATGCAGAGATAGATGCATCTCCATCATTGATTGGTTTGGCTATTATGCGCCTAATACTATCTCCTTGGGGACTATGAGTCTTTTCAAGATCTAAGCATTGCCGGATCTCCAGCCAGGGATGTATGATTCACTCACAATCAGTGAATTCTTCTACTGTCCATCATAGAACACTGCATTATGTACACATCGTAGTTGTGTCCACTCTGTACAAATCAGAGCCATCACAATGCCAGAGACCGTTTTAGCACCTCGCAAGACTCAGTTCGGTTGCCATAGGTCACATTTTGAGCCTTATCGACCCATTTCACATCGAGCGGTTCGGACGGCAAGTAATTACTTCTCAGTGTGCACGATGGCGATGGGTCGTTATTGTTGTCCTGGTATCGGAAAGAGTTGCATCTGGTACTGAATTGAGTATCCGAGTGAAGGCATCGACTGGCGCATTCTTCCAAGCTCGAAACGGGCGATGAATCGATCACTCGCACATTCTGTTCCAACAAGTCTAATCGTTGGTTCTTGGTTATACGACGGGCGAAGCAGATGCCTGGAACGAGGGAGAGATGGAGAGATGATGAGCAAGACTGAGGTGTGATTGGGTCCGAGGAGGGGAGTGATGTTGGGGCAATCTGGTCCAGGAGGGAAGGAACAACCTGAGGGATAATGAGGCCGAGGTGGAGGTCGGATCGAATGAATGGCTGGAAACAAAGACTGATGTGATGCTTGCTTATAGCACCTGTCCAGACAGTCCGAACCACCATTATGGTCACCACCTGACCAGAAGAATCAAACACCCTCAAACATACACGCAGTGCAAAGATCATGCCAGCACTCAATCAAACTGTCTCTCCCGACTCTTCGTTCCTAGCCCCCACAACTCGACTTACTCGCATCAACCTTCCTCGTAGTCGTGCTGACAGTCGTCGTCGTAGTTGTCGTCTTGTCCGTTGTCTGCGGTTCATTCAGAGCCGACGTGACATTATAATTGCATTCCTTCAGCGCCAGGGTCATGTAATTGACCGTCCTACACCAAAACACAGTTCACTGACTGAGCATACAGAACATATCAGACCTTACTTCTGGTCTTCATTCTTGAAATACTTGCATCGAAAATGGGAGAATATCCTGTTATTGGAGGACACATATTCCAGGCTCTGTTTGGCCTTATCGACCAACTTTACTTCACGACATTTGGACTGATCGATTTTGACCTCTTTCGAGAGGCAGCAATAAGGAACGTAGCTGAAATTAGAAGCGTATGATAATCGAGTAGGCAACTGTGGCTTACGTGATGGCCATAGAGTAGTACTCTAGCGATCAACGGGCGCACTAGGAAAAACGGAACCCATGGGAAATCAAATCCTCGCATGGCTTCAGCATGACATTGACCTTTCATCGAAAACAGGGCATTTCTAATGCTTAGCAGAGGACCAAGGAATGGGTTCATCGGTTCTTAGCGATAGATTGCAAACGGGCCGCCTGGTCACCACTGCAGCAGCACAACTCGTAACACTTACATTTCCGCGTTTGGATCCACGTCAAACACTTGGAACCCGCCAATCCAAGAGCCTGGAACGTCACAACCTTCCCAATCGTCACTGCACCTGAATGCAATACCAAGGAAGCAAGCCGCGTCCTGAAATGCAATACGCTAGGGCCTCGTTGAAAACACTTACAGATCAGGTGCTGGGGAACTGAAAGGGAAGGACTTTGGACATCATGGTGTTACTTATTGAGTGCGTGGGTCCGAGTCAGTAGGGTTCATATTCATGTTCTATCACATCACCAAACGCGGGTATGCGCACTCGAGGGTGAAAGGCCATTACACAAGACGAGATTTATTGAGCCACGACTCGAATACTCGCTGCGCACCTGCTGTGTGGCAGATGCCTAACCCTGTGGCTTGACACCTCAGACACTGCACTGTAGTCAGACCTCCTGCGCGTGCACTCCCGCACAGTGCGGGTGGGGGGATCTCCTGACCAGCTCATATCCTCATAACCTCCATGTCTTTCAATGTCCGAGTGCAGTGTAGCTGCTTCGTTGAAAGAGTCAGCAGGGACCCAACAGCTCATTCACGCCAAGGACCCACGAGTTTTGCTCTGCCTACCAAACTAAACTGGTACAGTGCTCGCTTCTCACCTCAGTCAGCCCGGGCGAATAGGGAGAACATTTTCCATTTATGCTTTTCTTTCCATCTTCAACTTTCCGAATAAAACTCGTAATATGCTCCGAACCAGGACAGCCCAAGTCCTTATCTTCATAAGCCACAGTGAGTACGATGAGCGCAGTAAGTAAAACTGCTGCTCCGCTTAAAGTTCGCCTAAAGTCGAAATCCGGTCACCTTCCCCAAAAAAGCTCGAGTTCAAGCGTGAAAGTCAAAAAATTATGGGCTCCTAAAGATTCTATCCGAAACTGCCACTTACTTGAACATTTTTCTCGAAGACGGCGTAGACTTGACACACTTCTTGGAGCCTTCTCCCGTCTACCTTCAACTTGGAATAGGAGTATGAACAGGAATAGACTCGATTCATTCGCTGTACACACACTTTTGATGACGATAGATACGCTCCAGGATCCCCTCTCTCCCCCCGCCCCCGGTTTGTTGTTGTCATTTGAAAAGAAGTTGACGGCTCACTTGCCTCGGCCAAACAAGATTCCATTTTTTGCTCGCAAGACGCATCTAAACGTACTATATTTGGCTCGTGGCGAGGGTGGCGTGCGCATGCGCATGCAAGCTGAATAAGGTGCAGGCATGGAGTGCAAAAAGCATGTGATAGGAAATTCCCCCAGCTGGCTGGGGACGGATGTAAGATACGGGTTACCCACTAGTCTGTGGTGGCGCAGCCAGTGCACCGACTGCTCGAACTGCCTTCACAAAGTGTCAAACCAGCCATTTCGAGCCCATACCTATTTCGGCGAGGTTCTTTTCGAATGGATGATCCACGACTTGATTGGGGATCGAACCTACGCGCTTGGAATTGCGCAGCCTTCTCTGCACATCACAACCATCCCGTGTCCCGTGCCCCTCCCAGGACTTGTTGCAGATTTAACAGAGAGCAGAATCAGCAATCAAAAGGCACCTCAGAAACTCTAGTCCTAGTGTCTAAAGGCCCCATGAAAAATCCCGGAAGATGCGCTAGTCCAATTGAGTATCCAAAAGAGGGTAGGAGAGAGAAGGCCTCGAGGAATGTCGGCTATTGACCGCCCACCTGAACAAGATGAAAGGGATGCTATATTTTATGATTGAGTTAAGGAGGAGCAAAACTTTAGTTCTTAGCTCGATCTACAAATGTTACGTTGATGGTGATTCCTGGCTTGCGACGGCACATGGACCTTGTTGAGGTCATATTAAGTCAAGAACGACCAAGGTTATTTGAAGCCGAGAGCAGTGTGCACTCACACGCACTCACACTAGAGAGGCCGCAGCAACTGCAGGCGGTCTCACAAGTCCACGTCCACGTCATGTCATCAGGCCATGGGCACATGAAGGAGAACGACATCCTGACGAATACGAGGCAGATGATTAGGAGGGCCTCTCCGATGTTGTGACTTCTGCCTCTTGAAGACGTCTGTAAGTACTGGAAGTGTGGCTAAGGCAGGGCTCACTGGGAGGAGCCAGGGGTATAAGAACAGGTCCCTGAGTGATATTATGCTTTCCCTCGCTCGATTACACTCTAGCTCGCTGTTGTTGTTGGGCCACCCTTCGTATCTGTCCAGCCCGTTTGGCAGACCTGTGGCGTGGTGCAAGCGCCAACCAGGGACTTGGGTTAGTGCACCCTCAAGGGGCCTCCACAGTCGCTGTTCCCTTTGGCTCATACTGGTGGAGTCCAGGAGTTGACTCCGGGACAGAGACTTGGTTTATCTGCCGATTTGTCCATGGGCAAAATCCAGTACTGTCGGCTATCAATCGGCAGTGGAACTGGTCGCCAGCGTGGACATCCTAGGACCAGGTGCACTCGATCAGCAGCCAGACTATTCTTTTTTTCGAATATAAGATTTATTTTTTTTCACAATATACAGTATATTTTTATAGAATGAACGAAAAAGAGCCAATCAACACAACATAATAACCACCAGGTTCATCATATCACTATAAATCACTTGTCATTTTAATCTTCTCTCCATCGAACCACCGCCTACGTGGTGGTTCGGTCGCCTACGTGGCCCCTTCGGTCTCGATACTGCCATGCCATGGCAGTATCGAGACCGAAGGGGCTTTTATCTGACTCGGAGCTTACCTCCGATACTTGCACATGGTCGTATTGAATTCCAATGATCGTCTCTGAAAAGAGTACGCATGACATCAGAAGCGGCCAGAAATAAACGGTTGCAAACCCACTATCGTTTTCTTTGATCATGTCGCCAAAGATGATCATAACGTCGGAAATATAGCTTTTTAGAAGCCATTGATTGACTTCGGAACATGCCGGGAAATTTCGTCGGGTCCACCTCGTCCTGGTGTATTACTTGAAATCCACGAATCATGGTCGCCATACTTCCGCCGTAAATTTTGTGTCCTTCGATCATAACTTCCTCACGCTGGCAACTATTCGAATTCCCAGTTTCTTACGATCCTCGACTTTCTGCGACCTCGGAATCAAAAGCCGAACCTAAAAAGGAGCAAATTGTGAATTCGGAATTATGGAAACACCGCAATTACCTCTGAACGCGAGTCGCCAAGTTTAATAACGGCAATCATCGCAGTAAAACTCTCACTTTCCGCGGCGGCGTTAACGCTGTATTTGCCAACTTCACGATCGCAGCCGATTTTAGAGGTCAAGCTCGACGTGAATGGTGCATCAATCGACGACCCCACGATCGCGTCGACCTAAAAGAAGACTTTCAGAGCGCTAGAAGAGTTTAGAAACCATTGCTTACCTTCTGCTCGAATACCAAATCCCACAACTTCTCCTCGCCTCCTCGTCTTCTCGCCTTCCGTCGAAGAGTATGAAGCCATTCCACTCTGCAATAAAGACGCATTGAATTATTTGGCACGAAAGACGCAACGAAAAAACCGTCTGACCTGCGTCCGATTCTTTTACCCCAACGCTCGGTAACACCTTGCGTCCTCCAAGAAAATTATAACCCGCCGTATCGGTTGGCTAAAACGGAAGACTAATACTAGATCCAAAATTTAAACGTATCTCGAGCGCGTATGCATACTTACCAATTTTTGGACTTCATTCGAATTCGTGCCGGGAGCAGTCGAACTCATTGCGGAAAGATAAATCTAAAAAGCGAGAAATTAAATAGACGGATCGCAAAACAACAAAGAAATACGAAACCAAACACACACCAACGATTGATAGAGGTGGAAAAACCAACATACGCGCGTGAATCGATTAAAAACGCCAGACGCCTGATCGAAAATCAAAGCAGCCAAACGCCACACGTGTAGCCACGGTCAGTCCTTAGTATGACAACGCACTATCAGGGAGCTGAAAAGGCCGAGTGTAAAGTCCCCAGGTTGGTATAAGCAGCTAACAACTAGTCCCACCGCGAATAACCAATGGCCAACTGAGCATCACAAGTGGCAGCAGCATTTAAAAATCGATGGTCCCACCAAGCACACAACCCACCTTTTGACACTGACAAATAACAAGGCCGGGATTAAAAAGCTGTGATGAGAAAGCCCTGCCATGTATCACTTTAATCCCTCACTCATCCTACCCCTTTCACCCCCTTTTTTTAGAATACCGAAATTAATAGCGAAATATTATCCGCCTACGACCATCTAAGTAAATATGTAAACTCTTTGACATGGAATGCACTAAATCTTTCTCGCCATGTACTGTGCATCAACCCATGCAAGAAAGAAAAGTCTTAGCAGGCAAATAACACGGGCAGTCGCGTCATCCCGCCCTAACAAAGCCAGTACTGCACTCTAGCACAATACACCAGATCCTGACATCCTGACATGACATTCATTTTTTTCCTGTTTTTTGTTTCATGTTTTTCAATTCTTGCATGAAGATGGACTTCAGGAAAGTATCCTCAAACCGATGCCTGTCCAAAATGAATTGAGCCCTGTTTGTCGAGACCCAGAGTCTCCTCCTCCGTGATTCCCATAAATCTACCAGTTCTCCTTTTTCCTCAAAATCCATTCTGGCGAACCAAACACATCTCTGGGCTGACTGCAAAACTACGTTCGCAGTCACGAGCATGGCTTTGCTTTTTATGCCAGCCAGACCGAAGATCTTGTTCTCATCACCGATCTTGACGGAAGGATGCATTCTTTGGAGAAGGCTTTCCACTTTCTTCCAGAACCCAAGCACTCTTTGGCACTCTTGAAAACGTGGTATCCGTCCTCCCGGATACTCTACCCCGCTACTGTCCACAGTACTTGCACGACTCGATCTACATCTGCGACAATGGCGATCGTACTCCTAGTGTACAGTGCCTTGTACAGGAGACTAGTGTTGACCTGGTCAGACCGTCCACATGTTTGCTCGTGTTTAGTCTCCAGTAGGCCCTGAAGTCCAGATTAGCTGTAGTCAACTTTTCACACCAGTAACTTTGCATGGCAGCTGTGGCCCTCCCTGTCTTCTTCTCCATCAGGTGTTTACAGAGCACTTTCGTTTTGACATCGGGTATCTTTTCGTGTCCAGTCCGACGCTGCGCTGGTCAAGCATCTTGAAATTCATTGTAAGCTCTGCCCTTCTTATATCCTGGTACAGACGAGGTGTCTTAATTTCTCCTACGTGACATAACTTTGCATGCCTAGCTCGGTCAAAAAAGTAGTCGAAACATTTCGCATGGCATTCAGACCACATCATTGCAGATCATTTCACGTTATCATTGCACAGAGCATCATTGCACAGGGGCCATAAGCATCTGAGGGGATTTTTTAAGAATCGGAGTGTCCGTGATCGAAACTCTGCCCTGAGTGATACGTCCTGCTAGCGGGCTCAGGGCTTCAGAAGATCTTGGGCCACTCGCTTGTAAGGTCAGCCCAAACCCGCCGTCACGTGAGCGAAGAATACCCCCACGTCACAACACTGATCAGATGCATGAGGATATCATGAAGGCACTGACTAAAAGATTTGTTTGGAACAGAAAACTGGCTGTTAGCACTTATAATGCACTATGAGTACTGATTCTAACGTAAGCTTACTAACGATATCTTCAGGCTGGACGCTATGAGCAGCATTTGGAACCTTGGTGTGGTGTGGGGTGGGGTGGGGTGGCTATGAACCTCGGTGCGTGTATCTCGCCTGCAAATCCACCATGTCTGCGTTTGAATGAATGAAGTTTTTTTCTTTGCCGTGAGCGGTTAGCTAACTATCGATCTGTGCAGACCCAACAATAGAATTGGATAACCAAACTTCATGTTTTTATAACCACTACTCTGCATGACTACCAGAGATAAATTATTCCAATCGGCATAACGATATCTTCGAGGCGATGTTATGCCTTTTTCGCCACTGGAAGATCCATTTCTGGCTGATCACGATCGGCCCCGATAAGCCAATGGTCGACACCGCGTCCAATGCCCATCGACGAATGTCACTGTCGTGGGCGGGGAGCATGTCGCGTTTGGCTTTTTCGTATTTTTCCATGACGGCTGCATCGACTCGGCGCCACTTATCGCGCTTTGTCCCGCCATTCTCGACTTGTTTCTTGAATCGGACGAATTGGCTCGTCGATACTCCATAACGCCTGGCCACCGCATCCACCGTCCTCCGACGACAGCCTTTTCGTGGTCGTCCAAGTTTCGCTGTCACTCCATCGCGTCCTTGGCCCGCTTTGTGATACTCGACCATGGCCTTCTTCTTCTCGAATGTCCATCGGCCATGGTCGTCTTGATCCTGGTCTGTTTCTGTGTCATCACCCGAACTCTCCCAACCAGCATCCATCGACGTTTCCTCGATATTTTCGGATAATTGACTCTCATGATCGGCGTCGATCACCCGTTGGTGATGGTTGATTGCAGTCCCGTCGCGGATTCGCTCCATTAATGTCCCAACCGTGTCGACGATTCTATCACTCAGACAACTGCGGATTCAGACTTTAATAATGCCTGAAATTGACAGAATTATTGTCAATGAGAACACATTTTTATTTTTTGTTTACTTTACCACATAATTTTATGCCAATATGGTGCGCACAAATTAACGCAGTAATTTGCTTGTCAAAAGCAAATCTTGCAAAGCAAAAAATTATTCTCGCATTACATGATGACGTACGCATACTACATGGATATCGGTATATGTGAGATGCAGCAACCGAACCAAATGACGTCTGATGCGGAGACTCAAACTACACCACATTTAGAACGGCTTACCAAGCGACCGAGGGAGAATATTAAGACTATCGCTCGACGAGGAAAACGGGCCAAATAATCTGTACTGACGATGAGCGTGCACGCAACACGGTGAATGATAATGGCAACTGTCAAAACATCAGAAGATACTCTTTCTAAATCACGGGGGGGGGGGGGGTATAGTCGAAAAACTAGACCAGCAAGAACCAGAAACAATAAAGAGGTCGTATCAATAAATCCAGATAGATCAAGGAAATTTCCTCTTGGCTCAGGCCTTGATGGATCCTTAGTAAATAATACGGATCCCAGAAAACAAGAAAACTATAGCAGTCATCTGGTGTCTAATATCCAATAATCAAAGGCGTCATACTTGAGTGAGCCTGCTCTGTTGGCTCCAATTTGAACTTCAGACTGCATGATTCAGCATCACATATGCAAGCTTCATGCCGATCCTCAGGTGGGCTGGATTGCTCCCTGAAATTAAAATTCGTCAGTTGCTCTGATCTTTAGAGGCTCGGCTAGCACACCTTGCGGACCCAGCAGCTGGGACCGTGACTCGCCAGGGTGATGTTTCAGTCATGGACTAGGTCGAAAGACTTAATTGGATGCCCTGGGGTTTTGGTGTGGTGCAAAAGCTCCCCCGGGTCACTCCTTCCAGTGATACGGACTCATCAGTCGTACTTCGTTGGGACGGCACTTCCTACAGTAAGTCCTCTTTTCTCCTTACATACCACAATACATTTTGACACATGTCTCGACCTTTTGACACGTTACCTCCTCGAGCTCGTCTTCGTCAAATCCAATGACGACCAAAAAAGGTAAATATCAGCGCCACGATACTACCGACAACTAAAACCCAGACGATCAGAGACAATTTGCCAAGTTTTGGAGCTACTGATCCTACTGAGGTAGCTTCATTGGTGGCAGTCTTCTACTCTATCTCTGATGGCGCCGCCTTTTGATTTTTTGACTTATTCCACGCTACAGCCTTGCTGGCCAGTTTTACATTGTGGTCATGCGTGTAGTCAAGAAATGGAGGCCCATGTCGACTATCCACACTGGATTCGAACATGCAGAAATCGGATGAGGTCAAACAGAACTGACGGCGAATTTTGCAATCGCCTTGCAGTCCGCTGCCATCGAGAGACCTTTATAGAAGATTGAAGTGCCACTGGAAACTTTGCATACCCACCATTCCCATCATTCCATATTCTAGGGTGTATTGCTTATTGCAGCGATTTTTAGATCTCATTTTTGCCCTGGTGACCTAACCTTTCTCATGTATTTCAATCTCCCTAAACTGGCTGCCCTATCACTCGGCCTTTCCACAAAGCACGAAGCAGCTTTTCTGCCATCTGGGGACATGCCTTCGACCCGCACTTGTCATTTGTCTTCGACCCGCACTGCGATGCACGTGCAGAGCAGACAAATAACTTCGAGCACTAGACAGGTCAGGGGTTGACTCTAGCGGCTTTTCCAGCTGAACAAGGACCCGAATCTGACCCGGTGCTTATTCTACCTACCTAAGACCGAAATGCGAGCAGGTTGGTCGGCTTGGCTCCAAATGTTGGTCTTGGTTCGGACCGACTAGGTAATTAGGTCAAAGGCAGGTCACCTGCAGATGTAAAACCTACCTATCAGTCAGATCAGATCGCCATCACATTCTTGCAAACAACGAACGCCCAGTGCTGATCCTTTCATTCAAGAATATCGTGCCATTAGACTCACCCAATCCTCCTATAATCCAAGTCTCGCGCGCTTGATGCTCTTCAAATGCTCGATGCTTTCTGATGCTATCTAGAAATAATGTAGGTACCATTTTTATCTTATCTCCTAAATTATTCATAGACACACTCGAGTGGTATTTTTACCATCGTCATTTGCTCGGCTACTGTGACCTGGCAAGCCTGCAGTTGATGGTTACGCCGAGCCCCAGCCATTTGTTTCCGCGACATACAAATAGCGTCATAAATGGATTATGGCAGTGCAGAGAAAAAAGCACGTACATCATTTGGCACGCAAATATGGCACTAGAAACATGGTATCGACTAAAACATATTTCTAGCTCACGCCAATTTGTTTCATTTCTTTCGCTTTTCTTTAGTTTTCTCTTTTGCCTTGACTTTGGTTTTCTCTTTTGCCTTGACTTTGGTTTTCTCTTTTGCCTTGACTTTGGTTTTCTCTTCTGCCTTGACTTTGGTTTTCTCTTTTGCCTTGGTCTTGGATTTCTTAACTTTGTCTGGTTCCTTCGACGTCGACTTGACTTTCGATTTATTTGCCTTGCCTTTGCTTTTGCCTTTTGATTTGCTCTTGGCTTTTCGAGCTATTATTTGTCGAACCAACTGACGAATTATAAAATAGAATAGCAGTAGCACCCAGATACCACCGACAACTGAACCGCTGGCGATCAAGGCGATTTTCCAAGTTGGGAGGGTGGTCGGTCTAGGCGGTTTCGTCGGGGGCCGTCTTCTATTTCTGATTCGGGCGCCACGATTTGGATTCATCGACTTGTTCCACGCCACCATTCCAATAAGATCTTGCTCTCTAACGGCCGGTGCTGCATTGCGATATCGCGTCACGAAATCGAGACTGCCGTCGACTTTCCAAACTGGACTCGAGTCGCAAGGGAACATACAGAGACCTGATGCCACCAACCACGGGACTACCAATGCTTCCATATTTTCGATCCAAGAAGCCGAAATCACTTGCAACGCCGCCTCGCCGCAGCAGCGTGGTGAAAATGAAGCTGGAGTCGAGGAGAAGCATATTGAAGCCAACTTCTTGTAGCTTTGCACTACCCTCCCAGTCCTGCGCGCAGTTTCCTCTGTATTTCAGTCCATAAGTCACACACAGTGATGTAAAGGCCCTGACTAGCGGCTAATTCGTCTTTCGCTAGATCTGTGATGTCCCAGTCGCGGACTAGATAGAAAAATTTAATTGGTCTTTTCGCGGTGCAGAAGTTGCACAATTGTCATTCTTCGCCTGCGATGAGCTTCGTCGGAGCTCCGTTGGCCAAAAAAATCTGCGAGTACGCCTGTGAGCAGATCAGGAGCGAAGGTTTTATCTTCGCCTGTCATCGTTTACCGGGACTGACGATGATTCACTCACTGCCTGGTCTCGTATTTTCGAAACTATCCAGTTGAAACTTGACAGGTCAGATAATGCGCGTAGGTATGACCTGTGAAAAAGTGATGTATGTCTGCTTTTCACACTTTGAGCGTAGTTAGACGCAGGATTCGACTCACGGCTGCACAACTCATCACCTAATCCTTCACTTTTATCTCTCCGTTTTTCTCGGAGCGAATATGGCATACAGTAGATTGAGGCAGAAATGGTGTCATGATGGTTTCGTTGTCGCCTGTGAAATGAAACCACCTCAGAAAACAATAAAAAGCACTATTTTAAGGCTGCTGTGAGCTGCTGGAACCACGGCTCACTTCTCCGCCTCGCATGACACGATTACGCGGGCCCACATCAAGGCCACGCGCTCCACCAGCAAGAACTGTAGGTGTCAAGTGTTATTGTCAGACCTTTGAGCTATTTCCATGAATAAGTCAAGTGCCAGTGCCCACGCATCGTGGTTATTCCGTGCGATGAAGTAGCGCACTGCCAAAAAACCAAGGCGACCACTTGCTAGAGTCCATGTAATCAAACCTCGATGTTGCAGTGATCAGTCACTTTCTGATCGCGCGTGCAGGATGCGGAACATGTGGTCCATCAAGGAACAGGATGTGCCCACAGAAGTGACCTTTGGTGACTTCTTGCCCAGAGCACCCCTTAACCTGGCGTGGCTTTGCACCTTGTACTCATAGACCTTTGAGAAAATGACGCACATTGGCCACTGCCACATGTATGCGTGGCTCCCCGATATGACTACGTAATCTGTCTATCCGTCTAATCCTGTCACTGGGTTCGAGCCCAGCACCTGATTCTATTCGACCTAAGCACCTCTGTATTGCTCGTTTGAACGCTAGTTCATGCGGGTACAAGTAGATAAGAGGTCACTGATTTCTGAGAGCACCCAATTTGGCTCCTGGGAAAAATACCATCCAAGCTTTACTCCCGTCACAAGGTGTGTATACGGCATCACATCGCGCTCGCAAGGCAGCTACAAATCCAAATACTCTGACATACAAATAACGGCATCGCCAACACAGTGGCCAGACAAATGCCATAGCTCGTGTCACATGTTCTCATTTCTTTCGCTTTTCTTTGCTTTTCGCCTTTGCTGTTGCTTTGACCTTGCTCTTATTAAACTTTGACTTCGATTTTTTCTTTTCTTTGCGTCCCGCCCGTCTGGATTTGTTCAAGTCGCGATAAGCTTTCCGAGCGCGCCTTTCACGAAAAAACACACGAAGGCACCAAATAAGAATCGCCAGCACAACGATACTGCCAGCAATTGAGATCACGACGATTGCCCAAGTTGGCAAGATTTCTGGAGCGTCAGTGTTTTTTCTTCCTACCTCTTTCGCTGGAAACCCATCCACCGAATCATTCCGCGCCACTGTACTATCGAATTCTTGCTGCATGGTCTGTGTTGCACTGCGATCATCCACTCTTTGATCACGCGTCACTAATTCGAGACCGCCGCCGTCTAACCAAACTGGGCTCGCATTGCAAGTGAACAAGCTGAAACTTGTTGCAACCAACCACAGGACTGACGCCACCCCAATATTTCTGCTCCGACAAGTCATCGCCTCGCTCGCTCTCCCGATTGGCGATCTCGCAATAGCCTTTCAGCCGTCCCACAGCGAGAGCAAAAATGACATGCAGCATGCAGTGCCTAGTGGAACTTTACACTGTTGTGACCCTCGTGCCTGGTAGGCCAGGAGAGAGTAATCGATCCCCCTGGCTGGTTGATGTTTCAGCCGCAGGCCGCAGGTACAGTCGCAAGACTAGCCTTGCTCCAGTCGGAGTTTTTGTCGCCGATTCTCCGGCGCCTCCCAGTGTAATAGGCGGAATAGCTACATTGGAGAAGATACCGCAAGAAGCGGATGGACTCAGAAAACCCTCCAGACAGGTCACCTGGTCGTAGGTGCCTGAGACATCAAACCGACGGGGTTCAGCCTCGTCTGGAGGAGCGTATCGACGGCCAACGAAGGCAACTGATACGCTGTATGCGGCGGCCAGTCAAGGCAACCGCCAGTCAAGGCAACCGCATACTGCTCCGTGCGGCCAACGAAGGCAGCTGATACGCTGTATGCGGCGGCCAGTCAAGGCAACCGCATACTGCTCCGTGCATAAGGCGGCCAGTTAAGGCAACCAGATGCACTACCTTCTCCACAGGCCAAACACACTTGCTACACCAGGCTTGGTTACACGTCCAATTGCGCTCGATGCAAGCAATTTTCTGGCCCCATCTTTGTAATGTCCCTGTAGCCAATCCTTTTTCGTCCTTTTCCATCTACCAAACTGGCTACTCCCACTTGGCTTCTCGTTATATAAGCCCGCGAAGCAGTTTTTCTGCCCCTGCCATCTGGGACGCGCGATGGCTTCTGTGTGCACTACAATGCACTGGCAAAGCATACAAACATTTCGAGCAGGCAAGCGAATCACCTGATTTAGGCAAACCATTTATCAATTCAATCAGATTACATCATCACATTCTTGTGAATAACGAACGCTAATGGCTGATCCTGTCATCCAAGAATATCGTGCCACTAACGTCACCCAATCCTCTTTTTATAATCCAAGTCGCGTGCTCTTGATACAACTTTCTGATGCATTTAGAAATACCATTTTTATCTTATCTCTTTGTATACATGCACGGGTGGTATTTTTAGTTTTTTCGATCATATTCTCGGCTACTTGTGACCTTTGGCAGGCCTGCTCTGACGCTAGCGTTTCTCCAACTACAACAGGCGAGTTGATATTTTAAATGCTTTTTCTCATGTTTGTGCCAAAAGATGGATCGAGTTGGGCCTTTTATCAGTCTACTTGGTCTATAGGCAAACAAACGGGGCCAACTGCTCGCATAAATATCTCGAGAACAAGCAAGCCCCCATTCGAGGCTAGTCTCGCCTGAGTCCCAAGTGAGGTCGGGCCAGACGCATCGTCAGTTTGTTTCCCTCAGAGTCTGAACATGGCTGCATCGACTTTGTTTTTCCTCATTTTGTCAGCATTGATTTTGGACTGCCTCGGCTCAACCTTATGGATCGATTGCCATCCTGACGCGGATGCCACCGAGCAAAGATGTAAGGCTCGCGGGTGCATTTGGGCCCCGAAAACAATATACAATGCTCCTTGGTGCGAATTCAGTGATTCGGACGACCAAGCGAAAATGGCTGGCTACGATGCGAGTAGTGGAGCCAGTATTCGTAGTTTGGACGCCAGTGATATCTACATGGCCAAACTACGACGAAGGCCCACCCCATCGCTGTTCGGAGGCGATTTTCAAAGAGCGGCAGTCAAAATCGAGCAGCTCAGCGATCAGATTGTCCACGTAACGATCACTGATCAACAGGACACGGCCAAACGGGCCAAGTACCCCGAATGGAAACAGAATCTATACTCTAGCACGAATGCCCCGAGTGACGGCACCCCCGCCCTGGAGGTGAAGGTGGATGACGCGCCTTTTGGATTCGCTGTGTATCGTCGATCGACCGGTGTGCCCTTGATCGACACGCGTGCGATCCCTGGCCTCACATTCGCCGAACAGTACTTGCAAGTGTCGACGCGAGTGCCCACACAGTACGTCTATGGCATCGGAGAGACCACGCACGATCATCTGAAACACGATTTCAATTACAAGCAGTGGGGATTATTCACCAGGGATAACGGACCCGGTCAGAGCGATATCAACCTGTACGGTGAGTGGACATGGATGCTGGCAGGTGGCCAGACATGCAGACCCTGTTTCCAACAAATATATGCTGGGTCCTAGTGATAACCCTACAAATGCCGGAGCGTACGTATAGATTCGATGGGTTGAGACACTCTGCGCGCCATTATCAGGCCAGATCCCAATACTGGGCGCATACCTTCAGCAGAATATGCGAGACCATACATAAAACTCCAGTGCTACTTGTGCTGTCTGTATGTCCGCCCAGGTATGAGCTGTAGTGACGCAACGGGTTAGGGTACTGGGTTTAAAGGAACATATATTTTTTCACCCAGGCGGGAGTCGAACCCTCCCCTATAAGGGCGCACCTAGCGTGAGGGGCAAACGCATACCGCTGGGTCACGACACGGGGAAAGTACATACGAGTACGAGTGCAGTTGGTCATATCTCTTCTGTAGCTATGCCTTGATGGTCCAGCCTCCATGCCTTACTCCTCTCCTACTTCCAGGCGTGCACCCCTTTTACCTGTGCATCGATGACCAGAATGGGAATTCGCACGGGATCTTCTTCCTGAACACGCACGCCATCAATGTGGCCCTTCAACCAGACCCGTCGAACCCTCAAGGAGGCATCATCACGTGGCGAGCCATCGGTGGTGTCATCGAATTCTTCGTCCTGTCGGGTCCCACTGCGGACGATGTAATCCGTCAATACACCAGTCTGATCGGCCGACCCCAACTGCCGCCTTACTGGGCCCTGGGATTCCAACTAAGCCGATACGGATACAAGAATTTGACCTTCCTCAATTCCATCTTCCAACGCAATCGTCGGGCCAACATCCCGCAGGACACTCAGGTCGTCGACATCGATTACATGTACCAGTATTTGGACTTCACCTCCGACCCCGTAGCCTTCGCCAACTTCTCTGGATTCGTCACCTCATTGCACGACCAGTACAATATGAAGCTGGTGCTCATTGTGGACCCAGGCAAGGAAACCTGTGGGTCTAAGGCGTACTGCGGAAATACGCAGCGCTCATTCAGTCTGAGGCACAGTAGGACCATCCGTTTCAAGTGTTAGCCTGGTCCTCTGGCGCCTGTCTGGCTGGCTGGTGAACTGACGAGTCCTCTCCCCAGTTCCAAGCGTCCTGTCTATTTCAGGCATCGCCAGCCGTCCTAACATCACCTACGATCCGCTGGCCAAAGGTCTTCAATCACAGGTGTTCATCCGTGACAATCGAACTGGTAAACCATTGGAGGGCATTGTGTGGCCAGGCTTCACTTATTTCCCAGACTTTACAAACCCGGCTACGACCCCGTGGTGGACATCGGTCATCACAGACTTCCATGATAAACAGGGCGCCAAATTCGATGGCTTGTGGATCGATATGAACGAACCATCCAATTTTGTGGGCGGATCTACGGACGGGTGTGTTAACAACAAGTACAACACGCCTCCCTACGTGCCCCTGATCTACACCAACATCAACGAGAAGACGCTGTGCATGGACGCCGATCAGTTCGCTGGCAAGCACTACGAGTACCATAACCTGTACGGGTATGGTGAAGCCCAGGCCACATACAAGGCACTGCAGGTGAGACGCAATGTGTCAAAAACAGTGCATTAGTGAGCTGCAAGGAGATGAGACTGGGGTTGATCGATCCATCGATGAAACCTAGATTTCTGAAAAGTTGACTCAATATTGCGCTCCACACGGGCTCCATGCTAAACGACAATCCTCATGGGCTTTGGGATTTGACACTCTTATCCATCCTGGAATCCACGATTGAAAATTGATCAGCGTCACCGTGTTATCAAAGCGACTCTTGCACATCAACTGGTCTCTCAACTTTTTTAATGAAACCCTCTGGTCTTTAGCCAACCAAAAAATCAGATTTTAGGACCTACTGTAGGGCAGGCAGACCTCTTGGGCAGACCCCTTGGGACATTCTGGACCCCTTCCAGATCCATTCCCCGGCATGGTACCAACAACAAAACCAGCTGGTCTAGGGTTTTCCAAACCAACCTCAACCAGGGTCAATACCCCAGCGATGGAGGCTTATTCAGGTCTGGCTGGGGTGGAGGATGGAGCTGGTCGCTGGCTACCAATCGATAAGGCCACGTCGTGCTTGTGAGGGCGCAACGAAGCCCACCACGACCTCCAAACCCTGACAGCTCTCGTCCCATTTCAGACAGTCTTCCCAGGCAAGCGGCCATTCGTGCTCAGTCGGTCCACATTCGCTGGTTCGGGCAAGTACACCAATCACTGGCTGGGAGACAACCAAAGTGTATGGAAACAATTGAAGCAGTCCATCGTGGGCATGCTCGAATTCAATCTCTTCGGTATTCCCCTGGTCGGCGCTGACATCTGCGGCTTCATCGGCGATGCCACCGAAGAACTGTGCGTGCGATGGAGTCAGACTGGCGCGTTCTATCCATTCTCTCGAAACCACAACGACCTGGGCAGTAAACAGGAACAGGACCCGGCCGCTTGGTCGCCCCCTGCCACTGCGACCATCCGCAACTGGCTCAACGTCCGCTACAGCCTCTTGCCCTACCTGTACACCCTCCTCTACCAGTCGCACACCAACGGCACACCAGTCGCCCGCCCCCTCTTCTTCGACTACGCCAACGACTCGAACACTCGCACGATCGATGACCAATTCCTGTGGGGATCGGGCCTGATGATAGCCCCCGTCACGGATGCCAACACCAACGCACGCACAGTCTACTTCCCCCGCGGTCGCTGGTACGATCTGCTCAGCCACATCGAAGTGGCCCGAGCCGACGTCGGACGCGCCCTGAGCGTAGCCATGCCACTCAACCAGACCGGCGTGTACATCCGAGGTGGTGCCATCGTGCCCACCCAGCTGCCCGCCGTCAACACCTACTTGGCCAGGAAGAACGCCCTGGGTCTACTCGTGGCCTTGGACACGCACGGACGGGCTTGCGGCGGCCTTTACTGGGACGACGGTGACTCGCTCGACGCCCAGCACAGCTACGTCCAATTCGAGGCCTGGACATCGGGCGATCGGGGCGGAGTGCACATCACCATACTCGCAGACAATGCACCCATCCAACCCCACTTGAACACAACTCTCGTCTACGGCCTGCCATCGCAGCCGAGCACGGTCACACTCGACGGGGTGCCCATCTCCTCGCAATCAGTCGCCTACAATCCACAAACCAGGACACTCAATTTGCACTCACTGATGATTAATTTGGAACGGGGACACGAAATAGCTTGGCAAGTTTGAGCAAGCCTTGTCACGGTAGCTAGAATATATTTCTTGATGCTGCCAATGGCTACGGATTATCAACAATGTCGTACGCACCCTCTACCTCGACCCTGCTAGCTATGTACTTTTGCACTTGTCCAAGCCCCTCCAACTGTGTCAAGGCTGTCCAAGCTCCCCACTAAAGTGGCCCCCAGTCGTCTACACTTTCTTCCAAGCACTCGAACTGCTAAGTCGGCAGATCCATGCTACCAAAACGGAGCACTCTGCCCTTCAGCTCCACCCAATCTCATCCCCTGCCCACCCATTCATGCATGCATTTCTTTACGTTCCACAAACGACTTATGCCGAGAACACGAACGAAAACACTGAAAAACTTCAAAACTGGCTCAATGCACAAAAATGTGCACCACAAATAAATACATAGACAAGTACAAGGCATCAAAATTTCAAAACTGCCATTTACAACGCAGCCCTCAAATCCATGCGCAAAACAAGCCTAGATCACCGCCAAACACGTCAGATTGAGTCTTCATATACCACACACTGAAAAAAACTTTCTTGTAAACTTAATTCGCAAAAATTCAAAAATGTTTCTAATACTGGTTATGCTTCGTTACTAAAGAAAGTCAATACCAAAAAATATCCGTTATCTAAGTTTTGTCATTACCCTCAAAAAATGGTTTGTTCTTTCAAAAAAATGCTAACTTAAACAAAAAACCTTGTCGAAGCCTTAGCAGACTAGATCGAGCTAGGCAAACCTATGCTAAAGGGCAGTAGTGTCCATATTTACAAACATCACTCCCAACCCAATCTCATTCACATTACCACCTAGAGCACACCTTCCATAAACGAGGTGTCGTAATTCTCCATCAGAGTCCTCAGGAATGTCATCTCCTTGCGCGTGTTCTCGAATATGACGCGAGGATCGTCCGACTGACACCTCAGGCAATTCGGTGCCATCACCATGGCCAGATTACTCGAGTCCATTTTCGTTGCCACCGCGTTTTCCGATCGAACAAAAATCTAAAACAAGCAAATACATGTATCGAATAGGCAAATCCCATTTGAGCCTCTCCCACTCACCTGCAAGAACCTGATCAAGTATGCCATGACCAATCGATTAATCGGCGGCAATCGATCGACAAGTTTACAGGCCACATCGGCATCGTCGCTCGCGTCCACGCATTCCTGATAAAAGCTAGCTGGCACGAGTGGCTCGGCCAATTCTCGATACCACAATTTGAGTAGGCTGGCCGGCACGTGCGGGTCGGCCACGGGAGGCACTAACCAACGATCCATCCTCACTTTCAAAGCGTTCACCTCGTCGATATCGCCCGGCACTCGGAATATGCCCTCAGTCTGGGCCCCGTTTAACTGCAGTACCATCTCGGACAACGTGGTCTGTATCCAGGGCAGGCGTCGCGCGGGGAACCGTTCCTTCTGTATCACCAGTACTTCTTCCAACGTATTGCCGAACATGGACGGATGGAATATCTGCGACCGCGCCTGCTCAACTTCTTCCAAAGTCGGTTTACGCACGCCTCGTTTGGCGCCCGAATTACGAATTCGATCCAATCGTTTGGCGCAGTGTTGAGCGTAATGGCTCAATGGCACTTCCGGTTGATCCAGCACTGGATCGGAATGACGAGCAATATAATTGTCCAAATACGTGTTAAACTTTGTCGACGGCGGAAAAAATGTCAAACAAACGGCCAATAATTCCCAGCCTTTCCTTAAGCTATCCCTAAAAAAGATCCCCTCAATCTTCTAAACAGTCCCTTTTCGTCCGATCAACCCATCAAATCAAGTCCACTTACGCTCGAGGATTTTCCGTCGTTTGCTTACAAATTTGAATGAATATCTCGTCTCGCAACAACGGACGCGCCCAACCTCGCACGCACACATCCAAGGCCAACTGATCGATGCTGACACCGGCTCGCCGCACTTTCCTATCGCCCATAAACGCTTGAATACGTTTGAACACATCGCACGCCTCCTTCTTGATGCCCTTATCGTTGGTCATAATTAATGGCTTCTTGATTTCTTCCTAAAACAAACCAGTCCTGATAATTGCCCGCTCTATTCTGGTACGCTAAGTGCGCAATATCTTCTTTGGCTACCCGTCAAACCCAACACAACACCTGTCCATCCCCACTTACCCTTGTCCACGACAGCATGGACTGAATGGACTGTCGTTTCCTAAACAATCCTTTCTTGTGCCTATTCAAATTCTCGTGCGCGTACGACTCCATATCGCATTGCAATTGATCATTGATCGCCAGTCCCACGGCCATGCTCCCGCTCGACAACGTGTTGCTTCGACACTGCTTATCCGACTTGTCCTGCTGCTGCAGATTATGATTATCGTAGAAGGACACCGCCTGCGCCACACCGCTCCCCATCGACGGCGACGAAGGCGGCAATGCTGCCGACATCGAACTGCCACGAGTCAATAGCGAGCTGGACACGACTCCCGACGACTTGGGCTGAAATGGCATGACTACTGTAAGTGGGCATACGAGGTCTACATGGCATGAATATTTCACGAGCTGCTCAAAGTTTCCAGTAAAAACACAGCGATCAATATGTTTTCAACTTCCAAGCAGACTGTCTAATCTCTGCACCCTACCTGTACTAGCCCATGCAGTCCCACCCCAAACCACCAACTTACCATCCGACTAAGGGTGGCCGTATTCGGGGGCAGCTGATGCATAATCTGATGCTGCTGGAAAGCCTGCGCGTGATGTTGATGCTGATGCTGTTGTTGATCGGGGAAAAACGGGGCGACGGGGACCACGACACTTTGCGGTCGATGATTGGGCGGCGATATATCACCAGGATATCCGGCGAACGGTCCGCTCGTCCTCGACACCACCATCTTGTCGGCAGTCAATTGATGACCACTGCTTCCATTCTCCGACCTGCGTTTGGCTTCGGCCGGGCCTCCGGGAGTGCTAGCAGTCATCAGCGAAGGTAATGGACTGCTGCCGCGCTGCCTTCTCACAATGTCCTCCGACAATTGTTGAAACGAAGATCCACTATTCGCGGCGTGTAGATGGCTGGGGATATTGGTAGGGAAGGCGGGCGTGGCGCTGTTCGGCACGTCATAAACTGGCAACGTGGTCGAATTGACTCGTTCCAAAGATGTCGGAGCCATTTTTCCGCCCAATGGACGTGTGGCCGGACTAAATGAAGCGCTCTTCAATGACAATCTACTGGCCGAATGTTGACGTTGTTGATGCTGATTGGTCACAACGGGTGGTGTAGTGGTCGAGAAATGATCCAATAATAATTCATCTTGGCTGGACGCGTGCGAGATTGGCGTCTGCAATCCTCCCTCCTCGTCGTCGGCGAACAACTCTTCGTCGTCTTCAACCACGGCCTCCTCCTCCTGCATGGCGACCATGCTAGAACCACCGTCGCCACCCCCGTTCTCTTCTTTGATGACACGCCCGATCGACGATCCTTGACCAACACCGTGACGATAAAAGTCATTTTCCGAATCACCGCCCGAACTCTCCTCTTCCGGTTCTCGTTCTGCCAATAAATACAAAGCGCGCGTGGGTCGGAATTTCTTTTTGTAAACACCCTTTACTCTTTGATCGCATTTAGGCAATCTGCTGGGAAGGGTCTGACTACGGTAACACCCCTTGCCCGACCCATCGTACTCGTTGGCCTCGTCGAATCGAAGCGACGGATGGAGGACAACAAACGAGGTCCTCATTATCTCGATCTCGAAACTGCGACATCGAAC
The DNA here is from genome assembly GCA_030248295.1 of Mesodorylaimus sp. YZB2_4. Taxonomy (NCBI): domain Eukaryota; kingdom Metazoa; phylum Nematoda; class Enoplea; order Dorylaimida; family Dorylaimidae; genus Mesodorylaimus; species Mesodorylaimus sp. YZB2_4. The sequence continues at coordinate 458,209 of JASANH010001409.1, read as the reverse complement.
CACGACCACAGGTGGCATCCTCCTTAATCTCCACTCACATTCGACGCCGACCACTGAAATCGAGCACCTCGCCTCGAACAGCGACAAGATCAGTCCTCTAACGAGCAGGTGCTAAGTCGCAATCTCACGTCAACAAGACGAAAGGCGAGTACAAAAATGAAAAATATCCACCAATCGCCACCAGTCCCTCACTCGAGTGCACCTCGAAAAAACATACGAATGCCCGCTCAAAATCGACGACACTCGGCCATATCGACTCCCACTTAGTTAACCCAATACCCACTGAGCTGCCAGCAAAAACATGACTTCGAAGCGGGCTAGCAGCGGTTTCGAGAAAAACTCTTTAGCCCTCTCGGCGGGTCCGCAACGAGTCGGACAAGTGAGGCAAAAGTAAAGCGGAAAGAAAATGAATCAAACAATACACATTCACCGACCAGTCCGCAGCAGCCGCTCGAGAAGCCCTAGTCTTCGGCCAGCTAGTTTAGTGGAAATCGATTCGCCAGGCCCGTTTTTGTAAGCATATTGCGCGGGTGGATGCAAGAATTATGTATGGCCCCTCGAGCGTTACGTCCACACCCGAAAGAAAGAACATATCTTCCCCCCCCCCAACCTAACATCTCAATGCTGTCTTGATACGTTCTCACCAACCGACGCCTCGTATCGACGAGCCGAATGCCTCAAAGTACCCCTCCTCGCCAGAGTAGCCGTCTTGCGGGCCCAGAAAAACAGATGAAAACGCACTAGCAACCGCTTCTGGCACGCCAGCACTTCTCGATAATAAGTACACCAGCAGCGCCGATCCTGACGAAACGGACATTTTTTCTCATCAACCCCCATTTATCATTCGCGCAACTCGCGCCATTGGGACCTCGTCAAAACGTTTTTCGGACCTCCTGGCTCCCCCCGACTGCTACTTGTACTACGAACTTAATCCCTTGGCCTCCTCCAATGTCAAAATTCTTCCACATGGCCTCATTCCTTACGCAATTCAAGACGCCCCTGCGCCAACTAGCCGCACTCTAAACTAGTCAGACACCAGAAAAACGGCCAAACCCAATCTCAGATCCGTGCATTGAAGCCAATTACTAACCAACATTTTTTAATCGAAAAATAAGCCACGTCAATCCCGCCTCGTCCTCATGATCCGGATGAAATCTCCACCAGAATCTCTGTCTCTCGCCTAAACCCTATCCAGGTTTCGACCAACCAGCCTCCCGCTAATTTCAATTCCACCAAGCCCTTGACAACTAAAGTCCGATGAGTGAACAAGCTGCACAAAATTTTGAAATCTCGCGCTTATCGAATCGAGGCAAGCAAGTGTCAAACACCGGGCGACCCGAAGTCAGATCCCGAGTCCCTTCCAATCCCCACTCACCTGGAAAATTGTCATCCAAATCGCCCAATATAAACTGCTGATGAAACTGACTGTAGGTCAGATGCTGAGCGATCTGCTGATAAGGTCGAGCTAAACTGATCGGCGTCGTCGACTGCTGACTGTTTTGACGCTGAGGGTACAAAGGCGTATGACGACCCACTCCTCCGAACGTCGAATGCCCCGACTGATCCCCGCTATACGTGAACTTCGATCTTAACTTGGGCGATTTTCCTTGTCCATATTGCATCGAATCGTTCGATTGATGGTGATGATGCAAATCGTACAACTTGGGACTATCCGTCGATGCTAGCGACGACGAATCATCGCCCGCTCCGCCACCCGACGAATTCAATGCAGTCGCAGTCATCGATTCCACCATTTTGGCACTGGCTCCTTCGTGCGCTTTCCAAACGGGGCTCTCGTTTCCAGGAACGTGTTCCGAAGCCCGAGATTGCTGCTCCATCGCTTTCCATATTTTCGGACTTCCAACAGCAGCTGAAAAGAGAACCCTCGTTACCCTAACCCAATTCCATCCAGTACGAACCACGCACTTGAGGCCGAAGTAATATGAGCTTGTCGAATCTCTGGCGGTCGTTCGAATGACTTATGTCGACGAGGCAACAAATTCGTCGCCCCCTGATCATCTCCGACCGTTACCGAACTACTCGCGTTTTCGGGTGCACCTCGAAAAGTCTGCGAGCCTCCGGTCGGAATCGCTCGAACTTTGGCATTGGTCACGATCGGTAGAGCAGCCATCGAAACAGCGGCCACCGACGAGCCGTCCATTCCGCCTGGCTGGGCACGATTTCTCGGCAGTTTTCCCAAAGTCGACGAAGAGGAGATAGACGAATGATTATCCACGAGCCTCGCAACTTGATGCTGTTGCCCGCAGCCTCGTAAAGAATGCCTGGCGGCTGGCGTCGGAGGCGATTCCCTAAAACTGAAACTCATAGACCTCCTCTCTCAACTCCAAAATCCTCATAGCACTCACCTGTAAACGTTTTGGTGTTGCGATCGTTCCTTCGTTTGGCCACCATTGTCTCCTTCGACAGCAGCGTCCACGAACGATCTCACGAATGGACCAGCGTCAAAGGAGGGACTCTTGACTAACTTGCTTTCTCCCGTTTGACCTTGTTCCACTTGCCTTCGACGTCTCGGCGGAGTCGACGACGCACCGCCGGCGGCCGACAAGTTTTGCATATCCAACGACGACTGCGCGGCACGAACCAAATTGTTATTGTTGGTCGTGTCGGGCGAATAGTCGCTGATCGATGGCGGCAACGGAAATCGTAGCAGCCGATCCTCGTTATAGTCGAAAAACTTTTGCACTTCGTTCGCAATCTCTGCATTTTCCTTGTCCTTTTGCTTCCTCTTCGACTCGCTACGATTCACCAACGACGGCGTCACTTTGGCAGACGAAATACGATTTTGGCTTTTCGCTGTCTCCGATTCTTCCAAAGACATCGACGCGCTATTGGCGGGCACTGCGGAATAGTAAGGCTCACTGGTATCGCCCATTGTTCCCACCGTCTCCTCATCTTTCGCCGATTCCCTGCAACAAATCAACTCGCACTCGAATCTTCGACCATCGCACAAAATCCTTACCTTTCCTCCCTCGTCGTCGGCGTCGTCAACGAAACGATGACGGCTTGTCTGGCCGCCCCATCCGTCCCTGGGCAGCAATCGTAATAATTCGAATTTTTCGCCTCTCCACTCGCCAAACGTTCATCGCGCGAATGTCGCCGATTGTGCGTCGTATTCGATCCACTCGTCGTTTTTCCAGTCGCGTTCGCTGCGCTCGAATCTTGCGACGGTCGACGAGCACTAGCACCGGTCAACGCCGTTTGACAACTCACCGATGGCGACGGCGACGACGAGGCCACACCGTTCTTATGCTTACCACTATGGTTATGCTTATGATGATGGTGATGATGATGATGTTTCCTTCGAATCGACTTTGGCGAATTGACTGGACTCGTTTGCGTTTCGCAACTCACAGTCGTCACTTGATTACTCGATCCGGACGAAGCCGACGACAACGTCCTCGACTGACCACCGCGCGTCGAAGCTTCGGAACCAGTTTGCGTTTCTTGAGTCGACATGGCCGCGTTTAGACTCTTGGTCGATTTATAACTGCCACTCGTTCCGGCGCTCGTTATCGAAGCCGATGGCGATCGAGCGTCTTGTTGATGTTGCGTCGACGACGAGACCATGGTCACCGTTCCAGCCGACGTAGTCGATGACGATGGCTCGTCGTAAATCGGCGAGCCAGCCATCTCCTCGGCGTCTACATTCAGATCGTGGCGTTGCTTCGTTCGATGATTTTCCGACGATCGCCTCGAAAACGGTGACAAAATCGATTGAGGCGACGACGAGCAATTCGATGGCGATTTGTTATGGCATTCTTGTTTCTGCGGGGTGAAAAATCGATGATGATTCGGACTGGACGACGACGATGAGGAGGATGTTTGGTGTTCGTGCTGATTCGTACAAAATCGATTCGCTGGCTGCGTCGATTGTTGTCGAACTTCCGTATTTTGCTTCAAAGTCTAAAACAAACTACTTTCTTACAGGACATCCATTTCAGCATACTTTCCAACCTTTATTTATTTCACCATTCCGCTTTTTTCATTCATATTTTTTCATGAAAACAGGAACTGCGACAGCAGGCGCAACGCCCTCTTCCCAAATCCGTCCACGCTCTTAACCTAATCCTCGGGGACGGACTAGGAAAGCCGAACCTACGCCGCATTTACTAAAAGGACAAAACCCCACCCAGCTCATCTTTCGCTACCAGAATACTAAGCGAATCGATTATTTTCTTTTGTGCAAAAGGCGGCGATCCCCATCGAAAAAGGCCTCCAATGAACACTAGCATTTGGTCACGCCAACTGTCCCTGCGTCCCGAAAACAAACATCAGACACGCAGCGACACCCCAACGAAAAAAAAGACTCGAATCTGATAAAAATCCCCGCCGCGTTAATCTTTTTTCAACAAATTCTGTAGGATTAAAAAATGCTTTTACTCGAGCTTTGAGTGTTCTACGTATCATTTTACACCAGCTACTCAACGAAACACATTTCGCACCGCCTGTTCCTCATTTTTCCAAGTAATACTATCCTCCTGTTTTGCACTCAATGAAGCCACCCTTGGCCTCAACACAAAAAATATCAAATTGAGCGCCGACTTAGCCTCGTGCCGTTTACTTGGTCGTAAAGCTATTTCTAAACATTCCGAGCACAACACGACCACTGAATCACTCTGCTAGGGCCTTGCTGACTGTCAATAATTCTATTGTGTTTCATCAGGGCCACGATGACAAAAGCAACGCCTCACCTACTCGTCTACTGTAGCAAATATCATTATCTCTTGCGCCTCAGCTGAGCACTCCCCCTCCACCAAACTTGTCATTCTTGCCCGCCAAACAAGTGAATGACGCTTGGAAAATGCTAGCACAAGCCTAGTCTCCATTTATAGACTCGTTCCGACGCTGGTCTCTACGGTCGTCACGTGTGAGCTCAAATTATCGCCTTCCGCCCATTCTAGACTGGCCAGGACACCCAGCTGCCTTATTCTCGCCAACACCCCCATCTGATGACTAACCTCAATCCCACCTAGAACAGAAAACATTAAAAATTCATAAACTACGTCCATGAAAACAGCAACCACGACGCCGTGTCCTACTGAACTAACATTAAATTAGCCCTCTCGGCCCCCGGGAACAGCCGCCTACTAAAAGCATCGCCGACTCACCTCCGTGAATGGGCGTTAATTCAAGACCCATTTTGCTCGCACGCTCACCCAATTCGCTTCTCGTTCAAGCATCTCGCACCTACCCAGTCCCCAAGCCCTGCCCTCCACACCGACCATATTCGCCGGGTCAACCGTCGCCGACTCGGCACGCGACGCGACGGCCATCGCGGCCAACACCAAAACAAACCAATCCACAAAAGATAGCTCGATACATTCGTATATTTCACCTGACTCATTTAGTCAACACAGCACATTCTCACGAGGCCACCCAGTCCATATCTCAACTCATCATCTCATACTGACTTGTGAAACAGCCCCACTCGATTCCTACATTCGTAAAATACAAAATTATGCTCTCATTTCAGCTTAAACCCTAATTCGCCTTTTTCGCTCCCTCAATCGATATCTGCCCATTTACCCATCCAGATTCCCCGCAGACGTTGTCACTCACTTGAAGCTTGGCTAATGGGATGATATCGCAATTTTGCGGTCGATGCCAGACGGTCTTCTGACTAGTAGCATTGTAGTAATAGAATCGACCCGTGTTTTGATCGTATAATTCCCACCATTGATTCTCGTGCGTACGTTTCCTTAAATATAAACATCCACAAAAAAGTCAATAAATTATTTCCAAAATAAACTTACACTTTAGCACCAGGCGGCGGCTCCCATGCGCATTCGCCAGTTGTCAAATTGGCGTACATATGCTCCTTGGTACGCGGTTCCACTATTTCCACCCATTCGAAACTAAAACAAACCCCATTATATCACCATAAAAGTCCAGACACCCATTTCTTATAAAGGCAAGTGCAAATCAGACTGCACCCAGTCCAAAACAACAAGACCCCGAGACCCCTTACATCCAAGAATCATCTTCGTTCACAATACTCGACTTTTTCAATTCGTCCGACGACACGACCATATCGGCACACAGCAAAGGCATCATGATTTTTACTCGAAATTAACACCTCGCTCAATTATTCAATGCTCTTTCGACAATGGTTCCAGGTGCCGCCCGTCCATCCATCATCAAGTCTACCATTACAAACACATCAATTCCAAAACCCGACACGTCCAACCGCCAGTCGAATCAAAGACACGCCCACAGTCTTGCCTCTGATACCACCATAAAAAAGTATAAATCCAATCTTCGGCTCGACCACCCAGGAAAATAAAAATTGCTGACAAAAACAGTCCTCTCTCAAATTGCACACTCGATTCTCGTCTCGACCACGTCGGCTCACCAAACAAAATCAGACACGAAATTTCGGCCGAAACGACGCTTCAAAGTAGTACAACAAAATTTCGGCTAACTACGTAGACTCGTAGTCGACTTCAAGAAAATGTCCCCCCGAGTGTCTCGACCACCTCCTTCCTTCCCTTTCAAAATCCAAGGCTAAAACGAAATAATCCATTGTCGCATTGGCAAAGTCACTTTCCAAAGAAACATGGCGCCACCAGACGAGCCATCGCCTCGTCTGACCAATGAGGCCAATGGCGGCGGGTGGTCGCCCTAGACGGAAATCGAACCTCTCCGCCGCCCCCCAACAATAATATAAACTGTTTTAGGTACCCGATGCAGGTGGCTGCCTCCTAGCCCAGATGCGGTTAGTGGCAGTCAAATGTCGCATGGCCGATGATTCAGCCCCTGCCTCACTCTCCAATACACAATTTCGGCCAGAAGAGACGGCGTTGATTGGCGACTCGACTCACGCCCGACGACCTCCCCACCAACTAGGCATCCCTGACCGATTATGCCCCCGTCCAGTCGTCTCTGCACTGACGCCACTACCCGAGGCCAGTCGGCTCCTCCCCTCCCCCACATCCATATTCGGCCAACTGCGAACCCAAAATTGCACGAGGAAAACCAGAGCAAATATTTGATTTTCTTTTCCGAATGTTTTCGACTACTTCAACTCCCTTCTTTCGCCAACTGCCAACCGCACACGCAACATCCGAGTACTCCAAAGAAGAAAAAAGAAATCGACCGTCTTTTCCACCCTCGCCATTAAACCGAAACGCGGCCTGTTTTTGAACACAATTCCTCGATTACACGAAACCCCGACTGACTTATCCATCGACAAAACACGTGCAATTTACCAGTTATCCTTCCATGCGGCTAATTAGGCCGGACACGTCCTTGCCAAGATTTCCACACCCCAACACTGCCGCGGAATCCTGCCTGGCACCATTCCAACAATATTCCCTAAGATGGTCAAACACTGCTCCTTCCCACTAGCTCGAGGGCGGGACATCTCAAAAAACTATCAAAGCACATTCGAACCCGGAAGCTATCCGCTGCCAATCTTGACCCAGGACATGCACCAACCATTACGCAAGCATCCCCGCACATAATTAACGCTCCAGCTCCCACACCCTATCAATTCAAGCAATCTAGCTGACCATCCCTCCAGCAATCGACAATCCCTAATCATCTTTTTTCTAAAATTAACAATTGAAATCTTATCTTATTTTTTACCCGACCCCGCCCCGTCAATTTTTTTCACCATGCCGCCCACTTTCATCGAGCTTATCTTTCCACGCACGCCAAAAAAAAAACCAAAATCGAACCGAATTCGACCTCGATTCGATTCCTAACCACCCATTTCCCCTCGCGCACTCGCTCAACCACCCATTTGGACGTCAGTCCGAAGGAAGTGCCGAGGAAGCGTCCCTTCCTCCCCTCCCTCCCTTTTATGCTAACACAAACTACCGCAACTACGAGCCGTATTCTCCGTCGCTAACATCACTCCCTCCAAATCGCATTCCTTCGACTCATTTATCCTTTCCTCCACCGCGCCAACAAGAGCTTCTTAAAGGCTCGAGGAAACGCTGCTAGTCATGCGCAACGAGATACGACATGCCCACGAATGCAACTATTGCTAGTAAGGCCACTAATGCACACCCTAGCCATCTTCTAGTGCTGGCGGAAACATAAAGGACGAAGGGACTTACATCGACCCCCCCAACATACTAAGACAGCTTTTAGATCTATCGAAAATCCACTGAAATCAGAGGACAGCTATTTGCTCTAAACACATTACAGTTCCTCAAAAAACTGACCAATGTCCATTGAACACGACTCCAAATTACTCCCACACACGTTCTCTCCCATTCGATCCCACTTCACGAGCTGCGCTAATGGACCCTTCTCAAGCACAAAAAATCCAGTCCTAAACTGCGGTCGTTGTAGTTCAACATCAACGACAACCTAAAAACTAAAATTCACTGAAAAGTCTCACCAAAAATACACAACCAGTTTTCACAGTAGAAAACCGCTTTTCAAATCTTCTCACAACCAAAGTACCCGCGTCAATCGTGTCCCTAGTCTTGTTCTTACGCCAAGAAACCACTTTTTGAAAATAAGTCTCAGCTTTCTTTCCTCCATTTCCTTCCTTCCTTCCGTCCCCTTCTCTACTTCAAGCTCAAGTCGCGCCTAGCAAAAGAGAACTGCAGAAAATTTTCACTTTTTAAAACACGAGTTGAACTTGAACCACGACGAAAAGGAGACGAGCTGAAATTCCGCACATTTCAAGCCACGAAACCATCAACCAACGTAAAAGAGCCGCCAGGCGCGCTACTCGTTGACTGCATGCTGCCAGCAACACTTCCCCTAATGAACAACCAATACTCCTTTCATACTGACCAAATGCTATTTTCGTTTCGAGCACGACATTCAATAAGTTGACTACCGCAAAAAGCCGTCCATCGACCGTGCGGACACTCGGCCAACGTCCAGCCTACAAATTCTAGGTTCCACATAGCCTCCCCAACAATCAACACACAGTTCAGTTTCCAAGCAACCAGTCTCCTCTCCAAAAGCCACTGCACTTATATTCTTTCCTAAGACGCTTTACAAATTACAACTCGATGACCAGTCTATGCCACGTGTCCAACAATGAAAGCTAATCCGATTCTGCCATCCCCATCCGACTTTACCGGCTTACATTCCAGACACGTATTGTCTTGCGCAGCAAACCTGCACGACCAATCAGTCAACACGCCAGACATGATTCACAGGCCACTGCCTCTTCCTACGCACACAAATTAGGAAAACTGTTTTAGTCAGGCCTTAGCTAGTAGGAGAAAAGGCCATTCTCGCAGCCGCATTCGTCAATGGCCTCGACGAGATGGGCATAACCATATTATCACAACTGATCACCATAATGCCTCGCAGCAGGTTACTTGTACTCGCTATGGCCAGCTACATTTATTTCCCAATAGCATTATCAATCACTCGGGCAACGAAGCCAGAAGACTACGTACTAATCGTCCAAACATACTCGCCACTAAAAACGTACAATTCAGCCAAGAGACGAGTAAAAGTTAGATGTAAAAGTTGAAACACTGAAGAAACCATCATTTTCGAAAACGAGATGTCGAAACAATGTGTAGTGCACACACAGGCTAGAATTATGCAGCAGAAAAGAAGGGTTAGAAAATTATTGGATCACGTAAATCCACGACCAAACCTCTTGTCACAACCCTTTCGCTAAGGTGCCTCAAAGTTCCGATCAACGACCGAACCAGTGTCCAATGCACACTACACCACATCACATCGGTGTAAGCCGATCCCAGCCAGACACAAAGAAGTTTGAATAGACAAAAAGTTGTCGCGTTAAAGGAAGGCACGATGATAAATGTCATGCTAATGCCAAGAGCAGGAAAAAGGATGGCGACAGACTGTGCAAGCGTCAGTAAAGGCTACTGGCGTTAGCATCCGCACAATGCTGGCACGACCTATCAAATGCACAAAAACAGTCCGCTCTCCACTGCATTCCTAATCGAAAATAGTTGACCAAATGAGCAATACACAAAAGACGGAAACAAAGATTTGCAAAGTAAGTCGATATTCTGGATTCTATGCACTTTTGTGTGACTAATGAATAATTTACCCAACTTGTTTTCAATCCTAGCTTTGCTAATTGTTAGTTCAGCATCCGCTACTCCTCAAACATTCAACTTAAATGACATAAAGCCCGAATGAGGGCCCATAGTGGACTGACTAATTGCTAGTCAAATTGAAAAAGGTGCAAATTGAAAGTGCCTTGTATAATACAGGGATAGATTCTACCATTTTGGAACGTTCTCGAAAGAATACAAAAGAGAGAAATTGAGCGAGCGAGCAGAAGCTTTTCGCTCTAGTCAGAACGAATGGCTGGTCAGTGCACAGATTGAATACGAGAAGCAGGGCTGCTGGCGAGACCCGCCCGTCAAAAAGCGGCATCATTCGGCCCGAACGTTCAATACAAATGCGTTCTCGACGAACCTGCCTCTCGTATAATGGACAGCTGACCAGAGCAGATTATGTACGCTAGTGCTAACATACTACAACCAGCCAGCAAGCCGCGGCCTACACCAAGGCCAATAACCTTCCTTGTGTTTCTCAAGCCAGCGACAGACGCGTACATCCTAGTAACTTTGAAGATTTCGAAGAACACCCATACTTCAGCGAAGCCGCAATTAGCAAAATCCATGAACGCAACGCATGCGTTTACAGAAAAGGCTTATGTAGCATCGTCAAGTGTCAGCCACCCATTCCTCCTACGGTCCAAATTTTCCTCTAATACAAACCAGTCCAACAAAATTATCACAAATCCAACAAAAACCTTTGCATCGTCCAAAGAGTGACAGCAGACATCACTTACCTTTCCGTCATTGTTTCCAATCAAATATTAGCGCGGCCGCCGAACAGACAGACTGCTCCCGCCGAATGAAGCTCGAAATCGGAATGCCTATTTTACAATCCGTGCACTAATGATCGAGTGCTATTGAACGTAAATAAATTCATTTTCCAAATTCATCAAGCCGACTAACCGAAATCCGAAAATGCCAACGATGAGCGAATACGGGGCGATTCATCCGTGCTCGAAAGATGGATTACGGTAGCCCGCACAAAACCAAGTTAAATTGGTGTGAGGATTCAGAAATGATGCTCAGGCTATTAGAGCGCCAACTTTTAAAAGATTATTTGGGGAAGTGGTGTGGGGGTGTGAAATCGTTTTCTGTTTTTTTTATTAGTGTCATTTTTTTACTTGCACCGTTATACATGCCAAAGCCAGTTGACTAACAGAGTTCAGTCGTTAGATGTGAGTATCACAATTATCACTGCAATTCATCACATCAAGTACTGACTGAATTCGATGAGCAAGGACCACTGATCGTAAATGTCACGAGACGAAAGCAACCTCGTATGAGAAGAAAACGAGTGCCTATCAATAAATTCTTCAATACTATGTATGTTCCCTTTTCCCTATTAATCTACTATTCCCCCTTTGAGAAATTTCTTCTTTTTTTGTGTTTTTATCTTTATTGAGTTATTGTTTTTTTTAAAATCTTTTTCATCTGTCTCTTATTCTTCACACTAAAGAAGACTTTACAAAGATCTCGTTGAAAGATGAGGTGTCGAGGTGCACCTAGCTCTTTTAACCAAAAGTCGAATGCGCTTTAAAAGTGAGACCCAAAGCTCAGTGTTTGAATTCTTTTCCTCAAAATCCATTCTAGCAAACCAGATGCATCTCTGCGCTGATTGCAAGACCAAGTTTACAATCACCTTCAGATGTGAGGATTTTCCGCCAGTCACTCCAAAAATCCTGCTTTCATCGTTCAGAGTGACGGTCGGGTCAAATGCCTGAATGAGTACGTTTACTCTGTCCCAAAAACCTGAACTCTGTGACACTCGACAACAACATGATATACGGCACATAAATCACTTTAATTTCGCGGTTTTCGCGGATGGCCTGGACCGCGAAAATTTCCTTCCGCGAAATTTTTATGTAGAAAACATGGATTTTCAGAGAGAGCATAGGTTCAGTTTTACCTTGTTTTCAACCACCTGCTCATCATATTAAGTTGAACTGCAACCCAGATCAGTTTCCATATACGTTTAAAACCACCTCATCAAAGAGTGCGGACATGAGTCACATTATCAATATAGTCATGAGCACTTTAAAGCCAATGTCAGGGTACCCTTGCCTCCTTGCTCTTTGGTCCTTTCCAATATGAGCTTATTTTTCCCATTCTGCTTAGCCGGATGCCTCAGATATGAATCCATCTGTGTCTCAGCAAACCTTTGCAAATCATCTTCTGGCGCAAGCAATCACTGATGCTAAATACCAGAGTTTGGACAGGAAATAAATATTGGCCACGTATACCCTACCGAAATAGGACATGTCATTGTGTGGTGTCTTGTTTCCCAGCGTGCCTATGTGATTCGGACACCATCCCAGTTTACAGCTATCTCCATCCCTTCTCTTTCTATTAGAAGACCGTAGACTTTAATCTGACTCACAACAGAGTCCTGCAAGCTGGCTTGTAAGGAATACTTCCCCATCTTGCCCAGCAACAGGATTCTGGTTTTAGCATGTTTCAGAGTCGCCCCTGATGCTCGTTTATACAAATCATAGACTTCAAACACACGTTTTACAGACTCTGAGTCAGCAAGCAAAAAATTTGTGTCGTCTGCATAGTTGCTCAATTTGAGATGCTCCCCAACCAAGTCAATTTCAGTCACAGCCATGTCCCTCCTTATGCAATGCGTTACCGTATCAGACACCAGCACGTAGAGCAGTGCAGACAGGGGCAACCCTGCCTAATGTCCCTGCTAGGTTTGAAAGGTGCTGGGGGCTCATAGATTTTAACAGGTCTGTGATAGGTGTGTACATTCATGTACACCTGCACAGGAATGCTGTAATTAGTCATGGCGCCGTTCATGAATGTTTATGCGACCAATCGTGCGTGTGTTGCTAGTGTTCAGCTTTGTGAAGGCCATCTGCAGCCTACTGCGCCTGTACTTCACTTTTTTCTTCTACACGCAGATCAAGACGACGAAACTCAATTTTACTGTGTAATAGCACAAAAACTGAATTCATGAAACCCCCAGGAGGCCTGTCTGGGGCAATAACATCAACCGATTATTAGGGCAGACATAAGTGGAACGAAACACCGAGCTAGTGACTTTTTAAAAGGACTCCTTAGCTCGCTGATTTGCCTGCTGTTGTTCATTTTTTGAACGAGATACTGCAATTTGGCTTGAACTGAGGATTCATTAAAAATCATGATGGTTTGATCAAATGATCATAGCTGCCTGATAGAGTGGCGTGCATAGTAAATTCCTATTTATTACCTCAGGGCTATAGGATTTCGAAGGGTCCGACCTGGAGCTGTAAGTGAGATTATGAACAGGCCTGTGCAAAAGCGCCTTTATTAGGCCTCTGCACTGGCATATCTAGGCATGAATGGCAATTGTGTTAGTGATAGCAATAGGAATGATAAAGGAGGGCAAAATTGTGCAAAGAAAATCAAAGAGTGGGCGCTGAATGTATCATATGACGTAATAACCCACATTTCACAAACAGGTTTATAAAAATAAATGAAGGGGCAAACGATGTTTACATCAACTGAACACGCACGCAATCATTCTTCTCGCTCTTCAAGACTCGACCCAATTATCTCCAACAATCTCAGAGCCAATTAGATCAGCCTCAGATACCCATACTGGACTCCCAGAGTCTATATTCATAAGCTGCAATAAATGTCAGGTCATTCTGCATGAAAACGTGCCATTTCCGAATTCGCAGTCCATAAATTTTTACAACATTGCTTTCTTGACCTTTTCCGCAAGAGCCTTCCCCCCTCACTCCCACTCCCACTCCCACCCAGATAACGACCCTTCCCGGGCTAACTTGGTCAAAAGTGTGCACTCAGATGCCATAACTAAGTCAGAATTCAGTTTATATACAGGCACGAGTGCAACATGTTGAGACAATATTTTTGGCGATCTTTATTTCCGACCTCGAATCGAATTCCCAGTCGCAGCGGCTCTTTTCCCGGGCGAGCGTTCTCCTGTCCAATTATGGCAACAGTTTATATGCTAATTTATACACACTAGACGGGATCATGACCAGGGGCGGGTTTAGTCTCATGGACTCTTCGGACGTTGTATCCCCATGCGCCAGGAGCGAAGGTTTATTCTTCTGATGAGAAAAGGAATTGTAAGTACAGTCTCAAAGTTTTGATAGGCGCAGATATCCTATCTTTCAGCTCATTATAAGACTTGAAACCCTGTCCTACGTTGAGCTGTTTTACCAAAGAAAAAAGTTGTCGAGGGGCCACTGTTTTTTGAATTTGCGATATTTTTAATTTTTTTCCTGGTACAGGGTCAAAAACTCGTAAAAATTTGAACAGGGATTTCCGACTATAACAGGACGAGAATTTTTCGAATCAGGCACGTTTACCGAAGATATACGAATGTAAAAACACGGTTTCTTCGTTAGTTTGTTGTTTCTCGCTGTGAAAACCTGTTGCTCTTTTCCGCGTAAGCATTACATGTACTTAGGTCGAGCAAGAGTGATGGGGGCTTCTTATAAGAATGATCATGAGATAGCTACTCGCAGAAAAAAATAAAAATGTTTAAGCCAACAAGTGCGAGAGGTAGTTTTTGATTTTCTTTCGTCACTTTCTGGATTGATCAGATTTTCTGAGCTGGCGAAAAAAGTTTCATGTCCCCGAGTTTTAGCCGTTTTTGCCTGTAAATTAGCGTGTTTGCTCGTCGGGTCATGACTCTCAAAGAAGACCAGCCAGAGTTCCTAACTTGGTCGCTCAAAAAAGGCGACCTGTCTGCTCGCTCTAAAATGAAAATGTCGCTAATCAGAGAGTGCGCGCACGTTCCCGCGCGCCGTCTTCCTCATGTCAATTTGATATAAGAGTAGCGCGCCAATTCAAATTTTTGGCTTATATGAGATGCAGTATATTACTTTTTGAGGTGCGGCAGGAGTGTCGTTCTGATAAAGCAAGAATGGGCATGTCTATTCCAATGTGTTATAAGAAGCTGACGCGCCAATTTGAATCTTTGCTTCGGGCAAAACTTCAATCGCGGTTGATTGTAGATTAGGCGCGCACAAAAACTGTATGGGTGGATTTCAGGCATTGTCTCAAGACAAGTTGCATCTAGTTTGTTTCTACTGATAACAGTTGCTCCTTAAATGTCGCGTAAAAGACTTGCAATCAAGCGGGAGATGAAAAATAGATGTTTGCTGGTGGACTAACCAGAGCGCGATTTGTAGCAGCTAGTATGTCATTATCGAGTCAACTCAATCTCACCTGCCTGTCAATTAATGACGCATGTAAGAAGTAAATGCCATTTCCCATCCAAAGGTTATATGAATTTTTTGACCTGCATGAGACCTATGCTCATTTCCAGCAGTGGTCAACACATTTTTTGGGACTAGTTAAGGATTCACTCTTCGCAGATAAACTCCAGCTGTCCTCCACAAAAATGGCTTGACGCTTTTCTCGCGTGAGTTGCTAAATTCGATTTTTCAAACAAATCGTGTTTGTATTCTCTGCCCAGTTCTTCGGATGCAGCTGCTACTGTCTTTTGTGTCATTAATCCTACGGCCGTTTGAAAAATAATTATCGGGTGCGCCATAAAGAATGACCCTCACAGAAATGATGATGATGATGATATTTAAGCTAATCTCCCTCAAGGCGAGTCCGCAATCGGCCCAAGAGTCATCGACTTGAGAAAGATATTCTTTCATGCCATCTATCTTCGAATGGCGACAGTGGAGTAATTGGACCGATCCACGAATGCCGCACTTTCACCCGAACGAGTCACTGGCAGTTGTGCCATTGGAGAATCGTATCATCGGATTTTTGTACTTTTCCTTCTCCTTTTTCTGCCTCATTCCCTATACGTGTATTTTATGGTGCATTATTCGGGACGAAACACTTCGCAAGAAACCCACCTACATCATTGTCCTGCACATTGGCATAGCTGATGCTATCCAGTTGATTTTCGATGGCTTATTTGGAGGAGTGTTCACATTTTTCGGCACCACTTGGGGTTGGATGACCAATAAGATAGTGGGTGGGATAATGAACATTGGTTGGATCGTGTACACTGCATTGGCTCACGTGCTCTCATTCAACAGATACATTTTCATATGCAAGCCACATTTAAAAGAAACTTGGTTTTCGAAACACAAGACCAACTGCATGATGGGCGCGTGTTGGGTGTACGGTCTGGCCTGGCTCATAGCTTATATGTTTCCCGATATCAGTCTAATCTTTTACGTGTACTATCGCAATTGGGACTACGATGAAGTACCCGCCTCAAGGGCCTGTTGGTTGGTCGAACTGATTCAAGATACTTTTCATTTTCTTATGAGCATCGTCTGGTACGGCTTCGCTTTCAACGTAGTTAGAAAAAAGACTGGTCAAATTTCTGCTCAACAAATCAATGAGAATAGGAAAGAGCTCAAATTATTGATCCAAGCCACCCTAATTTGCCTCATGATTGGATTGACACTGATTGGCTTTTTCGCGGTGCCCGCCTTATTTGCAGAAGAGAAATGGACGACTACTTCGTCCAATATCATATGGCTGGCCTGTTGTGGCAATAACTGCGCTATCTATCTGATATTCAACAACGGTGTCCGACGAAGGGTGGTCACTATGCTACGTTGCTCATCCACTCCCACAACACACACTTCCGCCATCGCACAAACTGCCGTCAGGCACGTGCGAGTGAATGCAAAGCAGGATTCGACCCCTATGCCTACAGTGGCATCCAGGGATGTTATGGGTACGTGATATACAAAGTGGCCTGTCCTTACAATGACAGACCACGCAATATAATAGGCGTAACAGCCACCACCATGTTGCAAACACTGCACCTATTATGCCTCATTATGTTAGCCCCTTGCGAATGCATTCTGCGCTCTAACCTAAGCTGATACGAATAAATATGTCCGGCCTGACGAAAGGTGACCAAGACATGACTATAGACCATTTTATTCCCAATAATGAAACTATGCCGCTTCCCTGTCCATCCGAGATGTCAGTCGCTCCCCCTATCCTTTTTACATACAGTATGCCAAAACAAGTGCACTGAGCCCTGATACAGTAACAACAGAAAGCAGAAAATGAAATAAAATTATAGCGCATAATCCACACACGAACTACTCCCTGCATGGTGTCCCGCAAAGAGGCATCTGGCTGTCAATTATTGCATTCGCACAAAGGCTTCTTTTTTTCCTGAAGACATAGGACACTGATAATCCGAGTTTGACTCGTAAAAAATGCCCTTTGCCCCTTCTACTTTGTTCGTGCTTCGCATGAGACGTTGTTTTTCAGGTCTTCCTAAAACTATTGTATAACGAGCTGTTACGGTTTGGAACAATGACACCAAATTAGTCCTCCGACTCTGTAGGCGGGTATTTCGTTTCTTTGTTGCGGATAATATTGAATTGTTGAATACGTAATCAACCATAAAATAACAATGCCATAAAATTCCTATTCTGGAATTCAGAGAAAATTAAAATAAAAACTACTGCAATCTGGTCCTTTTGAATTTACGGGTTTCTATGCAAGGAGACACCTTAAAAAAACGGAAAGAAGTTGATTTGATCATGACCTGATAAAACAAATACGGGGTGCAGAAATTTGAAAACATGTTTGCGTGACCATGAGAGCAGATATCATTTTTTTCCACGTGTGTAGCTTTCAATGTAAACATCGCATTCGCACATTCAAGCTGTGACTGCGGCCGAAACAAAGCCCCTAGGAGGACACATATTGATTTGAACTTGAACTACTTACGCTTTCCACAAGCCCTCAAGGGATGGGCAGAAGCCACCATCCCGACTGGGTCATCAGAACATCTGTCACTCTTTGAAGCCACCTTTTGGCAACGGGCTCAACGAAGAGAAGTTACGAAGAGTCATTAATGAGTTTTATCGAGCCTCCATGGGACTGCGCAAATCAGTTGCCCCTGGCGAGGATCGAACCCCTCATTTCTGTATCGGGTTAACGCGCTACCAATCATACCGCGTTGGGACCTCATGGTGCCCCAACCACCCCGCCCCACTGGACGACCCTCATTCTCTCGCGTTTAGCATAGCTCCTCATTTGTTATTCTGAATTGGCTAATGATAACAGTGGAAAGGTCTCCTTATGAATTTATCGCAGAAAAAAGCATCAGTACCTTCGACAAGAGGTACTGGGAAAATGCCACTTTTGCAGGTTTTGTATAATCTTGGCAAGCTCTACGAAAACTTATTAGTGCTGTCATCTCCGCAAATCTTTCCTCTTTCCTTACCTGCCTGCGTGGTTGAAACCTGCCAATGTCGAAAAGACTGACAAAGCCGAATTATTCACTTAAGCTGGAAGTATAGTTCGATAAGATGCGTCAGATAAGCTTGCGATGCGACGTTTTAGGCACCTTTTCACATTGTCAGTTGACCCAAAAATGTCGCATCGCACGCTTATTTGACACATCGCATCGAACTATACTTTGGGCTTTACTTGAATTTTCGTAACTGCTAGTCTTTTCCCAAACCCGTTTAGCGCTCCCTGAAGGCGTAATCTTTGAACCACGTCAAAACTGATTAACTGGAGGCTAGCTGACTGACTGAATCGGGTCATGAATCTGGCATGCTTTTTTGGCTGTTGTTTTCCCATCAGCCCTGCGTTCCATTCTTTTGAATAGGACTGCATAACAGCAAAGAGAATCAGGATTTGTGGGCTGTACAGCTAACAGGAAACTTTATCCGAAAAAGCTGTTCTGATGCAGCAGTTTGTCCCACAGTTGTTTACGCCAGCTAGACCTCATTGCAAGAACCTATTAATACAAGCACTCCATTGTCCGGGTCAACACCTGGCACGTTTTGGCATCTACGCATGCGATATATGTCACCTGGCTTACAATTAGCAGATGCCTGTTTCGCGTCGAATCCCAAAAGTCACGTGACGCTGGGTACATTTTGGTATCCAACTGGTATCCTATTTTGGTGCAAACAGAATTTCACCTTCCATCGTTGGCGTGAGCAATGTGGAGATTGCCCCCAGCCCATCTGCAGTGCCGTCTTACATACAGGCTTGACCTGCGCTTGATGGATTGCTACCTTTTCCTGGGACAGATAAAGACAAAAACAAAAATAAGCTAGCAGCACTGATTTGACCCTTTTTTGTGTTATTAGCTTCATTATTTCTGAACTAAGAATTAGCTATGTAGCTAATGAAGTGGATTGAAGCAGCTACGGGCGTTCTCTGCTGGTGCAGACGTGTGGGGCTCAAAATAACTGTCCCATTCATTTGAGCCGAAAAAAAACGTTTTTCTTTCAAAGTCTGTTTCAAAAGTCAGTCGGGTTTAAATTTTAAATCTCGAGTGCAGTCCAAAATAAAATTCCAGGGTACCTTTGTCGTGTGACCAACTGTTGGCAAAATGCCGCTCTGTCAGTCATGTGACTTCATTGAAAGCACAGTACCATTAGCAAAGCAGAAAATTCAAATTATTCCCAACTCATAGGCCTGCTCCAAAGCTCATCAAAAATTAACAGGGCTGGCGCATCCATCATGGAGCATAGGCTTGTTCGTGACAAGTTCCGCAGATATCACTGAAAATATTGCACCGGCTGCGTAAGTTCTAGTACCTTCTAGTTCTAGACGAATCATACAGCATTCATAACCAAAGGTATGACACTCTCAGGGAAGACTTACTATAAGTATCAGATGTCTGCAAAAATGCTTTCATAAAAGTTGAAAAACATTTTTCAATCATGATGGATTGCCAGCACACCTATGTGCAAACAATTACATCGTCTGAGCGAACACCTGTCTCTGACGTGTCTTATGGCTGATTTCAATGTACTTTCACACAGCTTTATGCACCTGGTCGCAGCACACACTGCCACTGGTCTGTATGATGTGAAATGCTGCCATATGGTTTAATTCACTTACAATTAGCCTGTCTTTATCACGAAATGTGTACTTGTGGGTCAATGTGATCCTGATTTGCTTTCAGCTTTTTTCAAGCAAAACCAAAAGTTTTTAATTATTGAGATAACAATGTGTATTACGACTGGGCCCGTATTGCTCGAGGGAGAGACCAGCGGAGATTTGACACCACGCCAAACACTCAGGGCTGCCATGCCAACCAAGTAGTCCGACCTAGTCCATGGCTGAAGCATCACCCTGACGGCTGACGCTCCCAGCTGCTGCAGCGTAGGGTGTCTTGGGTGGGGAACCTAAGGCATCATTTTGTCGAAAAGCGAAAGAAGCTTTGAATTCTCTGTACAAAGTCAGACACGCAATTTTGTTGACTGGCGAAGTCTGATTTGGATGCTATGTTGCGAGTCTTATTCATTTCAGGGCTATCACGGTGTCAACATGTAAGACACCTTGTTCAAGAAACTGAAAATCGGATATCAAGTTTAAAAAAGCCATATTCCGCTTTTTTTCACTTTGCAAGAGCAGGCCAGTCATTGTCTGAGGCCTTTCCACGGACAGGCAGACCTCTGATCACGGTTCGTGCTCGTGTGCCATAATGTCACGTACCGATACTTGCTACGATTGGCCAGTGTGCCTTCGCGTACTTTCGAATCTTTTGATTTGACTATCCAACTTGTGAAAAAATACATTGAAACCCTGCGAATATTTGCAGATTTCTGGAAAAAGTTTTGTACGAAATGAATTGTTTCGACTTTGTCCCAGATGGTACCATTCTTTGTTATCACACGGCTAACCTTATCTTTACACGATCAACAATGCCTCTTTCATTTTGTTTGAAACCTAGCACCTGTCACCTTTTCGACTGGAGTAAAGATAATGAAAAGACAACCTCGACGGGTGGAGTGTCTCGATGGGGCGTGACATAAAAGGCGTCTCCCTTCTCCTCTCAACGGCAGACTGGGTACCGCATCGCGCGCGGTCGGGACAGCTACCACACAAAAATACATATCCCTTTCCATCACTAGTCATCACGCGAAGGCGAGTGCTCAAGAGAGGGACTGTGGCTGGCCATCGGTGTTGTATCACCTTCTGTCATTCCTCGATCCCGGAATCGGTCAGCATGTCTCGACTGAATACGTAATTTACCCCCATTCATTATATCTAACTTTGGCACTGATTCTCTCTCATCGCACGTCGACGGGCTCGAGCTAGTCGGCAACATTCATTGTCACAAAGTCAGTTCCCGAGAAGTAGTCGTGTCAAGATGCTCTACGATATCAACCCGGATGTGGACATGGAGAAGGTGTTGTTGGGCGAGGAGCGATTCCCCAACAACGAGACACTCCACCACGTACCGTTGGAAAATCGAATCATGGGCACAATATACATCGTATTCTCCATGTTCTGCATAACCCCCTACATCACTTGTCTCTGGTGCATCCTCCGCGACAAGAACTTGAGGAACAAGCCCACCTACATAATTGTGCTGCACGTGGGCATAGCCGACGTGCTCCAACTGGTCCTCAATGGTATGTGCGGCGGACTGTACACATTCGCCGGTACCACCTGGGGTTTCACCGTCAACAAGGTCATCGGAGGCTTTATGAACATTGGCTGGGTCGTATACACGGCACTGGCGCACGTGCTAGCCTTCAACAGATATATATGCATCTGCAAACCGCAATACAAAAATTATTTTTTCTCATCTCAAAAAACTAAATGGATGATGTACATTTGTTGGATCTATGGATTCGCTTGGTTGATCGCATACATGTGTCCCGATGTCAATCTTATTTTCAATGTCTATTATCGAAATTGGGATTATGACCAGGTGCATCCATCCAGAATATGTTGGCTGGTCGAGCTCATACAAGACACGTTCCATTTTTTCATGAGCGTCATTTGGTACGCATTTTCCTTCGCAGCGATTCGAAAAACGGCTGGTCAAATTAGCGCGGCTCAAATCAACGAAAATCGTAAAGAAAGGAAGCTATTAATCCAAGCCATGCTAATCTGCGCCATGATCGGTCTGACCCTGATCGGATTCTTCGCCGTTCCCGAAATCGACAATGGCACCTGGGCCACCACAGCCTCCACTATGATCTGGCTGGCCTGCTGCGGCAACAATTGCGCTATTTATCTCAAATTCAACAACAGCCTACGGCGAAGAGTGTTCCTGGCTCTGCGATGTCGTAAACCACAAATCGTGCAAAAGAACGGGCCCGCAACCATCACCATGATGCGCCCTACGATCGGCGGGACGACGGCTATCGGTTCGAGAGTGGCCCCCGTGACCAGCAACGCCATCAAAAGCTCCTATATCGCCAATGTGGCTGTGAAAGGTCGGAACTCGGAGTAGGCGTTTTGGATGCAAGTGTGAAGTACTCGGGCGATAAATATTATTCCATTTTTTCAACATGCAATCTATAGCAAGCACATTATTATGCATCCGCGTATACTTGCCCAGGGCTGTTTTTCTCTTTTTCGCAATCCATCCTATCAGTGAGCTTGTCACGCAATCCCACGCTGTCTAAACTTTATTGTTCATTTCCACGTGCTCTGTTAGGCCCCCCGGGGAAAACTGGTACCTGCCCGAGTCTAATGAGGGATTTGTGCTGAGGAGATGGTGATCTAGCCCGAGCTATATAGGACACAGTACTAACGAATTCTATTCTCACATCTCGTTTCATCTTTCATTTTCATTTATATGTAGATTGATAATGAATTTGAGAAATGTTGTCTTGTTGTCCAGATAAGGTCATCTTCGCGTAGACCTTCAGCAGAGTGACAGCTCAGATCAGCAGGATACTGCAGTAGTGCGCTTGAACTCACAGTCAGAGAGTCGCGGTGGCACAATTCACGATCGCTTGGTAGACGCTTTAGGGGGATGCGTCCCGTGGGAATCGCTGTAGTGTACGTAA
This sequence comes from Mesodorylaimus sp. YZB2_4, assembly GCA_030248295.1. Classification (NCBI taxonomy): domain Eukaryota; kingdom Metazoa; phylum Nematoda; class Enoplea; order Dorylaimida; family Dorylaimidae; genus Mesodorylaimus; species Mesodorylaimus sp. YZB2_4. The sequence continues at coordinate 435,426 of JASANH010001409.1, read as the reverse complement.
TCCGAGTCACTTGAGCGAGCGCCTATAACTTTGTGAGTCACAAGGCTGCAAGATCCAATTGTGCACGGAGGCAAAAAGGATTTTCTTCGAGCTGTGACAAATCAAAATATTCCTTCAACGATTTCCCTCCATATTACTCGAACGCAAATATAAAACTCAAAGTTCAAAATTCAAAATTCAAGCGACTCTACTGTCCAAAGTACTCGAATACTACGTTTTCTCTCGCATAGCAGCAAATGAGCCCCAAAGACTTCTCGATGCGTCGGGCAAATTACGACAGCCATTGATATCGTGTCTGAAAAGCTGAAAAGTATTGGGGCAGCGAAAAAGTTCTGCTTTTCTGTCTGTCTCGATTTGCTGACGGTGTTACCGTCGTGTGTTACCACAACAGCAACCCAACCTGATCTTGCCTAACCGACCGCAACCCGGTGCCACCACTTATCGTTAGATTAGAAGGGTAATCTAAGCGCCCGTTTGCTGTCCTGATCCCTTTACACACCTATCACGCTTACCGCGCCGCCTCGGTAGTTGCCGATCCGACGCGCACCCAAGACGCTGAGACGAGTAAGGGGCTATGCTCGAAAGAGCCCTTGTCCCGATCCGTCACGTCCCCGCTCAACGTCAACGCCACACACTTGAGTCCAGTCCAGTCCAGTCGTTCGCCTCGCTGCACCGCCTTGTCGCCTCGTCGCCTCACTCGCCTCGCTGATAAGGCGAATAAACCAATAAGATAAGACGAACTCGAAACGACTGAATCTCTTACTGATCTTCTTACTGAACTGACTAAACTGTACAAAATCAGGCACAGCGCACCAAAAGGCGGGTCATCCTCATCCTTAATCCTCCAATCACATCACATCTTACAGGGTCTTCACCAGTAACGAGCGCCCTCTGGTTCGTCCGCGAGCCACTGCCCCTAGCCACTGGTCTTGCTCTTCTCCGAGGTGGTCGCTGGTCGACGTCTGGCGCACGCGAACGCCACCCGCTGGGCTCGAGGTCGTGGCGAGGCCCAATGCTGAGGCGGCGAGTATGTCCCGACGGCAGCACGTGCCCCGTCCAGGCTCACCAAACTCGGCATGAGCACCGCACGTGCCTTTCGCTTCGGCCTCGACCTCGCAATCGCCGCTAGACGGTGCTGCCATCGACCTGGTCCTTCCCTGACCATTGTCCACCTTCCAAATTTATGACCTCGTTTTGATCGTCCGGGCTGTCAAATCCGTCTCCTAATCCGCTTGTTTTCGCCAGATTCGAATCGCAAACGGGCGGGAAGATGAGCTTACTGTACCGGAATGGCACATTCGCAACAACGGAATGGCGCAAGTGAATTCCGACGATTCAGCGTTGAATATCCCTCAACATTGCACATATGTCTGTTTTCCATCCCAAAAGAAAACAGGTTGTAAACAGCAGTTATACAAGGACATGCACAAGCACTGATGGTTTCAGACAGTGTTTTTCGAGAGTCGCCTTGTAATATGTGTATGTCGATATGTTTCCTGCCTGTCCCACGATCATAGTGCGTTGAAGCGTTTACGTGAGGAATCTACAGTACAGTACAGTGCGGTATGGGCGCGTGCCGAAGTGACCAGGGACGTGAGTCCCCTCTGGGGGGGGGGGGGGGTGGTGACACCCACCCAGTTCCGTCGAGTGCGGATGTCAGACGAGCAGTGAATCAGAAACCAGGTCCTCAAACACCATGCGAGAATGACCCCCTTTTCGCCCTACCATACTTGGGCCCTGGTGAAGGCACTGGCTGCTGTAAGTGGAGGTGCTCCAAATGAAAACAGCAGCATGAACTTGTCGTGTATCACGCGCGATCGGTCACGGTGATGCTCCGTGATAACTGGCGCTCATGGAAGTCCCATTGGAAAAACTAAGGCCCGAAGGCATACAAAACTCAAGCTGGATGCAGCGGTGGTGCAGCGGCTTGGCATTCGTCTCCCCGTATACTTGGTAGGGAGCGGCTGGACTCGTCCCGGTTTCAATCCCTGGTGGCGGAGGTTGGCTCGCGAACCATAAATCCTCGCTGACCTCGCACGCCAGGCTGTGAGTGATTCACCCGGTACCGTCGGAGTGCTCCGAATGAAGACACGGAAGCCAAACGAGTAGACTCGTCTCGACAAGGTTCACAGGTGCGTCCAGTCCAGGATGCCGCCGTGTGGAGGCGCTCCTGCTGTCTGCACAGTCTTGCTCAGAAGGTGTGACTGCTTACCGGCTCAGGCAAAACGAGCTTCGGCCCAAAAGAACTGAAGAACCTAAGTCAAATGGCCTTTTATGGAAGTCGAATACGCTAACAATAAGACAAATTGTTTGCCCGAGTTTTGCTGCATCACTAATTTTCTTATGGCCAGATGCTCCCAAGGTACATATTACTGAATATATGTCATCTGCAAAATGTATGTAGACTAGGAGAGTATCATATTGCCAGATTCACTCTGATGTACTTCGCCGTCGGCAGTTTCCGCAGCAAGAAAACATATCTGACCATCTGAACAAGTCTTCAGATCTAGGGCTGGAACATCTTGACGGGTATGCCCCAGCTACGACTGCTTGCCCAGACGAGTTTTTGCGCCTCAATTCAGTTCATTCACGCTGACTCATGGTCAACCATTCAGGATCGATTGCACCAATTCTGATGCTCGAATGCAACACCTGATCATGCACTTTGTCAGGAGTCCAAAGCAGCTATAGTGAAACTGTTGAACTTGAGCATACGGATTCTCGCTGCCTTACTGTCACGTGGCTGTCCGACGTGACCGCGTGTGGAGAAGAGCAAGCTCGAGACCAACCACACTAGACGAGAATTATATTACGGTCCTCCATTCTCTACACCGGTCGCCTGCTCTGGCCGTAGCCCTGGCCCTGTTTCATCACGTCTCCGTTAACGGATCCGTCCGTCCGACGGGTGTTTCACCTATAGCCATGGTTTCACCAGTCACTCCTGCAAAACGGGTGATCGGACGGATACACGCCGGGGTGGGGGCCAAGAGATGATGCGCAGGCACAAAATTGTCGTCTGTTAAGGGGCGACGCTAATAAGCCGCGGCTGAATGAACTGATCGTGAGTCTGCCGAAAGGGGCCTTTACGACGTGGTAGAAGCCAATACCCCCCCCCCCCCCTAAACTGCAAAGGGACCACCTTTCACACTAATTAATAAGATTAGATTAGAGAAGGGACAATGCTTTTCGGAATATTCATTGATATTTAGTAAATTTATGTTTTTACAATGGCGCACACTACACTACATGATATCTACGCGGGAGATACTGTACAAACTCTACTGTGACATTACCATCTTGTGTCATTCGTCGCAGTGAAACTCTCCAGCACAAGTGCGAACCATTTGCACATGTACCTACTGGCGAGATACCCTCGTGAGAGTGACGTGACGAGGTGATGAAGAGGAGAGCCATCTCATCGTATGGATACAGTTCCCATGGGGTTGGGAAAAGAGAATAAGTAAAGTGGCGAGAATGTTTGCGATTAAAAGGACAAACTGTGTTCGTTTTTGTGTTTCATTTGAAGCTGTCGTATCATAGCGGAGGTTATTTCCCCTGAAATCAGTATGGTGAAACGCGATAAGAACCTTGGGGAATAGGACAGAATGTGTGGCATAAATAAAAGCACCCTTTGGGGCTCCAACAGTACGCTTAGTTAGATTCCTAGCTGCGCGGTTTTGTATGCTGATTGAGGTAAGGGGAACAAAGGGCCTACGCGTTTAGCATTCCGCGCTTGATGGGTGGCTCTCAGGATATTGTAACCAAGCCTAGCAGGCGTAGGAGGGCGTGCATTTGATCGAAGTCAGCGGGTCAAAAACTCCAACCGGAGCAATGCAAGTCTTGCGACTACAGTATACCTGCGGCTGAAACATCAACCCGATGGGCTGACGTTTCCCAGCCAGGGAAGATCGATTACTCTCCGGACTCGCCATGGCCTACCGGGCACAAGGGTTACAATATGTACGTTCATTCAGACTTTTGTGATGACTGTGACGAGTTTCGGACCTGTACCTGCGTACCTAATTTTGTGGACCAGGCACAGTGCAGCCAGTTTCCCCAGAGCACTGCTTACCGGCTTCGCCCAAAGCCCAGTGGTCATGATGTGACGCGAGGCCGTAAACAACTCGATTGATGCTTTCCTTTTGCGCCTCTGCCGGAGATCTCTTGCACTGCGCTTTTTGAAATGATAGGGGGTAGGATCAGTTTTCTGATTTCCTATTCCTTTGGCTTCTATCATCGATGGCACCCAGTAATGTAAGTTGCCCAAAGCGATGCGCCAAAAGTCTGCATTGTGTAGTTTTCCAAGCTAACCTCGGTCGCACGCAGGATGATATCCAGAAGAGACCACCCACTCTTTCTCTCTCTCTCTCTCTCTAATGGAACATGCCGAACCCAGCATGGCCGCGCAAAAGATGACTGGAGGGTCATCGAACCAAACGGCCTCTCCTACTGTACGTTTGCATCTCGCCATTGTTTGGGTCATGGTGTGTTCTCTTGTCTAACTTGGCTTGAGAAAACAGAAAATCAGCATACTGGGGCGGGAATCGAGCCCCCACCTTACAATACGAGGCAGAGGGGGCTTAATTCAACAAGAGTCGGGTGACGGGCAAAGGTGGCACTTAGGGCCATATATTGTAAATGGAGTTTTCGCACCGCTCTAAAAAAACCCGCAGCAGCTATCCGGCTTGGTATTAGCTGAAACATCATCCTGACGGGTGACGGCTCAACTGGCGGCTCCATGCAGGAGAGTTGCTTATTCGGCCGTTCTGTAGGGACACTCCCACGGAGCATAGAAAGCACATTCACTGATCAGTCAGTTTCGCAGGGGGTCATTGCTATTCCTTGACGTTGCCCGTGGCTACGGGATGACCCGAACACTATCCTTACCTTGATGTCATCTTCGAGTAAGAATAGCATCAATGCTTCTTGTTAACAAGCTCGCTTCAAAAAGTTTACTTGTCCACGCTTAAACATCTCCTCTAGTTTCTGAGCTTCAATACGACCCTAAGGTCAATTTTACCTCGGCACTTAACCGCTCTGTCATCTTTGACAGCCCCGCATCCCACGCTCCCTTATGCTGAACTGCAGCTTCCCGAAAGAGTGATGACGCACAGGTTCTCGCTCTAGCTTCCTGCCATCTCCAATTCTTCTTGGCATCAATTTTTAAATAAGTTCCTGTGGCAGATGGAGGCTGTAATACTGCTTATAAATTAAAAGGCACCCTTCATTTTGCTCATTCCATTTTCAAAGGCCGGCCTCAGAGCAACAAGGCGATCGTGCAAGTTTCATTTGTCTTTGAAAATTGTTGTGTGACTGATTAAATACCGGAGGACTGTGGGATACGATTCAATTGGTGCTAGTGCTCGAGCTCGAACTGCATATGGTCCCACAGCCCTCCTACTTCTGGAGTGTAACAAAAGGTGGGAATGAATAGCTGATTGGACCTTATGGCCAGATCCCGTGCGAAGACTATCACCTGCTCGCCTCCTTATTCTTTCAAACAAACACGACCTGATTGCTCAAGCTCTCGCCCACTAACACAAGCTTGAACCTGACGGAGCAGTGTCAGGAACGCGGTCGAAAAAACTGGAAGCCAGGAATGACACGACTTATAGTTGATCGATTCCCAAACAATCAGTCACTAATCGATATACCATTAGAAAATCGTATCATCGGCGTCATGTACTTCATCTTTTCCCTCACTTGCATCATCCCATACCTGACTTGCCTGTGCTGTATCGTAGCTGATAAGGATCTGAGGAAAAAGCCAACCTATATTATCGTATTCCACATCGGTATAGCCGACTCTCTTCAACTAGTCCTCAATGGCATGGCAGGTGGCATCTTCACTTTCTTCGGCACCACATGGGGCTTCACAATCAACAAAGTGGTGGGTGGGATGATGAACATCGGCTGGGTCGTCTACACTGCCTTGGCCCATGTCTTAGCATTCAATCGATTTGTATGCATATGCCGACCGCAATTGAAGCACACATTTTTCACTCGACAGAAAACTGAGGCTGTGATGGCAGTGTGTTGGATATACGGGTTAGCTTGGTTGGTGGCTTACATGTGTCCGGACGTGAACCTGGTATTCAATGTGTACTATCGCAATTGGGACTACGACCTGGTACCTCTGTCCAGAGTGTTCTGGCTCATTGAATTACTCCAGGACTCATTCCATTTTTTCATGAGTGTCGTTTGGTATGCATTTTCTTTCGCTAGTATTCGAAAAACGGCGAATCAAATTTACGATCACCATGCAATGAATGAGAATCGTAAGGAGAGAAAATTATTGATCCAAGCCACATTGATTTGCGCTATGATCGGTCTAACTCTGATTGGATTTTTTGCCGTGCCTGAAATAGACGAGGACAAATGGGCCACCACAGCCTCGACCATGATTTGGCTGGCTTGCTGTGGGAACAACTGCGCTATCTATCTTATCTTCAACGAAACATTGCGTTGTCGAGTGTCTGATATCCTGCTAAGGTTCAGAAAGATCCAAGAAGTCAGTGCCACAATGGTCGTACCGCCCTTGGTCGTGGCGCCGGCTATTGTGGCTGAGATCAACGTGCCCGCCAGTCCCGACATGCCTGGTAAAGTGGAAAGGCACGAGGAAGTGCGTGTAAGAATTGGATCCAGCCGAAACATTGGAAGACCAAGAAGTGTGTGCCATTCCTCAACTATCGAAACTATTGCATGACCCCTAAAAATTCATCTGTTTGTGTGTCTGTATCGTCGTTATTCGTGCGGCAGTTCAAAGAGTAGATGCGGAACAGGTGCTGGCATGCTCGCTTTTCATCAATAATATAGACTCGATTTTCCAAAGGCATTTCTAGAAATATGAAAGGTGACGCCTGCCCACGTGCGATCTTCAGGCACATACAACTTTGGGTGCATGACATTGCATTGTTCCCGAAAATGAATTGTCACAGATCCCGTGAGAAAAGGCACCTCCCCCCCCCCCCACCTCCTTGGGACTTGAATAACCATAAAGGGGCTCATCGTCAGGTGACATCAGATAGGAAAAACGCACCTGAGCGATGTGTCGTAAGAATTAGAGTACAATAGGGTGCCATAGGTCTTGACTACAGACCACACGACTACATCGAAGAACTGCTCAGGGAGCTTCCAGCCGCGACAGGAAATAAGATTGTGAAGCCTCAATCCAGAAAAAAATGTGTAAATTCTCATGCTGGTTTTGTATGATGCAGTATTCACCATCACGCCAGGCCAACAGGCCGCTCGAGAAACTTTTTCGAGCCTAAAATCAAACAGTATTTTCCGCTTTCTCTCAGAAAAGCAAGTCTTGCAGTCAAGTGAAAAAACTGCTCAGATGGCATTGAAGCCTCTGGAATAATTAGCACTCACTCGCCTCACTCATTGTTATCGCATGTTCTTGTCTTGTTCTGACTCTTTCATTATAAAAGCTTATCTCAAAAACAAATTGAAACAATATTTTACACAATCTGGCCAGAAGTTTGGCATTTCAGTTCCCGTTTATACCCTACTCTCAGCAACAGGCAGTTTTACTTCCCTACATCTAACCAGAAGTGGCAGGGGTGTGTAAAATATAGTGCCAGACGAAAGCTTGCTTGAACAAACCGTAGGTGGGAGAAAACCGAATTTGCACTTTATAGTCGCAATGATGAGCATTTAGCGCACGCTCAAAGAGCCTTTTGGAGCTACCAGAACGAAGCTAGCTCCTGATAGGTTGTTGAATCCGCATGCGACGAGAGTTCATTTTTTTTTTGTGGGTGCGAGGTCGAGGCGGAGAGGTGTTATGATCTCGCTGGTCGAGAAATAGTCATTTCCCACCCATCTCCCTTTGGCAGGAGAGAACTTTCTACTAAACATACATGAGGTGCGATGAACGTACATACACTGTGTCAGATTCTAGGTACCGACAGACAGACAAGCTGTGCAAGAGTGTTCGACTTGCGGTTGTGTTATGTCTTATGTAATATGCCCCTTCACCCCCTCAAGGCTATAATAGTTGTGGATATGCTTGCACCTAAAGTTACAATGCACTGCTTCAGGGAGCCGGTCTGCCTCTCCTAATTCAGCGCCAGACACGAGACCCTGAGCAAGATCGAGGTCGAGTAAATGCAGTTTGCAGGTATCGGTTGAGGACAGCTGGTCTTGAGTTCCTGGTCTGAACTTCTCCGTGATCACTTCGATTCAATGTCCATCAGAAGTCCGCTTATGACCAACACGCGCGGCCACTCACCGAATTGATCACCGGCCGAATTGACTGTTGTGGGTTGGCCGCATAAACTCAGCAAAACGAGTCACCGATGCGGCTATTCCTGTGGCTTGAGCCTTCCTCTGGCCAGTCCTATAAAAACAAAGATAGCCCTGGGCCGAGCCAAGGATTTCAAGGCAATGTTTTTGAAACAGAAATAGCAGGAACAGACCCTTCGGGCACTCCGAGCGGGACTTTTCTTAGACTACATTTTAGACAGCGATTAACCTGGGATATGCCTCTCAAATCGTGTCTTTTCTCATAATTGTTAGGCCAGACCAGTCGTCTCTGCTGCTTTAGTAAAAACCTTTATTTCTGAATGTCTAACACACTTCGCCACAGCCCAGTGCAGGTTCGAAGCAGATGTGCCAATCTTCTCACAGTAGGCACAATCTGAAACTCGCAGCCGGTGATCAATAGCTTACACACTATGTCCTTTTTAGGTCTGCTCTGGCACCCGCGAAAATGCACTAGAAACCAAAAGACTGAAAAATATGTGTTTATGATATTGGTTGGTGCAAAACAAATTTGCAGAAAAACCGCCTGAACGAATTTAGCATGGCATGGTTAATCAGAAAAGGAAGTCATGCATTTATTAGTTGCAGACGATTTGTGCAAGGCGCCAGCTTGCGTCAGCCAACTTCCATGATGCTCGTTGCTAGCCTGAATACACATAATCTTGAATAAAATATGCAAAGCTAGGCCAAGCCTCATCACCTGTCAAATCACAATCAGATCTCGCATGTGTGGGTTTTTGAAGCCTTCGTAGGTATTTGCAATTCCGATCAGGCCGTGCAGCCGTAATTAGACTTCCAGTTTAACATATAAACTAAGCCCCATCCTGTAACTGTCGCAGTGTGCTAGTGGACATACAAAATGGAAGGTTGCTACAAGGTTTTTATCGTTCTTGCCTTGGCATTCGTCTGTGGACAGGTAAGCTCTTAAAGGCACCCGCGCACAGTGCCGGGGGCCATGACTGGTTCTTTACGATACCATGGGTGTTTTAGGCTTTCGATCTGCACCGTGCATTGAAGACTGTCAGTGACGTGACCAACGTGGACGAAAAAGTGATTGAGAAGGATGTCAACCAAGCTGCGGAGAAAGTGTCTGAAAGTCTTGACGACAAGGCGGGCATTATTAAGTGGCTCAGATGCGGATGCTGTGGCGGCGGTGGAGGCGGCGGCGGCGGTGGTGGCGGTAGCAGCGGAAGTGGCGAACGTCGAGGAGGTTCTCGTTTCTCTGGTGGCCGACGTGGGCGTGGCCGTGGTGGACGCCGTCGTTCACTGACTCAGACTGAGATTCTTAATCTCGGCGTCTGGGACATAGTTGAAGAAGCGTACCAAACTGCCATCGACCACCTCGAGGACAACTGGAACACAGTCGTCAAGCCAGTGCAGAGGACACTCAGAACACTCAAAACGCTGCACTAGTGCTCTCGATATACATATGAAGGGTTTTCTGATAAGTAATGCGAGTGACATTAGCTGATGACTGAATGTGTGGTTGCTCGCACATTTAGTAAATGTTATGGTCGTACAGTCGTAACTGTTTAGTGACAGTAGCTGATGCCGAGCCATCGATGCTGTCGAACGGGCAGTCAAAGACAGTTTACCTGCCTCGTGGCCTGGTGGGTTAGGCGTCTGCCTCTCACGCCAGGTATGCAGTTACGGGCGAGTGTTCAACTCGCGGGCCGGTAAATCATTTCGTGTAAAATGTGTCCCTTCACCCTCGAGTGCGCATAAGCGTTTGGTGATGTGGTAAAACATGAAAAACATAATCAAAATGCACGTTGGCACTAAATCAAGCGAGTTCTAGGCAGCATCACCCGCGGTTTCCAGAGCCACTACTCACATAGCCTAGTCAGCGATTGGTCTGAGCTGGTGCCAAGTATTCTAACGATAAATCTGGGCAAACAATGACGGATCAGCCACTACGGCCAGCGACCAAAATTGACGCAATAATTCAGAAACTAGGAACAGTCGATCTAGGCATCGCTTCAGATTTTTCCGCATTGTCTTCATCTAAAACACAATAGTCCTGCAGAAAGAGCTTGAAGACACAAATTATGACACCCTTTATACGAGCCTCATTTAATGCAGAATCACTTCTAGCCTTGCTCTCCCTGCTTTCTTTCAGGATATACTGTCTCTCCCCCATACTATTCGCTTCTTCACGATCGAGTGCCACTTTCTTTCCAAAAGCAGTAATTCTTTCCGCTTCTGTCTGGAGGACATGATAGAAACCCAACCGTTAGGGCCAAATACTCGTGCAAGCCAAAATCGGGAGCACTCACAAAGACTGCTGTAACCCTCGTGCCTGGTAGGACATGGCGAGTGGGAGAGTCATCGATCTACATCAACCGGCTCGATGTAAGAGCCGCGGTGGCTTAGTTGGCGAAGGCGTTGGTCCCGCTTTGCCTGGGCCAGCAACCATGCCAGGAGGCCGCAGTTCTGTTCCGACTGAGGACGGCAGGTTAGTAAGTCTGTCGCGCCTTGCACACCTGGCTATGGGCGACTCAAGCGGTACCGTCCAGTGGTGGACGTCGAACGAGTAGAGATCAGGAAGCTTGTCCTTAAACACCAGTCGGGAAGGTCCCTCCCTTCTCGCCCAGTATCATCCTTGAATGGCACAGGATGCCCTCGTGTGGCAGTGCTCCTAGTGGAGACACGCTGCCGGGAGAGCTGGTCGCTCATCATATCACGACTGCTATAGCCAAAACGGGTTGAAAGTCCCTGGGAACTGGGGCGGCACAGGGCCGAACCCACAAAAATTAAAATGAAAAAAGCTTGTCAGCCAATAGCCTAACCTGGCGTTCCCCCATTGGTGCCTAAACCATCCCATGGCCAGTACGGATCCACTTCTGAAAATCCACCCATCGTAATCAAGCCTGGCAGACGCAGGAGAGAATGTGGTTCGCGACTACATACAGTATACCTGCGGCTGAAACATCAACCCCGTCGGATTGATGTTTTCCAGCCAGAAGAGATCGATTACTCTCTCCCACTCGCCTTGGGCGCCTGGATACACACAGGAGTTTATAAAGCAGAAGACCGAAAAATTGTGTGCCACTCAAAAAATTGTGATTCACTTACTGAGCCGCCTAAATTCCTGGCGCAGGATGCCCTCGTGAGGAGGTTTACCGGCCTCGTGGCCTGGTGGGTTAGGCGTCTGCCTCTCACGCCAGGTATGCAGTTACGGGCGAGTGTTCAACTCGCGGGCCGGTAAATCATTTCGTGCAAAATGTGTCCCTTCACCCTCGAGTGCGCATAAGCGTTTGGTGATGTGGTAAAACAGGAACATGAACATGAAGCTCCTAGTGAAGACACGCAGAGGGGAGCTGCCGTGAGAGCTGGTCATCTCACAGCCTCGCGTATCATATCATAATTGCTGGCTGGCTTTAAGCAAAACGGGTTGGAAGTCCTGTGGGGAGCTGGTGAGGGGGGTGGCACATGCCCCAACCCATAAAAATTTTTTAAAAAACCGGGCTGATGTTTCCTAGCCAGGGGAGATCGATTGCGACTATACCTGCGGCTGAGACATCAACCCGGTTGATGTTTCAGCCGCAGGTTTAGTTGGAAGACTTGCCTGGTACAGTCGGAGTTTTTGTCCCGCCGACTTCGGTCGGCCACCTCCCTCCTACGCCTGCCGGGCTTGGTTACACTACATCAGCTGGCGCCACCCGCACTCTACGATCACATCGAGATGGGCTGCCCGCCCATAAGTTCACGCCCGACTTGTGCCCCGCACTGTGTGAAGACATGAGTCGGCACTACAACACGTGTAATCTGTGAGGAGCCCAGTCTGAAACACTACTTCCGTCGTCTTACACTCAGTCCAGATTGATCACGGCTTACCTATGAAAGCATGCCCGTCGTGCTTCCGATGTTGCCATCCACAGGTACTGTAAGCACGACTACGCGTATACAGCGAGGCACTTTACTGAAAGAACCAACGAGCCCCAAAACCAACCTCAAGTCATTTCCAGCCGCTGTGAGAACAAGTACTCTGGATGATCTAAAACTTTTCGACTGTGATAGTTTAAAAAATCTAGGAGTCTATTTCATGTTTAAAATTTGGCCGTCTCTTTCCTCAACGACCACTCGTAAACCGTCTCTGACGGGTACCTCAATCTACCCATATCAGCAATGTGAATGTACAGCTATCTGCATCAACCGCAGACTTCACCGGGCAAGCTGATTGGTTGCAAACCTATCCTTCTACAGTTTTAATGTGAACCAAGCCAACAAGTTATGCGGCGTCTCTGGATTGCTCAATTTGATGGGTGGACGCAGCAACCGCAGCCAATGTAAACCACCGTGTCTGGGGAAGACAAAAAAATTTTTGGTTTAGGCTCTCAAATTTTCATATCTAGGCAGTATACTGCGAGCACTGGTCCCCACTGCCGCACTGCATGAATTTTCACACATTGCGTTGGCGTTGACGTTGGCACCTAGAAAAAGCACGCATGCAGGGCTAACCATTTCAGACAAGGATTCAGTGGCTGAAACCATATTTTTACAATCCACCCACCCCTAACCAACGAGAACCTACATCTAATCGTAAGCGATTTCACACCCTGCACAAGACTGTGACACCTCTGAGGTGGCTACACGCCAGACCCAATTAATTTTATCCCGGCATAATGCCCTCACCAGATTGTGAGTGCCGCAAAACCTGCACAGGATAAGAAAAATATAGTCCCAGTAAAATGAATGCGGACATGATATCATAACCCATGGTCCTATTCACCCGCGTCGAACAAAGCCTTGGCCGTTCGAACATGCCCTCGATGCACCGCAGTGAGCGACGGCGTCTCATACCCAAATCAGATTTGTTCAGATTTGCACCTAATGATAAGCAATCGACAGCAATCGTCGTCAGCCTGGCCTAAAATACTGTCGAACATGGGTGCTGATCAGGACGACGCCCCCCATAGAGCACACACATCGAGATAGCGCCACGATCACAAACCACCGAAAGCCACCCAGCCATTGGCCTGGTGTGCTAGGCGCAAGGGTTTTCTTCCTTGTGCGACAAAGAGGAAAAACAAATAGGACAAAACAAATTTGCAGAAAAACTGTTTGAATAAATTTAAAACTACAAGTTAATCAGAAAAAGAAGTCATGCATTTCATAGCATCGGACGATCTGTTGAGGACACCAGCTTACGTCAGCAAGCTGCCCATTGCTTCCCTGAATACACATTATCTTGTATAAAATATGCATAGCTGGGCCTAGCCATAACCTGTCAAATCATAACAGGTATCGCGTTAGTGGATTTAGAAGCCCCATATTCCGTATTTACAATTCCAATTAAGACCTGTTCCCGCAATTATACTGCGAATTTAAGATATAAGCTAGCTGTATTCTGCCATCGGCATAGTGTGCTGGTGGACATAGAAGATGGAACGCGGCTACAAGGTGTTTATTGTACTTGCCTTGGCATTCGTCTATGTACAGGTAAGCTCTCAAAGGCTCCTACAGAATGCAAGGGGCCATGACCATGACATGGTTGTTTCAGGCGTTCGACCTGCACCGTGCATTGAAGACTGTCAGTGAGGTGACCAATGTGGACGAAAAAGTGATTGAGAAGGATGTCAACCAAGCTGCGGAGAAAGTGTCTGAAAGTCTTGATGACAAGGCGGGAATTATCAAGTGGCTCAGATGCGGCGGAGGAAGATGGGGAGGATGGGGTGGTGGCGGCGGCGGCGGCGGTGGTGGCGGTGGCGGCGGTAATGGCGGTGGAGGTGGCGGTGGTGGCAGTAGCAGTGCCAGTAGCAGCGGAAGTGGTGAGCGTCAAGGAGGTTCTCGCTACTCTGGTGGGGGACGTGGAAGTGGACGTGGAAGTGGACGTGGAAGTGGACGTGGAAGTGGACGTGGAAGTGGACTTGGAAGTGGACGCGGACGTGGACGTGGACGTGGACGCAATGGACGCCGTCGCTCGCTGACTCAGACTGAGATTCTTAATCTCGGTGTCTGGGACATAGTGCAAGAAGCATACCAAACTGCCATCGACCACCTCGAGGACAACTGGAACACAGTCATCAAGCCAGTGCAGAGGACACTCAGAACACTCAAAACGCTACGCTGATGGTCAAGACATGCGGGAGGTTTATCTGAAAAGTAATGAGAGAACCATTGGCTGATAGCTGAGTGTCCGATTTCGAGCACGTCAAGAAAATAAAGAATATACTGTAGGTCATGCAGTCGTGAATGTTCAGTGACAGCTTGATGCCAAAACATCGATGATTTCAAACAGGCAGCCTCTAAAACAGATGCGTGTTAGCAAGTCAAATAAACGGCAAATGTGATAAAACCCGCACTTCCTCAGGCAGACTTGACAATGATTAAGTTGACCTTGTGCCAACCCTGCTTGTAATAAATCTGTGCAAACAACATTCGATCAGTCGCTACGACTATCAGCCAAAATCAATTAACTAAAAAGTCAAGAAATCAGGCACAGTCAATCTGGGCTGCTCTAGATTTTTCTGCATTGTCCTCACCTTACACAGAGTAATCGCGCAAAAATAGCTTACGATTAGAGACTTTGATGATCACAGCCGTACGAGTCCCGTTCGATACCGAATCACAACTTGCCTTTTTGTTCCTCTTTTCTTTTACGAGATGCCAAAGACTACATCATATAACGGCAACCGCGGCCCTTGAGTCCCCACTGTGACAGAAGACATGAGTCGCCCCCACGACAACGTTCTCGGCGATTCACACCGACGTGCTATCCATCTGAACAGCCCAGCCTGACCACCTCCGTCGCCTTACACGCACTCCAGGCTGAGCATGGCTTACCTGCTCGGAACGGGGCCGTCTAATTAGGGGTGCTGCAGTAGAAAGGATCACGTCTTCACGAATATCACTCGTACGTGCATTGAAGATTGGTCGAGGATCTGTTGTCGCTCGGCCTATTGACAGCTCGTTTCGGCATAGACGCCTTGCGAGACGCTCTGATACCCGATCACTGCTCACAAGCGCGCCATTGATCTGAGAAGCTATACCTTCACATCGAAGCCTGTAGCCTGGTTGGAGTGTGTTTGAGATCGAGCTACGCCAGCACGGACTGCACAAATCTGACAGCTGCAACACTGATGCTACGCTGCACTGGCGTGGTTGAGGGCATTCCTGCATGCATACACCTTGACCAGCCCGCAAGCCCACCCTCACTGTACGCACTGATCCCCGCTGTTGCTGTAGTAGACCCCTGTTGAAGAAAGTGGCCATTGGCGATCTTGTGTGGAGCTCAGTGGATTTTCTACACAACCGCTCGATCTCGGAATTGTACTTGGCACTACCAAGTTAGAATTCAGGGTGATGATTAACAATGGCGGAAAAGGGGCGGAGGGGACTATTCGCAAGTGGCAACAACATTCTTGCAAAGAACTTTACACTTAAACAACTGCTACAATGCATGTCGTGCACAGGTATGGATTCGAAGTGATGTGTAGGGTAGATAAATCAGAAAATAGTGCAGAGTTTGGACAGCACGTGCAGATAGTGAACAGTTTTCATACCTGGCCTACAGTACAGAGAAATACATACAGTGTCGCCGAGTCATACTAACATACACAAAGTGCAAATACAGTAGATATACACATGCCCATGCCCAGAATACAGTCTTCCCACCCGACAGGACCGTCATCATGTACAAGTCCACCCTAGGCATTCATCAACCGATCGATCAGTTCCTCTGTATCAGCGTGCATCAGGAACTGTACCAGGAGACTGGGGTAGTTCACCCCATTCAAATAAGCCTCCAGTTTGCCTTCGTCCTGTCTCGCCCTATTGCTCTCCAAAGCAGTTCTTCTGCACAGGAATGCCAAAGACCGGGGCTGCTTTTCAAAGCGTATAAGCAGTCCTCTGGCCGGGTGATCATTGGGTAAGAGGCCACTCGGACGTCGCTCATTGTTGTTCAAACAATACACGTCCGCACCGTACATTAGCAGCAGGACGATCATGGCCAAGTTGCCCCGCTCGCAAGCGTAGTGAAGGGGAGTGGCATGAATTTTCTTGGCGTTGACGTTGGCACCTAGAACAAGCACGCATACAAAAGCTAACCACGGTTTTCAGACAAGTCTGAAACCAAATTTTACAATTCACCACCTAAACAAGGAGGACCTATATCTGAAACTAATTCTCCCTGAGCAAGAGTGTGCCATTTTTGAATCTGAGGCAGCCAGTTTAAGTCCACACGCCCAAACCAGCTTTAGTTCTTGGAATGCCCTGACCAGATTGCAAGTGCCATATGCAAGTCAGTTGCATGTATCCGACTTACCCGCGTCCAGCAGGGCCTTGGCCGTTCGAACATGCCCTCGATGCACCGCAGCGTGCAGCGGCGTGCCATACCAGCAATCAGATTTGTTCAGATTTGCACCCAAGCTGATCAGCAGTCGACAACACTCGGTCCTGCCTAAAAACAGTGCCAAGCGCTGCTGCTGATTAGGACACTGTCCCCAAGAAATAGACTGAGAGGAGGCCGGGATTCCAAGCCACACCACAAAGAGCGAGGCCCGAGAAGGAATCGAACCCTGGCTGAAATAACCAATGACGACACTGCTAGCATGCCCATTGCTTACCTGCCACAGCAGCCTCGTGCAATGGCGACACCAACTGGCAGGGAGGGTTGATCGAGGCCCCTCGCTTGACCAACTTCAATATCAAATTCGGCCAGCCGCCAGCCGCGGCCTCGCACAGTGGCGTGCTGCCATCCACAGTCCTGGCATGCACCTACAACTCCATCATACACCCGCGCCCACTCATCAAACCCCCAGTCTCACATTAGCTCCTTTCTCCAGCAGGTAGTCAGTCAGCATCTCATTTCCTGCCAGGCAGGTGACGTGCAGGCAAGTCATGCCGTCCATGTTCGAGCTGATCACTAGCGTCGAATCGACACTCAGCAGGAACTGCAGTCGTTGCAGGTCGCCCCGCTGGCAACTGGCCAGCATGTCCTCGACCAGTTCCAGCGTCATGGTCAGCCACGAATGCCTGAAGCGAGCAGTGATCAGGCCCGACTGCGCCCTCCCTCTCGCCAAGCAGCCACTGGAACTCCATTCCCATCAAAATGCAACCATAAAACCAAAACCGTTTATTAGGATAGACAAGAATAAATGATCTCAAACACCGAATAAGCGAAAGAACATCAAAAAGGTCAGAACTGTCTCGATGCAGGGCCGCCTAGAAAAGGCGTCTGTTAATCCAATTGCAGAACACCCAAACGAGAACTCGAGCTATTAGGGTCAATAAAATAGGAATATAAATGAATGCACCCCGTCCCTACCTTACGTACAAACCACCCATCACCCTAATCGAAACTGATCAGTTGGGCTTCGGGTATAGGCTGTTGCGCCTGTTGATGATAAACGCTGCCCTGCGGCACTGGCGGGGGTTGACCACTGTAGGACACGGCTGTCGGTGCCGGTCCGTACTGAGGCATGGACATGGCTTGCGGATGGGGGGCCTGTGGTGGCGGATATCCTGCCGGAGTCGTACCCGGGTACACGACTGATGCGGGTTGCTGCTGTAGCGCCATCGATGCAGCATGAGCCGGCGAGCCAGGATAATATGCAGCGGCTGGCGTGGGTTGAGACTGCGCTGGCGCCACGGCAGTGGGCGCCTGGTGCTGACCACTGTACGGTGCTTGATAGTACGAAGCAGGTTGCTGCTGGTGCTGGCCTGGCGCCTGTGGTTGTGCGGGTGGTGGTGGTTGTTGCTGAGCTGGATAGGTCGATGGGACAGGCGCCGTCGTAGCCTGGTGATAATGCGGCTGCGGCTGACCGTAACTTTGATATTGAGAACCATAACTCGGAAACTGCTGTTGCGGCATTGACGCTGGTTGCGACGGATGCTGTTGCGGATGTTGTAACGGTTGCGCCGCGGGTTGATGCGGTCCTGTCGCTGGTAGATTCGCAGCCATTTGATTCACGTCGTAAGGATTGGGCATCGGCACACCACCAGGCCCGTAGTACATCGATTGAGGTTGCTGCTGACCACCAGCATAATAAGGAGCAGCGGGTTGCTGACCCTGTGCAACCACAGCAGTCGATCCAGGGGCGTTGTAACGAGCCATCATGGCCGCCTGTTGTTGCAACTGCATCTGCTTACGGATCTCCATCTGACGTCTCTCCTCTTCCATCCGTTGCAATGCTACCAAACGTTGTTGTTCCAACATTTCGTGCTTTTTCTGACGCATCACTCCCAATTTTGCAAACATTTGAACTTGACGTTGCCGTTGCAATTCTAATAATTCAGCTCGCCGATGTTGTTCATGCTCGTCCCTCAATGCTTCGATGGCCTCGCGCGCGTCCTGAATTTGAGCCAGCTTGTCTTGGAGAGATTCAAAGTAACCTAGAAAACGAACATTGCCTCATCCGCAAATGTCCAAAGTCAAAGTCATCTTACCTCTACGATCGTCCAATTCGTTCAAATGTTTCAACAATTGCGAATGCATGTTCGTCAAACTCATGAACATAGTTTGCACATTACTATCACCCAAAATACTACGTCCACGCATTTGATCGCTGCGAATTCGATTTATGAAAACGTCCACCGTTGCGCGAAGATTCTGCGCAAAATGGGCGAAATTCAAATCGTTCGTATTTCCATTTTTCAATGCCTCTCCATTCTCCAAATTACCGTCGGCTCCGCCAGTGCTCGAATTAGCTCCTGAGCCCGTCCCATCGTCGCCAGTGCCCAAAATTGGTGAGGTATCCGAGGACGGTGCCGACGGAGTGGGAGATTGGCGCAAAATACCAGTCTTCTGTTCAACGCGTCGTTGCTCCCAATAATCACGATTCAGGTAACGTGCCAACTCGTTATCATTTGGATCATGGGGTGTTGCCGATGTCGACGAGTTGTCCATGACTCCCTTATAGCCCAGTCCATTCGTCACGTTGCTCGATTCTTGCCCGGCTGGTGGTCCGTTGTACATGTGCACCAGAGCGCGTTGTCGTTGACGCTCTTTTTCCTCAGCTTCCGACTGCGAGATTGCCAACGCCAATTGTAATTCTTCATCTTCGCGGGCAGCTTCGTCCGCGGGCTTCTCAGATCCCTAAGCACATATGACTTTGGAAAAAACTAGAAGCTTAGAAATATAGTCACTTACAGAGCGCGCACGAACGCCAGACTCCTTTTCTGATGCTTTCTCCTCCGTCTTCCCACTCCCGCTACTCGCGTTTGGGTCGGCCGGTTTGCTGAAAATCGATCGTGAAAGATTCGAAATTTAAAAATCATCTCAACGCTTACTTCTTCAAGACTTTATCGAAACACGTTTCGCATACGCGTACCTCCTTCTCGATTCCGATATGCGGCAACGGAATGTAGCGACCAGAACATTTATCGCAGAAAATCTGACCGCAATTACGGCAGTGGTGCTGAAATAGCAGTGAAAGACATGCCCAGAACTGTGCTGCCAGGGAAGAGTTCTGCACCGGGAGCCATTTCTTAGAATCATCCAAGTCAGTCCGTCTCCTCAAATACTTCAACGCCACCAAGGTGAGACGGACCCCTCAAGACATATCGTACCCAAGTGACTTACCTTGCGATTCAATAAGGAGAATGCCACCTTGCACCGATAGCATGTATCAGAATCGACCCATTCCGGGGCCACTTCCGCCGCAAACATCGCATCGGCCTCGCGCAAGACGGGGAAAGAAAATCCTAAAATGGGAATGACACTCAAACATATTCTAGCAACTTGTTTGAAAACTTACCTTCTAATTTCATCAAAGCATGAGTATCCTTGACGATCTTGTATTCGGGTTTATCTCGAAAAGCGTGTGCCCAGCATTGGATCAGTTCCAAGATTTTCTCTTTGACCTTTTCCGACGACTCCGCGGCCAAATGTTTCATATCTTCCATGCATTCCTTCGTGGCCACTTCCCGATGAAATTTATCCCCACAATTTTTGACTAGCGCTTCCAAAACGAGCAAAGCGTGATGACATACGTGAGGATTGTTGACATGATAACGTTTACGAACCGAGGCCAAAGCGGCTTTTGGACTGGAAAATAAAAAGTCGTCGATCAGATTTCTTTTACCGTGATGAGTGATTTTACAATCTCTATCTATCTATCAAGAAAATGAGGACCCATCTTCAGTGGTTTAACACAGTTAGCCTTTGTCGTCTACCAGGAAGTGACATTTTTTGGACGGTCCTCTACACTAACACTGTACAGTCAGAAAACACAGCCTAAAATCAATTTTAATGCTCAAACTTACGGGACTTCTCCACTTCGAACGCAATCAACCGCATTCATAATCATTTCCCAATCGGCCTCGACCAGCGTAGCATCGGTCGCTTTCTCTAAAATGACATTTCCTAATACAATGCATAAAAATTCTGATTTTGTCTCAGATACTTACCTAAAAGTTTATCAAATTTCTTCGACATTTTTGGGCGTTTGATATTCAATATTTAACGTAATTGACGATCGATACAAATGCCTATTCCGGTCGGCTCGGACACGAGTTCAACTCGAACAATGATTCGTTCATCGACCGAAAACACGCGACTAGAAATTGAAACTCGACAGTTTCAGATACAAAAGAAAAACTTTGCTTGATGAACGTGTTCGACTATGTTGCTCACGTGAGGACAGAAGACAAGACTGCCCAAATGTGGTCAGCAACGGACTGAAACTATATTTTACCGGATGTTGTGCGCCTGTGAATTATATCTTTCCTTTTTAAAAATTAAATAAGCGTGAAGTTAAAATATTATTATTATAAAAAATCTTCTTTTTTAACTTTATAGTATGTAAGAACAAACATGTTTTCTATTTCTCTTCAAATCGGGATTGTTTTGACTTTTAATGAGTGAGGATTACGCAGCTCTATTGACGATTCGACTATCAGCGAGTTCGCAGTTTAGTCACACGATAATAACGTGGTGGGAGGTTTGTAAGGAGGATTTAATTGTTTTCGTCTTAAATATTTCGTGAAAATTATCCGATAATGAGTCGGCCGGGTGGTCCAAAACGACGGCCGACCAACAAGCTATCGCAATACTTACAAGATGAGGAAAACAACATTTTCGTGGAGATGCTCGGGACGAATTGCTACGTAAATACACGCATTGACTTCATAGCCCCATGTTACCTCGTGTTTTTCTTTTAGTCATTGGCTGCTGGAGTGGCTCAACTGATCGCCGCGAACTCACGGCGGCAATGGGAGAAAGTGGACGTCGGGGTCATCTGCTTTGTCAAAGATTATTCCGATAAGGCGTATTTTCTTCGATTATTTGATCTGAATGTAAGTGGCCAGCTGCTCATAATGTGGGAAGTAGCCACCTAAGTCTATGGCCCATCGCGGGGTAACCTATCTTAGGGCTTTGACGAGCCCTTCTTCCCAAGCCGATGTGGTGTTTTCGTTAGAATCCCATTTTTTTGAGCTTCCAAGTTCCAAGTGTGTAGCTTTTTCGTTTGACGTCTGGCCTTGAAACCGAGCTTTTCTAACGATTTTTCTTTTCAGAGAAGAGCAGTCGTTTTCGAACAAGAGTTGTACGAAAATTTTCAAGTCCGTACACCGAACAACGTGGAACGTTTGTTGACTTTTGAAGGCGATGTAAGTCGGCAGTTTTTGTTCAATTTTGTACTCCAACGCAGCTTTGTTTTTGTAGTCGCGTGTTTATGGTTTAAATTTTGCGCACTTGGACGAAGCCAGACATTTCAAGACCTCATTGGACAAATGCTACGAGCAACAGCAAAAGCATCGCCGACGAGGCAGTGCTAATGTGGTTGACGAAAACTACACGGCCACACCAATCTCCAGTGCGTCCGGGTACGGTAGTTCGAGTGGACTGGGTCAATCGCGCAATCGTTTGAACAATCAAGCTCAAATATCAAGTAACAATGTTGTCGTTCCAACTGCCAATCCAGTATCTGGTGATATTTTCTCATCAAGTTCGGCTACGCATAAAAAAGGAGGGGCTGGTTCACGAAGACCCAAGGGGAGTAAAGATCAGAAGAAGAAGAAATTGTCGAAAGCTGATATCGGACTGCCAACCAATTTCGAACATAGAGTTCACGTCGGTTGGGATCCAGGCAAGGGATTACAATCCAATGCTTCTCTCAACGAGGATTTAGATCCGACCATCAAGCAGCTATTGGATAAAATTGGCATGAATCCATCGCTGAAACAAGAAGACAAAAAATTCATTTACGAATTCGTCGAACAACATGGTGGCATGGATCAATTGAAGAAAGAACTCATTCAGAATCACCAGCCGCCTCCAGTCCCGCCGCCACCGCCGAGTAGACGTAAGTTTGTCGTGGGTTGTCGGCTTGGTGACAGGTAGTTGTAGAAATTGGCCTCCAGACAAAGTCAAGTGCCTGACGTGTTCGACCAAAAGGTGATTTTGTCGGGCAAATGGGCAAGATAATCTTTCAAAGGCAAGAGGGGTTCGTGCCTTTGTAAAAACTTATCTTTCCCATTGTTAAAAATTGCCTCTTACCTTTGTACAGGGGCCTCTTGTCCGAGGGCAAGAGCATATGCAGAATTCTAAGCAATTTCAAACACCACGTTGCCAGCGAGCTGATCACTCAGGAATTTTCTTTTTAGAACCAGGGACGTATCGACAGCACGCAGCAGCTCCACCGCCACCGCCACCCCCTCGTGATCCTGTCTCGAATACCCGACCGTTGCCACCAACTCCGAGAGCTGGTCCGGCGCCGGTTGCAGTGCCAACGCCACCACCGCCGCCTCCCATGCCCACTGGATCAGTGTATCGTCCGAGCGACACGCCTCCTCCCCCACCGCCCCCTATCAGCTCGTTGCCACGGCCAGGTGTGGGAGCAGTGCCTCCAGCACCACCACCACCGCCGCCATCGTTTGGTGGGGGTGGTCCACCACCACCTCCACCGCCGCCACCGTCGGGCGCTGGTGCCCCGCCACCGCCCCCTCCAGCTTCTGGTGGTCGGGCCGATCTGTTAAGACAGATTCAAGAAGGCAAGTCACTACGCCATGTGGATCCTCCCGCGGACTCCCCAGCGGCGCCAGGTGGTCGGGACAAGTTGATGGATTCGATTCGAATGGGAGTCACTTTGCGCGAGGTACGTATTTTCATGTTCCTTCTTTTTTTTAACTAATTTTCATTTTAATTTTAGACTCCGAAAGATGCGAAACAAGAACGGAATACACCACCTGAACAAATGGGAGGTATTGCTGGAGCACTGGCTCGTGCTCTGGCCGAACGTAGACCCCAAATCGAATCGGACGAATCAGAATCGGAGTCGGACGACGATGAACAGGATCCAGATGACGACGAATGGGGCGATTAGGACTGCGACTGTGCCTTACTCAATCAGACCGGCGGTGAAGCGTACACAAAGGCTTTTCGGTTCTTCATTTGTGCACTAGGTGACGTGATTTCTGATTCATCATTATACTTAGAAGTGGAAATTTTTGTATTTGATATTGTATTTGTCTGATAGCGCTTTCGTAAATCTGCATACAAATGATGGAATAAAATGAAGTTTCTTTAGTTTTTGCTTGATGGTCGAGGATGAAGCAATAGCATTTCTTTGGTCGTGGATTCAAACAGCGTGCCTGACTGGCTATTGCATGTTCCAGCTCGATGCAAAATGTGGGCGAAAGTTGGCAATGGTCTGGCGAGGACTGTGTTGTGTAATCAGAGCTTCGGGCAGGTAAGGCTGTTGGGTGCTTTGGATTCGAGGGATAAGATGGGGAAAAAACTTGAGCCATTAGCGGGAGTCGAACCCACACCCCTGGGTACTGAGTTAAGATATAGCCGTGCATGAGGACTAGCCTTTCGGCATTTTTCGCATGTACACTGGAAGAGCAGATACGAGGGTGAGTGGGGTTCATACCAGTGGTGGGACAGTTTCACGAGGTGCATGCGGGACTTGAATGGTGCTCACTGATTGTGTAATACGTCAGGGTCCGTGTCCTGGAGAGAGTGGCCGGTGGACCTTTTGCATCGGGTCCCAAATCCAGGGCTGAAACATCACCTTGACGGGTGACGTTCCTAGCTACCAGTTTCGTGCAGATCAATTGCCAGACGAGCCTCTACAATGATTTCAGCAAATCGTACTCCGGCGATGGTTGAACTTGCAAGAATATCAGAGCAAGGAACTGTTGCAAAAGTTCGGCTTGGCTGTGCAACCATTTGTTGTTATCGATTCGCCCCAGTCGGCTGAAAAGGAACTTGGGCGGTTCAGTAAGTGGATAGCAATTTTTTTGGAATGGCTCACAATTTTTCGGCTTTCTGATTTGGAAACTCCAGTGTGTAACCCTGGTGGGCCATGGTGAATGGCGGAGAGTAATCGATCTCTCCTAGCTGGGTTGATGTTTCAGCCGCACCGCAGGTATAGTCGCGACCCACATTCTCTCCTGCGCCTGCCGGGCTTGGTTACGTACGGGTGGATTTTCAGGGGTGGGTGCTTACTGTAGCCATGGGATGGTTTAGGCACCAGTGGGGGAAGGCCTGGTTGGGCAATTAGCTGACAGGATTGATTGGAAAGAGGAGTACAAAACTTGAGCAGGACTCGAACCCAGGCCTCAGGGATGGCTAGTTCAGTGGACTCTGTGGACTGCTGTCGAACCGAGCTTGTTGGCAGGTCGCCATACTTACGCCGTCTAGCCGTGGTGTTTATGCCGCCCTGCCGACAGGACGCTACCCACCTGGAGCCAAATGAAACGATGACAAGCTGCCTTCGTTTCAGAAGCCGATGAGTACGTCGTAAAGGCGCAGATTTTGGCTGGCGGACGGGGCAAAGGCCATTTCACGAGCGGATTGAAAGGTGGTGTGAAACTGACTAGACGGTAAGCAAGACTTATTTTCCATATTTTACGCCATGTTTGCTCGATTTTTAGGCCAGAAGAAATCCCTGGATTGATCAAGAAAATGATCGGTTACAACTTGATCACTAAGCAGACCGGGCCTGAGGGTGTGCAAGTGAGGAAGGTAAGGCCAGATTGCGCTTGGCAGACATCCGTGATGTATGCCTCGCTGTTTCTAAACTGCACCGCACTGCGGGGATGGGGCCTCGGAGTAGACCATACTTTAGATAATGGGGTAGAGGTGATGGCTGAGGGTTGAAGGTAGCGTACACCCCACCCTTATTGTGCACCTGTGTCACTTATCAGTCATATCCGCTTGGTAGCCTTTCCATGATGTGGCTGATGGATGGTTGGGGTAGCATAAGATGAACCAGTAGTGGGGAGACCCTTAACAGGCACCTCAAGTTGACAGTCCTGATGACTGTTTCAGGTGATGATCGCCGAATCGGTCAATATCAAACGCGAGTGTTACGTTGCCGTCCTGTTGGACAGGGACGCTGGTTCTCCTGTCATCATCGCCAGTCCTGAAGGCGGTATGGATATCGAGGAAGTGGCCTTGAAGACGCCTCACTTAATTTTCAAAGTACATTTTAAAATTCTATACAAATATTCGGTTTTTCGATTGATGTATTTTAGGAATACGTAGACATCGAGAAAGGGCTTACTGACGAACAGGCGACAAGATTAGCAAAAAGTTTGGGCTTCAAAGATGCGCTTCTGAATCAGGCGATCGATCAATTGAAACGACTTTACAAGATGTTTGTGGATGTGGATGCAACTCAGGTCGAGATCAATCCGTTCAGCGAAACATCCTGTGACAGAGGTAAGGGGTCAGTGCAGCAGGTAAAATGCGATCAGTAACCCTGGCGTACACGAATGGCAGTGCTATCAGCTTCTTCCAGTTGCATAAATCGTACCCAAGGGCCGTGTAGAGCCTTTGTTGGGATTCAGTTAGGTTCTCTCACAAGACAGTCACTTCTATCAGAGCTGGCTCGACGGGTAGGATCATAGCAGTTGTGGATAATTCTCTGAATCTGTTCATTTCAGTCTTCTGTATCGACGCGAAGCTGAATTTCGATGACAGCGCCGAATTCCGTCAGAAATCGATATTCCAAATGGATGATCACGCTGAGGAGGACCCGCGCGAAGTGGAGGCTAATCGATACAAACTCAATTATATCGGCATGACGGGCAATATCGCCTGTTTGGTCAATGGTGCCGGACTGGCTATGGCCACCATGGATATTATCAAATTGCACGGTGGTGATCCAGCTAACTTCTTGGACGTTGGGGGTGCTGTGCAAGAAGACCAAGTTATGCAGGCCTTCCGCATATTGACATCGGATGAAAATGTAAGATTAGTTTTTGCGTGGCCACCTGGGGGAGGGGGCAGTGCCGCCAGTGATCTTGGCTTCATGCGAAAGAAATCTCTGAAATCTACCCTGGGTGTAGCCAAGCCTGGGAGGCGTAGGAGGAGGGTGGCCGACGGAAGTCAGCGAGACAAGAACTCCGACTGGAGCAGGCAAGTCTTGCGACTTTACCTACGGCTGAAACATCAACCCGAGGGGTTGACGTCTCCCAGCCAGGGGAGAGTATCGATTACTCTCCCCCACTCGACATGGCCTATCAGGCACGAAAGTTACATGGGGTCTGGCGGGGAGGGGATTCCACAAAAGTTTGTGGAAGTGGACGGCTGATGCATTTATGTTAACAGCAGACATGAGTCTAACCTTCCCCTAAAGGCGCTCCCCAAGGGGTCACACTGCATTGACTACTCGTGCAAGTATTTAGGGCATCTTGAGGGGACTATGCCATTGATCCTGGTATGGATGGACCAGAGTAGGACACGAACCTCATAGAATGAGATTTGTTTCAGGTCAGAGCCATTTTGGTCAATATATTCGGAGGTATCGTGAATTGCGAGACCATAGCCAAAGGCTTGACAGGAGCCTTCAGCAAGATGGCTCTCAAAGTGCCTTTGGTGGTGCGATTAGAAGGTACAAATGTGGAACGAGCGAGGCAGGTGCTGAAGGAAAGTCGTCTTCCGATAATCACGGCCGCGGACTTGGATGACGCGGCCAAGAAAGCTGTGGGGTGCTTGAGACAGTGACACATGAGACAGTACTTAGGATGCAACGATTGCACGCAATGTTAGGATGATGGATTCAAGGGTTGGTGGGTATTCTGTTATTGTTGTGATTGTGCACGTTTTCACGCTTGCAGTCGAATGGATTGAGGAAATTTTAAGCAGGCCCGGACTGTCGTGGAATGCGACTAGCGCGGGGCTATTCAGTTCGGCTGGGGTTGCAATCTGGACACGATGTGTTCTGGTATTGGATGTGCACAGACAATGTCAAATCGCAGTGATCACATGGAACAAAGCACATTGGAGTGGGACCTTATTGGATATCACGTTCGGGCATTTCCTGGTGCATTGGTTGAGCAGAGGCTACGGACGAAGAGGGCGATATGGTTCTGCTTTGTCGTCTCTCGGATGTCTCCTCGTCCTCTACTTCGGTTGGTCGGAGCCTGCTACTTGATGGCCTGCTGTAGCCGCTGGTGGATGGTTGATCTTCGTCTCGATCCGGTTCCTCGGCTTGTTTGGGCTCCCTCGGCTCTTTTGGCTCTTCAGTGATTTGCTGAGTGAGTTGGCGTCGTCGATTGTAGGCGCTTATGCGCTCTCGTTCGGGTGGGCTGGTGCGTGGGGGCTCCGCGGGTGGGGGCTCCAGAGGAGGTGGTTGATCAGTGGTGGCCTGGGTGGCTGGTGCCATCTGCAGTGGGAAATCGCTGACTGTAGACAGTGTTCGAGGGGAGATATCGTAGCCAAGTTTCTTCATGTCTTTGGCAGCCACATTGAACGAGACTAAGGCCGAGCCAATGGTGCGGACACGGGTCACTAAAATGAGGATATGGTAGTGTGTGGGTGCCAGTGGTGGTTCGAGTGGTACCCTCACGGCCGGTTGCCTGAGCCACGATGCGAGGGTCGACGAATTCGGCTCGTCTACCGAATAGCCAACTGACGAATCTTTGGAGTTCGGAGGATGATTCTGGCACGAACAAGGCCACTCTGCGCGAGTGTCTAAATCGGGTCATTGCTAATTATTTGAGCATATCGTGTGTGGTTGCCTGTTACCTTCCGGGGGTCATGGGCACGTGGGCAGCACCATATCCACGAATGACATCGTTGCCCATTGCATCAGTGCCGAAGAAACTGAGCACCAACTGAGGCCCTGTCAATGCAAGAAGGGTGATTGCCTCGCATGTCAGGCATGATCGGGAGCAGCAAGATCATGTAGGATGAATGGCAGGATTAAGATCAGGATCGTCAGAAGGCTAAGGGTCGAATCAGAATCAAAGCTGGATCAGGACTCAGGATCAAGATTAGGAGCAGGAAAAGGATGAGATTGAGCAAAAGATCAGGATAGGGTTCAAATGTACGGGCTCGAGGTGAGAGAATCAGGATCACAATCACGTTTTGGAGGGGAGTTAAGAATCAGGGATAACGGTAGGATAAGGACGGGATCAGGATCGAGACCCGATCTCAGGATTAGGATTACAATCGACAAACTGATGAGGATAGATATGTGGATCAAGACCAGACAACCCGCAGTAATCAGAGTTAAGTTACTCTTCTACTATGACTTGCTTAAGCAGGCAGGATTGAAGACCAGGGCTTTGACATACGGACGACCTCTGCTCTGAGCCTGCTCGTATTGTGCAGAAACCACGACCACGCTCCCACAACCTACGTGGTAGGTTTGGCAGATCATTCCAGGGCCGCAGCCGGTACTCACATCCATGAGGATTAGTCGACTTGAAAGTAATCTCGATAGGGAAGTTCAACGAGAAGACACCATCGCTGCCTTCCAGGCCACTAGGTCTGCACACTTGCGATATGCCCTCTTCCAAGCCCTGAAATCAGTTTCTCATTCATTCCTTCAATCCTTTCGCATTGCACTGCCTTACCGAAATGACGGACCAATCGCTGCCGTACGAAAAACAGTACTTGCAGTACAAATCGGGCAGTTCAGGGCACTGAAAAGAATAGTCAGAACAAGGCCGATCGCAGGGCGCTACCACGTAAACCTCGATCCCCCTACCTGTGCAGTCTCAATCTGACCAGTCACCATCAACAAGAACACCGAGGGATTTCCTGATACCGACGCAGCCATTATTGGCCCATCAGTCCAATCTCGCCTCTGACTCACCTCGGTTCAAGCATGTCCAAACACTCCCTTGACCAGGGAGCGTTGACATGGCAACAAGGCCGCGCTCGCCGCGCGCTCAGCTTTTCATTGCTGACCAGAAAGGCAAGCAATCAATATGTTGCCCTCAAATAAACACATGACGAGCCGAAACTGAATCCAAAATCTATGCGAAAAGTGATCACGTACTTTCCATGTCATTCAAATTCTTAAAAACTTAGCTCCACCCATCTCCCATGAGCGCCATCTGGCGGCGAAAGTCAAAACAGTATACACTGTATACTTTGGACAATGACCTATTTTTATGCCGACTTGCAGCTTTCAGTCCTTTGAGACCATGGAACTACTGTGAGTGGGGTGGCAATGAACGGTGCACTGGATAAGAGCCCGTTTATACTGCCACAGCGGGCTGGACCGAGGTCCGTGGCCAGGGGAGGATCGCCGGGTTAGGTCTGAGCAAGAGCAGGGTGAAGTCACTGTGTTTTGAAAAATACAGAGGAACGAGGGATCTAGAGAGATGCTAGCTGAACGAGGACGAGATTTCTGATACAAATATTAGTTTCCAGTCATTCTTAGGCCAATCCACAAACAAAACTCAAAAGCAATGTTTCCAAATCCGCCATTGCAGGCCATCAGCGGATCAAACCCATTATGTCCTGCATATAGGACTCTGCTTTGATCAATCCGACCCTGCCCTGCAGCACCCCATGCGGTCAACGCGAGACGCATCCAAATCCCCCTGGATAACGTGAAGATGGTTTTCTGTGCTATGCCCTCTACTACACATACTCCTGTTCATATGCATGAAACATGATCAACACTGCAGATGCTGCCACCCGATGGCGCACAGCAGTTTATCCGATCCCACCAAAGCTGGTTTAAAAATGTGCCGGGGCCTTCCATGACGCGCGGTACTAACATATGGACAAGACTGGCACTTTGATTGCACACTTGATGAGTTGGCGCTCGACTTGAGCTGCCGTGTACTGCAGTATACTGTGTCTTCTTTTAGTACACCACGCACAAGGCTGGTGTCACGCTTGGCACTCTACCTGTTTGCCTGGTTGTATTAATGGCTGATCGTGAGGTAGAAATGTTAAAATTTTTTGAGTGTAAGTCGCCATAATTCAAATACGAGATGCTCAGCCAGTTGGTCGCGCGGGCTTTGCTCTCCTTTCCACTTTGAGTACACAATTTTTGTTATTTTCCTGCGGCTTGCCTTGGAGTCCTCGAGACTGGTTCCTTATTGCGATCTCCATCCTTTCGGCAAGTGTAGCTGTGTCTGGTGCGGTACACCTGTCTTCCAGGTGCTTTGCGCAACTATCGCATAACCTTGATTCAACCCGCACTTTGCACCTTCGCTTACGATTAGAGAGTTATTTCGCCCAGACACTTTGCCCGTCGCTGCCAATTGCTGAGCGTAGGGTTGCTAATCGAGGTGGAATACGGCACAGGTTTTTTGGTTTATTGACACTAGGGGAGTGTCCTGGTTGATGGATGAATCAGTGCCCTGCATTGACGCTTTTGAAAAGATACCTGCAAAACTTGAATGACACGCTGGCTGTGCGGCTGCGTTGCTCAGCGAATAGTGACGAAGCATCTCCTTGCTTTCCGTCTTTCTGTACAATCAGTGCCTGTCGTCCGATCAGCCCCCGCTACTGTACACTCGATACTGTTCATTGGCTTCTTAGTCTTTGACATGGCGCTGGAGCGAGGTGGAGCCGTGAGAGCGAGCACTCGACCAACAAACAAATTCTCCAAGAACATTCGAGACGACGAGAAGAACACGCTGAGAGATTTCCTTGGCCCTAATGCTTACGTAAGTCAAACTCTGCTTCGAAGGCTGGTTATAACGTGTCGGTGCAAGTGCATCATGCAAGCATCATCTCACGCATCCCCGTCCCCCTGGGTAGCTATCAGGGGAATGCTGATGACACCTACAGTGAAGGGGTCGGTCCAGGCGAATGTATTTTCCCGCTCGTCTCAGTGATTTCCACTCACACTCTCTTTTCTAGTCCCTTTCCTGTGCTGTCGTTGATTTGATCGAGCATGATTCGAAAGCCAAACGTCAATCGATAAGACAAGGGACGATGTGCTTTGTGAAAGACTACGCCTTGAAGACCTACTCATTTCGTCTGTACGATTTGCCTGTAAGTGTGATTTCTTCTCTGTGTGTCCTTGATCAATCAATCCTGATTATTGATCGACAATTTGTTTTGGTCCATGAACGGAAGATCGATAAAGATCGATCGGTCGTTCGCCCGGTCATACGATCGTGATCATATGATCGATCAGAATAAATCGATGTCCAATCATTTCATTGATCGATAATCGATAATTTTATATCGATCACTGATCATTTGTTCCTGTCGATTGATCTCGCTATGTGTTTCTGAAGGTCCATTTTCAGAAACGGATTCAATTGCGTGAATTCACAGTGACCGATGAATTCCGCCTCACCATTATTGCAGACAAGGAAAACGTCCTGGCCTTCAAAGGGAATGTAAGTGTGTAACCCATGATTTTGATCAGGTGATCAATCATTTTCTGCATTTTCAGGGTTTCTCGTACGAAATTAACTTCAGCTTCATCGATGAAGCGCGTAATTTCAAAATGGCCATGGATCGATTTCATGAAGAACAAGAAAAACGCCGAAATAGGTGTCCACAAAACGAATATAAATCACCGATAGCAAATACTTCATCGATGATGGAATTGACCAATCAGCAAAAATTCGATCAGAAAATAAAAAAACAGAAGCTAAAAAAGTCAGATATCGGATCACCGATGAACTTTGAGCATCGAGTGCACATCGGCTGGGATCGAAGGACTGGTCTCAAATCCACGGCAATGACTGACGCGGGCGAAGATTTGGACCCGACCATCAAGCGGCTGTTGGACCAGATTGGCATGTCCACACCCAAACTGACCAGGAAGGACAAAAAGTTCATTTACGAATTTGTGGAAAAGCATGGCGGCATGGAGCAGTTGAAGAAGGAGCTCAACAGTCAGCATACATTGGCTGAAGTGGACGAAGATGGAGTGGAGAAGGACGAGATGGAGTTGGAGGACACGCAAGGTATGCAGTTGGCCTGGTTGTCTGGAAGTCAAGGAAGATGGTATGCTATCACAATGCACCAATTTGTGTTAAAGTCTTCTCGGGGAGGCCTAATAGTGACGTTATCAATGGTGGGGAAAGCAGAGTCGAGGATGTCCGGGGTGAAGAGTCAGTCTCGGATCTCTACATGGCCAGTGTAATTATTATTCGCATCTGGCTATCAAAGACTGGTTCAGGGAATCGTTCTCTCTCCTAATTGCTAGTGGGCCGAACACGAGACCCAGACTGCGATCGACTGGTTTTGTTTGAGGCATCGGTGGCGGACTGGTCTTGAGTTCCAGGTCTGATTTGGTCCCGGGTCTGTGAGGGCCGGCACGTGCGGCTGATTCCCGAATGAAGTGAAAGTGTGCACGATCCCTGGATAAGGTAGCAGAGGCAACTCGGGCCACGCAGTCACGTGATCTAACCCTTTGATTAGTCAGGTTACGATTGACATGTCTGTCACTAACAGGCGACGCAAAGTACTTCGCTGGTCTAATTATGCGCCTGTACTCACTTCTCGCAGTTGCACACAGTAGGCACCTACTCTGATATCTGTTAGTGCGCTGTATGGTGCTTGGCTATGGATAAAGTATGACATGACATCTGACCGAAGAGTGCCAGTATGAGAAGTGAGAGGGCCAGATGTGGGGCGTCCTGGGCTGCGTGTGGTTGCCCCTGTTGGCTTGAGCCATTCTCTGGCAAGTCGTAGTTTACCCCAGGGCGAGCCAAGGATTTCACCAAGCATCATCATCATTTTCTGAGCTTTTAGTCCCGCCTTGGGTAAGGGGTCCATTGTTCTGCATTTTTGTCTCCTTTTTGTCCAGTCCATTGCATCTCGCGGTTCACATTCGCTTTCCTCGTCTTCCCTGATCGTGAGAGTTTCCGCCATCGTGTCTTTGGTCTGTCGAGCGTTCGTTTTCTTCTGGGTCTCATCTTTAGTTTTATTACCCACACGGGCCCCATGGCCACACCATCTCAGTCGAGGCTCCATCGTCTCATGGTTTATCGATGAGATTCCTATAGTAGGTACCTTTCGTGTATCCGTGTTCATTACAGTCAATCCTTGCCAAGCTGAAGATGAGTGTTCATCGTAGCATTCGCATTTCCATGGTGTGCAGCGCCTTTGTGTTTCCTGGTTGTTGGCCAGCATTCTGATCCATGCAAGACAACTGGTCTAACCACCGGCTTGCTCACCTTTGACTTGCGGTATGTCGGCATTCTGCAGCCGCACAGCGTGCCTATTCTATGCCGCAACTTCTGCCATGCGCCTAGCATGCATACAGTATGTGGTAATTCCCTTCGACAAATAGCCATCATTCTGAGCTTTTGTCCTTTTGGATTTAATCTGTAAATTATGCCTGTCTATAGACTGCCCTGGGATGGTTTTAGTTGATGTATCGACGAGGCTGACCAAGCTGCTGTAAATGGGACTCGTTGTCAGTAGGTAGCAAGAGACAGACCAACCTCGCACATCGCGAAGGTACTGTAAACTTTGTTACGCAAGCTCAAATTTGTGACCATAAAACGTACAGCAAATACAAAAATCTAGCCATCTTTTTTAGCGAGCCCACCCGCCAGTGAGCCTGAATCACTGGCAGCTACACCAAACCTCGACGTGATCAAGACACGCCCTCAAATGCATTTTGAGCTTCCGGCAGCGCCGCCTCCACCTCGTCCACCTCGAGCTCGCGATCGTCCTCACTCTAGCGAATTGCAGGTACACTGTGCGGGCATGTGCATGGTGTGGACTGTACCCTGTGATCTTTTTATCCTGCCTAGGTCATGTATCAACCAACTGACACTGTGGCCGATACAGGCGAAGAACAAGAATTTGACATTGTCTGATGAAAGAAGTGGTCTTTAATCAAATCGCTACCATCACCAAATCAGACGATTCATGTGGGTTTGTGCAGATATTTTATTGATACCAATACAATGGGTACACGATTTATCAAATATGAATATGCAGTACTATATCTGGATTTTGCACGGTGTATTCGTGCATCGCCAATTGCTTTTCCCATAACGTGTATGGACTCATTTACGTAATTTGTGCTTCGAATTTCTCTCGGGTATGCAATTTCTATGTGATCGACTCGCCCGTTTATACGACTGTGGATTGCAATGTGCTCCGATCTGTTCGTGCAGAGTGCACTTTAGGTACATGTAATC
Organism: Mesodorylaimus sp. YZB2_4; assembly: GCA_030248295.1. Lineage (NCBI taxonomy): Eukaryota > Metazoa > Nematoda > Enoplea > Dorylaimida > Dorylaimidae > Mesodorylaimus > Mesodorylaimus sp. YZB2_4. Next base: position 400,896 of record JASANH010001409.1, on the reverse strand, counting down.
CGAGCAAGCTGACGATGAGATGTCAAGGATTTCTAATCCCTAGTCATATACCGTACACTGGTTGAAAAAACCTGCTCAGTCGAGAGTACCTACTTTATTGATCTCCCATGGCTGGAAAACATCAGCTCCTCCAGTTGATGTTTCAACCATTGGTAAAGTGCGGGACTTGCCTTGCTCCAGTTGGAGTTTATGTTCCGCTGACTTTAATCGACCACATTCTCTCGTGTGCCTGCTAGGCTAATGTACAGCACAGTTTTTGTTTAAGTTTATTGGGCCTGGACCCGTTTTTCCTCAAGTCGGCCAGCAGTGAAGCCTTCTAAGACAGGCTGTGCGGGGACCAGCACACATATCTTGGACTGGACACCGACTACCTTGGGCGGTGACGGGTGGGCTGTGAACCCTGCCGGTGTCCGAGGCTGTCTACTCGTTCTCAGAGCATCCTGCCGGTACCGACTGAGTTACCCACGGCCAGGTGCAAGGTCAGCGAAGGTTTATGGTTCGCAAACCGACCTCCATCACTTGGGTGAACCCAGGATGAGTCCAGGCACTCGCTCCCATGCAATGCGAAGAGACAAATGCCGACTGCACATATGAGCGGCTACATGCTGTCCCCCTACTGCGCCGGTGTAGATATCGCTTGGCCTCGAAATCGTTTGGAGAAAGCATCCTATTTCCCCTGTGACTTCAGGCACTTTACAATGCCATCAACCTCGAATGCCTACCCCTCTGCATTCTACACATGTAGACCTTGTCTCCAGTAAGCCCTGTCCGCCGCGCGGCTGTTTCTCCTTTCATCCCGACACATTTCAAAATGAATTTCGATCGCATGCCCGATCACATTTTTTTGAAAATCATCCGACACCTGCCCTTCGAAGAGCAAGTTCGTGTGGGTCGTGTCAGCCGTCGATTCAAACAAATTTCCAAATGGGCCGTTTCAGAAATTAAGCATCTCAATTTGGTAAATGCATGGTTTTATGGAATCAACCTGAAATCGATGAAGAAACTGATCCGACTCTGTGCAGGAAGCTTGGAAAAGATCGAATACAACGAACTGTTTTCCGAAGAAAGACGAGCGAATTTACGAGCGCGGCTGACGATTCTATCGAAATATCGGCTTCCTCGTCTTTCCTGGCTGTATTTGCGGTGGAGCAATTTTGAATCGGATTTCGACCTGGCCAATTTGCTGACGAACAGCCCGAATTTGCAATCTATTGAGTGGGTAATGCCGCCGAGGATTTTTCCGAATGTCATGTGCCGATCTCTGCAGAGTGTCTACATTGGTCAGTGCCAAAGTGAATTTTTCGAATCACTGATTGATAAATGCCCGCGTTTGACGCGTATCAATATCTGGCAAATGCATCCGTCGAAGAAACCATGGGAAAAAGTTATCGACGAAGCAGTCGGCAATCTGCCAATGCTCCAAGACTTGACGATGTCGTTAAAGTCCCGGCCCTCCCGTTACGCATTCAATTTTGACAAGGTACCCAACCTGTGGAAATCGTCGCTGCGACGCCTGGAGTTGGAGGACTTTGACGTCACTGATCCTGTGGTGGATCTGATTTCCACCTCGTTCCCTCAACTGGAAGTGCTGAAGTTGCACCGTGTCCGTGTCACTGGTAGCGGCATCTCTCGACTGTCTCGTTTGGAAAATCTCTATGTCCTGGCTCTATCCTTGATCCCTGCAGATGAGCATGATAATCTCGAAGACGGAATCAAACGGGTGGCTTTGTGCTGCAAGAAGCTCCAATGTGTCGTTGTCGAAGACTACGCCGTTTCTTTGGCGACGTTAAAAACGTTTATTTTTAATTGTCTTCAAATGAAGCAGTTTCGAGTGGAGGTCGTCCCTCGTATCCGCACTAAACAAGATGGCGTCAATTTTGTCAATTCTCTCCGCGGATTTCCCCAAGAAAACATCAAGTTTTACTCGTCGAACTGCCCGGGTTTGTGGTTTGACGATGTAGCGCGTGCACTAAATCAATTAAACGAGCAATCCAACGGTCGTTCGATTAGCTTCTGCGGTGGTGCAGCTCATGTAATTCGACACTTCATTAGCGACAACGACGGTGACGACGACTCGAGTTTACAGGTCAACGTGAATGAAGAAACGGAACACATTAGCGATGTTGCGATCAAGAACAAAATCGCTAAATTTATGTCTAACGCGATTGATGCGATACGCAGTTTTTATGAAATGATTTTTCATTGAATGACTCGCCCTGTCCATGATAAAAAAGCAGTTTGCGACGTCATTACTAGAAATGAGATTTCGACGTCTAGTAGACTGTGTCATGAAAGTAATCAAGGTGATGAGTAAAATGTGAGTTCTCCTAACAGACTAAAGAAACATGATTTCCAGCTGCCTGACCTTCGCTCGTAGATAACCTTGGAACAATAGAAGCGCGATTTATGGTGTCTATCCGACAGTTCGAAATACGTATTACGAAATACAAATACAGCGCCATGAGATGGACGTCTCGTCACATCGATCTTACCATGCCCCGATACCATAATCCGCCCACTCATGTTTTTCAGAGATTATGTGCAGTACACGGAACTAAGGGACGCTCGGTATTGCACTGTAAGTGAGGAACAGTCAGTACTATGGACAAGACCGGAAGACTCAGCGCGTAGAGTGCAGAGAAATTTTCAAATTCTGCTGGATTTTGGGGGGTTTTCAGGAAAAACCCCCCAAACCGAGTGTTGGAAGCTTTAACCCCCCCCCCCCCCCCAGTGTTGGACCAAGTGTTGGACACAGAAATTCGGGACTCTGGACGCTGACCATTGCTGGCCAGTTGGCTAGACGCCTCCAATATTTTGCTCAGAGATTTCTTTTGCACCTAAGAACATATTACAATTTTTGGTTTCTCAAAGTTCGACTTAACGGCTGGCGATGTTCCCTTGTACCCTAAGTTCCTGATTCCAACATTTTCCAGGTCAAGATCATGGAAACATAGGCTTGCGAAAGGTTTGCTAAAAACCCGAGATGCAGGTTATCCCCGTCTGCTAAACGATCAGTGTCTCAAAGTCCTTCTGCTGCTTCAAGGTTGGACACTGGGTCACGATGTGGATGGTTTCTTTGATCTTCAAAAGCTTGCCTGATCTTTCACGATCGATGATGCGAAAGTCATTGCAGCCGGCGTCATATCCCGCTCTGCTGTGGGTCTGACACGTTCCCCATTGAAACTGAAGTGCTCGTGTGATCGACAATTTTAACGTCCAAGCGTCGGATCGTCTTTCCATCATACGCTGCATTGCAGCAACGACAAGTGAACGACAAGACGAGTAAACGGGGCAGGCGATTTCTGATGTTAAAGGATCACTGATCTTTTCGAAAATGGTGAAGATAAAGCGGAAATCGATTTGTGGATAGGTTTGATGGAGGTGCTATACAGGCGATACCTGGACACGATAAGCTAATTTGCGCCTACTTTTGCCAAAAAATAACATATAAACGCGAATTAAAACACGTGGCACGCTGACCAGCCCCTAGACTTATAATTGTTAAAACATCAGAATTAACGTAGAATAGAAGCCAACTGTGCCAACCGAAGCCAGTAATCTTCGAAGGCTGCTGGCGATGCTATCGAAATACCGAGTGCCTCCTCTACTCGTATCACTTCGACTTGATGGAGCACGATTCGGATTTGGACGCCGTTCTTTGCCAGATGCTGACCAACAGTCCGAACTTGCATCATTTGGTACTTGCCGAAAAAGTACATTCATGGATGTGGTGTGGCAGTCTTTGCAAAGCGCCGCGTGAAGTCGACGTTTTGGACACGTTTTGGACAAAGCTTTTGCTGTTGGAGCTGTTAAAAGTGCATATAAGGGTTTATACGGAAAGCTTTTTACAGTATCCAAGCCTCTCGTAACTTGGTTTGAATCACACGACAAGTGGTTCAATAAAATGAAACGGGACCATAAAAATGGCTATTATAACCGAAAAGCTCTTGTAATTGGGACACTGACAGGCGGGTTGGACTCTACATTATGGCCATAGTCATCATCGCCGTGATTGATCACAAGAAAGAATTCAAAAAGTTTAACAATAGCTCGCGAAGATGCCCTGTATCTCTTGTAATCTTGCCACGTGTCCCCCGCATCGTGCACAGAAATTGTGGTAGCATAAATAACCACCGGCCATTCGAGGGAAGACACGCTCAGGTGCTCACTCACTATCAGTATTCCTTGGTCAAATGAGTCACTGTCGCAAGTCGGCGATGTTTGGTGGCCGATGGTGCCGACCATAGTTTTTACAGGAATCTGGCATTGTCGGCATTGGTCTAAGAAATAATTCAAATGTCGAAAATCGCCAACAACAATTGCAATGTCGCTAAGACTGAATCCTTTCCGTTGTAACCTATCCAATGCTCGTTTGCAATACAGCCACAGCGTTGCTTTCGAGCTCCCATATTTTCCCATACTTATCAATTTTCTGCAATTCCGAGAGCCTTGCACCTTGTGGCCAACGATAGGCTTGATCACTAATTGATCAAGGATCTTCGAATCATAAGCCGCTTTATATACTTTTTCCGAACATCGCATAACTCGAGTAAGTAAGGTGCAAGAATAAAATGTTTCGTTTCTCTCCTGCACCAATTGCTTCAATGCCCTTCTATACATTCCGTCGAATGGTTCCGAATCGTGCATGAAAGTATCGAATGCTATCCAAATTGTTCTTCTAGCGCATAGTTTTGCGATTGCCATAATCGCCAGGGCGAGACACAAGGATAATCGATACTCGCTAACTTCTGCTCTTACTGAATTCTCTGCATCGAGTGCATCATCGATGATCACATGATCAAAACGTAAAATCCAATCGAATATTTGAATCAATTCTTCTCGCGTCGATTTGATATCGTATTTTGCTTTGATGCCGTTGTAAACACCGCTGATTGGATTAGTTTGATCAGCTAGATAATCAATTATACTGACTGCTTCCCGCTCATCAAATAAGGCTTCTGTTGATTTTTTAAAAGCATTCCAAACACGAATTTCATAATTCTCCAGTCCTTCCCCATCAAACAACTCTTTGTATCGATTTATATAACTGACTGGCGCTAGCAAAAGTACTTTTTCACCCTTCTTCAGTAATTGAAGGGCCTTTTCTTGCAGCACGATTGTCTTGCCAGTCCCTGCAGCCCCAATAATAAATTGACGATTGGGTCCATTCAGCGCTTTGCGTTGTTCTGGTGTCAAAATTATTAGCTTAGAAAAATGTTTTACACTTTCCTCTTCTGCCCCGACATTTTGTCTTTTTTGCGACGATTGCAGTTTTCCAAGTGGGTCCTGGCTAGAAATTTGTCCACTTTCTTCCAGGACAGCTTGGCACTCAGAAAGTCTCAATGGATCAAGCCCTATACCGCCATACTGATTTTTCAAGATACTCGCAGAGCCTAGACCAGCAATCATAGGACCGTAAGCTTCAAATATCTCTTTCGAAATCTTCTCATTAGATTCGATTACGCTTCGGAGTTTGCTATAAAGAGGCGGTTTCGTTTTGTCCATCGAATAATTGACCAAATCTCCTTTAAACCAACACACCACCTTATCACCAAGTAATTTGCGCACAGAACGTTTGGCCGTGTCTTCCAATTTATCTAACCATCCATAAAAGCGACTTTTTCGTAGATTTGGCATAAAAAGAACTTTACGAACTTGCGGCGGATTTTGTTGAAGTTTCGCGCATTCGGCTAGGAAATTCATTAACGTATCAAATGACTCCAATTGTTTGATACCATGAGCAATATGATCTGGTAAAAATCTACTTTTTGATGAAAAGTCAGTCGATCGCGTGAAATGAGAACTTTTAACTTCGATTACTAAAATTCCAATGTGCGGTCCGATCAGGACGTAATCGTATTCTCGGACACTCGGCTTGAATGTGCTCAATGCTTGCAGATTTATGTGGGGAAATATTTTATGCAATTCGTGACTTAGTCTGTTAATATTTAAATTTTGCACCGCCAAAAACGGACCGAAAAATTTTTCTTCAATCAATTGCGATATAGCTTCATAAACGATGTGCTCTGCCTGGTCTGAATCTCGATCAATGACTGGCCGATGGAATAACTTTTCCACCAGTGCTGTTAGAGCACCTAAGCTCTTTTGTCTCGCGTATTCGTCTCTGGCACTTTCGATATCTTGATCGCATCTATCGGGATTTTTATACACAAATATTGGAGGGATCATGTAGCTTTCAGGTTTATCATAGTTTTTCCAATTTGGCCAATAAATATCCAATGAATATTTTGACAAGTTTTCGAATGTTTCAAAGCAAGTTTGGGCGGGACCATAAAACTTGACATCTTCTTCGAATTCAAAGGAATCGTTTCGAGCTCTCTTGCTAGCCATCACCTCCTACGTTACGAAGACCAGGGCGTGACTTGGAGTGTCACGTTGTTGAGTCAGGCTTACCAGCCTGCGTACTGCGCTCTTTGATGTAGGGCAGGCAGACGAGCGCTATCATTACACAGGCACCGATAAGAACTACGTAGGTTCTAGGGATAAACAAGGCGCGATAGTTTCAGTGTCTTATTTATCTCCACATGCAGCATGTACCCTCTCCAGCGCGCGATTATACTCTCGTGCTTTTGCCTCACTGGCACCAGTGCCTGTATCTGAATTACAATAGCCAAAAGTGGCGCCTAGAATTCTTGGGGGGAGGCGACTGGGGGTGTTGGCTCGGTGGGGAGGAGCCAGAGGTATCAGAGCAGGCCCCTAGGATTAGTACTCTTTCTCCTGGGATGCCACCCCTGTGGTGGACCTGTGGTGCGAGCCGTGCTGACCGTTGACTTCGATTAGCACACTTGCAAAGGGCCTCTGCGGTCGTCGTTTCTTTTTGGTTCATACTGGAAAAGTCCAAAAGTTGACTCCGGGGCAAGTACTGTGGGGTAGATCTAGGACTGTTCCCATCGACTGATCTTGGACCCCTTCATCGTTGTGCATTGCAGTGCTCGTAAAGCATCCTCTGGCGTTGTGTAACCCTCGTGCCTGGCAGGCCATGGCGAGTAGGAGAAAGTAATCGATCTCCCCTGGCTGGGAAGTGTCAGCCTCTCGGGTTGATGTTTCAGCCGGAGGTATAGTCGCAAGACTTGCCCGCCCAAGTCGGAGTTTTTGAACCGCCCTTCTTCCTTACAGGCTAGCTACAGTTGACTTGAGTCTTTACTAGGGGGTGACGACAGTGGGACTGTTCGCCAGCGTGGGGATACCAGGACCGGGTGCATTCAACCAGCAGCCAGGCTAGTGTATTGTACAGAGCAGTTGCAGGCACCCAGAAACGGGGCATATACGCCGGAGGGGTTGTGCAGGAATCGCGGTCTTAGGGATAGATACTTTGCAGGAATAAGCCTTTCTATCAGGCTTGGGGTATAGAAGGCCTTGGTCGCTTATAAGATCAGCCCGAACCGCCGTCACTTGAGCGTAGAACCGGTCGCACGTCACCCAGTTTTAGGTGCCCGTGTAACATGCGCCTGGAGCCGGCAGTGAGCCCGTCGACTGGCACAAGTAAACCGTAGTCAACCTCTCCGGTTGATGTTTCACCAGTTTTAGACCACTAGAGGTCGGAATTGCGTAAGCTCCCCGCGGCACCACTCACGCGCACGAAGGATTTCGGCCGACAGAAGTTGGGCGCCTGGACTCAGGAGGCGACACCCGGCAGGACGTAGGTGGTGGGCGAGTGTTACACAGGCCTGGCCCTCTCCATGTCATGGAATGTCTTCTTGCCGGTTGGTCGTCAACATCTGCCGCGACTTGGCTAGCACCTCAGGCTCCTCACGATCAGGTGTTCTTCTCGCGTGTTCTTGTCTGGCAAGTCTGATGTAGAGATGCAAAGTAGAGGTCTTCCCGGAAATGTCATCAGTCTTCGATTTTCCTCGAAAGCAGTTGCTGCGAAGTTTGTCGAGCTGCAGAAAGCAAATATAAAAACAGTTGCTATCGGCAGGGTAGCTCAGGTCCGATCATGTGAAGTCACGCGTGAAGCCAGAAAGGTGCTTCGAGACAAACTGGGTTAAGTGGGGGAAGCCACGGATTGGTAGTACAGTACAGTGTATCACCGCACTTTTACTCTTGCTGAAGCAAATGCGCTCATTATTCACAGAGTAATGGACACGCTCAAAATTAGATAACGTAAACAATTTTTTCCAAATCACAAGGAAATCCTAGGAACTCTGTAGTGAACTTTAATGAACTCTATGGTGAAGGTGAAATAAAAAACCCTGCTTCTGCAACCAATCATCACTAAACTCCTCGACACAGTCAAGTTTGTATGGCTGGAGAGTCACAAGAAATCTAGGGGTACTAAAACCATGATGGGATGCCACGGATTATGGACTGTAGTCATATGGAATGCAGCCATTAACCGAAGCCGTTGGTGACATCGTTGTGGAGTTGTCCCTTTGCGACAAGCTGAATAAGTGGCAAGTGTGATTTGTACAGTTTAATGCGTCCTGCATAAAATTAAAACTACGACACCAGATTTTCTGACTGCATGCCATAGCGCAGTCTTGAGGTTGGCTAGCTGAAATTGTTTCTGCTGGCGGACTTGTTATGCAAAGCGAAGATTTGGTAAAGTTCAATTCTTTTGCTAAAAAAGTAGGATTACTTTAAAATGATGGCGCAGGGGTGTTTTCAGAAGTTAAAAGCGATATGAAACTACAGCTTCCAGACTTACTTGTAAACTGACACAGCGGCTTATACGGATATGTCTTTGTTGTAAAGCATGTATCATCAGCCAGTCTGAATAAACCGTTCTGCAACTTGACCCAAATGCAGAATTCGTCAGGCCATCCATCATTCTCATCGCAAATATGAGATTTCATCCACGTGTTGTCTCCCCGTAGTTGCAAATTGGGTGTTGCCTCGTCGTCGTGCCAAAACGTGGTCTGTTGTGCTGTCCCGCATGTTATCGAGCCATTAGCACTCGAATCACGTCTCATGGCGATCCAAAATTCATACGGTAAACTTCCATTTAAGGACTAAAAATATTTCAAATGAAAACAGTCTTTAATTTTTAAAATTGCCTCACCGGTATCCACTTGGCCACCGCATCATGTTCCAAGCCGCTGTGTATATGAGCCAGTGTTGCCCCGTAATTGCCGCATAATGCCCAGGCATTTGGCCAGGTTGAAGTCATTTCGATAAAAAAAGCACCGACCTCCATGCATGAGGCCCTTTAGGGCATCGCAAGCTGCTCGGTCTGGAATCGCTGCACCTATTTCAGAGAGTACTTGTATCACATTGCATGGTGGGCGTCAAAAGTGAGAGGGTGCTGCACCCATTATTACATACTTTTTCTAACACTAAGCAGAGTGCTGATAGCATTCAGAGCAATGGTAAAACAAAGACGCCCCATTGCTTGACTTGATCCAAAATTTCTAACAAGACTTTTTCACCTCCGAGGATCCTTTGGATACCGCACGAGCACGAGCAGACCGGAAATGTGATTCAAATATACCATGCACTGTTCGACGTTCACTTGTATACATGAAGGTACGCCTAAGCGCAGCAGTCATAGAAACAGCGACCATGACCAATGAATTTTTTAGGGAATGGTCTGAGAATGCCATTATGTCATATGTAACGTACAGTAAGGCCGAGTTCAGCCTGGTTTCACATCTTGGTAGCAACCCCAAGTATTGATGTAGTCACATCTTTGTTTAGCTCACCACTTCTATGCAAAGCCCTATGAACATGTAAGGGGAACTAATATACTAGGTGCTATGTGGTAATCTTGGACGAGGAGGTAATGCAGAAAGGCCAGTGAGAGAATAATATGTTGTAACCACAGGAAAGGTTAGGCGCTGGGAATGCAAATGTGAACTAGCGGTTTACAGAAACTTGGGGGCACCATTGCGCTCAACTTAAGAAAACTGGTTTATGACAATGCGGTTCCAGAATAGACGGGTACTTTAGGTTCTAACAAGGGTTTTACGCCCTGCAGGTCTTGGAAACTTGAGTTTTCAAAAATTCAATTCGCTTTTAGATTCCCGATCCAAGCGAATCAGTCATTTAAAACCATGCATACTGCACCGTTCGAGTCCGAGTCAGGATTTACTGCAAAAACGCCCGAATGGGTTCACTCTACAGTAACGTGAGCATGGCATGGTTCAACCAAACCCAAACATTAGGCCAAGTTCAGATTTTGGCCAGCCGATACTCTTCTTACAATTAGAATTACGTAACCTTGCGATGGTACTGTAAATGTCGGCCAGTGGCTACTGCTTCGTCGCACAACCTGAACAATGGGCAGAGCATAACCAGGGTGCTTAGTAATTCGGAAGAGCCCTAAGTCAAGTTTCGTTACTCCGAGTGTTGTTCAGAGAATTTATACAGTATTCCTGGCAAAAATACGCCTTGCTTAGGATAAGAGTGCCACAAAATGTACTCCAAGTCCCGGCCTGTTCAAAAGCTGAAAGTTTCGTTCAAGGTTTCATAAAAGAGGCAGCATCGATAAAGCTGCAACACCAACATGGCTTCTGTCGAATAGAACTATCATTCGAGATAAGCAGTATCAGCAACGACCTAGCTGACCCCCAGAACCGCCTTCAACATACTTTTACCATAAGGAGCGCGAAATCGGTGATCCCTCTTGGCCAAATGTAGCCGGTCACCGATCGCCCCGCCTGGCCGAAATGGGATTAAAACAAGCCCTAGAATATCCCATGTTTGTCAAGCATAAGGAACATGATTCATATTGGCGACATGCTGAAAAATCACTGCATCAGTAGCATCACGCCTGCAGTCATAGATGCCAACGGGTGTCCTAAATATCCGCACAACAAAATTGACTACGCAGGTTACGAAGCCGTTGGTCTGTACTGCACTCTACATATACTAAAAGAAAGCCCTTGGAGTTCTGCATCGGCGAGTTCCATTTCTCGCTCTGTCGCATGTAGCCGTTTCGAGTAAAATGTCATCAACCAAGCTCAGTTTGAGATCTCGTGCGTGCAAGCTCTACTCTGAAAATCTCGATTTTGAGTCATTCGCGATTCATCACTTCCGAGCTGAAGGTGTGCCGCGCCATGCTACAAACGATGTTCTTCGAAGACAGTAGAATGGATTACTAGCTATTAGAAAGCTTGGATCGGGCTGTGGTTCGAACAGGCCTGCAAAGAAGAACAGGACCACACTCGCAAAGGCCTTCGATCACAGTGTGATCAATTAACGATCCTTGGAGACGCCCTTAAGTTCGGCATTTTTGGCAGGTACTTGTGCAATGACTAGAAGAATTAGTCAAAGATTAAGTGCGAGAAGAAGGCAGTCATTCCAGCACGCGCGGAATATCAAATCACATCAGCAAAAACAAAAATCAAGGACTGCGGGATCAGAAAATTCTCTGGTCAATGTTTTTTCTGAAACTACAACTTTGTATGCTGAACCGTACAGCCATGGCACGCATAAACACGTCCACACATCTGTGCCTGCAGGCAGGATGGAAGATGAAGACGAAGGAGAACTGTCCAGCTCATCACCAGGATCAAGTACTGCTTGAATAAAATCGATTGATCGGCTGTACAACGCTTAGCAGAGTGACGGCAGCACACAGGGCAATGATAAAACAAAGACGTCCCATCGCGTGATACAAAATTTCTAAAATGACTTCTACACCTCTGAGAATTCTTTGGATACTTGTACGTGGATATCATATGCGCGAGCCTTGGGTACTTCGAGTGCGGCTTAAGGTGCTTGGCTATGGATAAAGACTTTATCCATACTTAGTATGAGCCTAAAGCTCTAGTTACAAGCATATGGTGCATTAAGTGACTATTTGTACATGAGTATACATCCGAAGCTTACAGCAGTCATAGAAATAGTAGCTATGAGAGCAATGAATTTTGTACGGGTTGATGTTAGAATTCGAGAGTATGGCCTCATTGTCATCATGATAATGGAAGGGAAACCGGCAGTCCCGTATTACCATACGAGGATCCTGTTCGTGACGCCAATGAAACCGGTGTCCTGGTCTCGCGATACCGGACTGCTGGGCGATGGTGTAGGGTCGAGGTACGATCACAATCACGCAGCGAAGTGTCGACGCAGCTCTAGTCACTGTCTGTCTGTCTGTTTGTTTACTCGGTAGCCAAGCACTTGAAAGCGCACTAAAACGGCACCGCACATGTAGGATTATAAGCAAGAAAGAACACAACTATAGGAAAATTAAATTTATCATTTACATAAAACCCAGACGTGCTTTTAAAAATTATCCAATGAGTCCATTGCTTTGTCACCAGCCACTTGGTTCCAGGCTGTAGTAGTCGAGTAAAGAAAGCTCTGTTTGAATGATTCAGTTCGAGGAGCTGGCGTGACTAGCTGATGAGGCTGAATAAAACGGCTGCTAAAACGCCGGCCACAGTCATCAATGTGAATAAATGTTCGATTTCGAAAGAATGCCCAGCCGCGATAAAATTTATAAAATTGCATGAGCTTCAGGTAGTCTCGCCTTTTCTTAAGCGATAAAAGATTCAGACACTCAACCCCGCATCGTACTGAATGGCCCAATTATTCAGAATGGAACGTACCGCAAGCTTTTGAGATCTCTCGAGGTCATCGATCAATGCCTTCTGCATGGGTGACCAAGAAGAGCAGCCGTAATCAAGCTTGGGTAGAACACATTGCATATATACCGTTTTTAATACTCCATTCGCATATTTACCGAACTGCCGTTTGAAGGCCCCAATCATCTTCCGGGCATGCGAGGCCACATAATGACAGTGTTCATTGAATTGCAAATTTGGCGAAAGAATCACGCCAAGATAAGTTACTGTTGCACTGAAAGCGATTTCTTGACCACGAAACACCAAATTTGGCTTAGCGGGTTCCGTTCGACCAAGCCAAAATAAAATCGATTGAGTCTTCTGAACATTGAAATCGAGTCCTAATTAGTCGACAAAGTCGCTAACAAAGTTAATCCAGTAGTCACGGCGCCACTACGCTAACAAGGACTCATGCAGAGGGGAAGGTCGGCCACACTCGCTGGTCGGAGGGATATCATCTGACTGGCCGATGAAGGAGCCTTTATACATATAGGCAATCCTCAGCCCAGTCCAGGAACTAGCCATACCAATCTCTCCCATCCTTTTTTGACCCATCCTTGTCGGTCCAGGGGTGGGTCGATTTTTCGCCCTTTACCCGCGGACTAGGGGGCTTGTTAGTTGACCCTATCTTGCCATCGACTAGGGTCAATCCGGGGCAAGGGTGCGTGTTAGTCGCAACCCCGCGATATCGGTGGTTACCCAATGGGGCAACCATACGTGAGAATGGTGTCCATGATTCCGCGCCCCGTGAGGGGACCCGGATTCGAGTGCCTCCTACCCTGATAGGGCCTCTCGTGGAAGGGATAAATAGTTAGCCACCCACCACCAGGCGTGCAAGAAAACTTCGCCAAGTTCTTAGAAGGCCGGAGCACAAGAATTGAGGTGAATTAAGAACAGTGTACGCGATTAAAGATGAGAAGGGGGTCGTGGATGACAATCAGCTGGAGGTGATAGCAGAAGTGAGAGGACAGCACTCATCGTCGTTCACACGTGCCGGGACGATCAAGGAAAATGCGGCAAGAATGTTTTTAGACCAAGCTCCTTTTGGAACAGCCGACAAGGTAGACAGGGCTGCACTGGAGGCAGAGATAAGTGAAGATGAAGTAGAAAAAGCGGTACTCTCCCTCAGCAAAAAGAACTCGCCCAGACCCGGACATAGGCTGGAGGATCCCCCAATTGACTGTGGGTTGATGTTACTCCTTAGAAGGACCAGGGCGCAGCAGGAAGCCGTGTGGCACAGATGTTTCGACTACTTTTTCGAGCAAGTTAAGCCCGCAAAGTTGTGCCATTTAGGAGAAATAAAGACACCCGTCTGTGCAAAGATATAAGAAGGGCAGAGCTGACGGCGAATTTAAAGCTGCTTGACCAGCACAGCGACGGGCTAGACGCGGAAACGTACCCGGTAAAGCATGTCAAAACGACAGCGCTCTATAAACACCTGATGACAGGCATGGAAGGCCACAGCTGCCATGCAAAGTTACTGGCATGAGTACAGCTAATCTGGACTTCAGGGCCTACTGGAGACTAAACACGAGCAAACATGTGGACGGTCTGACCCGGTCAACACTACAGTCTCCTGTACAAGGCACTGTACAGTACACTAGGAGTAGGATCACTTCGTAGATGTAGACGAGTCGTGCAAGCACTGCAGGATAGTATCGGGCCAGAGTATCCGGGAGGACGGATACCACGTTTTCAAGAGTGCCAAAGAGTGCTTGGGTTCTGGAAGAAAGTGGAAAGCCTTCTCCAAAGAATGGACCCTTCCATCAAGATCAGAGATGAGGACAAGATCTTTGGTGTGGCTGGCATAAAAAGCAAAGCCATGCTCGTGACAGCGAACATAGTTTTGCAGTCAGCCCAGCGATGTGGCTGGTTCGCCAGAATGGATTTCGAGGAAAAAGGAAAACTGGTAGATTTATGGGAATCACTGAGGAGGAGACTCTGGGTCTCGGCAAACAGGGCTCAATTCATTTTGGACAAGCATCGGTTTGAGGATACTTTTCTGAAGTCTTTTTTCATGCAAGAATCGAAAAACATGAAATGAAATAAAACCAAAAATGAATAATAAATAAAGTGTCAATAAAAATTTACCGTGGCTAATTACGCTTTTTACAAAATGAATGTAAAAGTAATTGGTCTGAACAGTTTTTACTAGGTAGGTTTTTACTGGCTAGGTAGATTTCGGTACTTTTCTTTGTGCATTTACGTGCCAAAGTTTAGTAAAATATGCTGGTCAAAAAATATATACAGAGTAGGTCTTGAGAACTTAGAATCGCGTTCTTAAAAGCTTACATTCGCTTCATATCAGATATTATCGCGCCAAGTGCATGCGATTTTTGAATCCTCGAATTTTTCGAAGCTATGTTCGATTATGCTGACGGTATAGAGTCGGAAGTCGATTGAGCCCATTCAGACGCAAGTTCTATCAAGTTAACCTGGAAAAAGCCATCAGATCGGGTTCGGGTTTAGGGAGCCCGATGCACATCTTGGAACTATAGCATCTGAAATGCGCCCAAGGGCTGCAGCTAAGAGTCCAAGAAGCTGGTGCAAACTCTAGCGAAGTAAGGGCGCAGAACATAGCCGCGCACAATAATTTTCAGCCGCCAATTTTCGACTTTTGCCATCTCCGTGTTTGCTTTGAATGTTTCTGTGTATTCCAGACAAGCATGCAGCATACGCCCATTCTGCAGGAACCTTGGAGGGTTACGAAGGAGCCCCGAAGCCCAGCCTGCCGAAAAGCATGGAGATTAGTTCTATAGGCTGGTTTAAAGCTGGCAGTATAGTTCGATGCGAAAACAGGTAAGCTTGCGATGCGATGTTTTAGGCACTTTTTCACAAAGTGCCGCATCCCACGCTTCTTTAAAACTACAGTAGAAGACTTTGATTCGAGGTAGCTGGGGGTCACTTGACCTCGTGTATGTGCCCTCAGTAAATACAATAAAATGATTCATGTCATACATTTTTTTAATTTTGGAAAGGATTTTTTATACCACCTAGCACCACCCTGTACTTCTGTTATATATAAGGCATGTTTCATCACTGCTCTTAGACTTTTCTGATGCGATTTCTGTCACAACACAAAATGACGCCATATTTTTCTTGTAGGTATTGCAAATTACTGTACCTTGGCAAGCTAATCGACATAGAAGCATTTTTGTAGTCCATGCGCAGCGCATTAAAAAAAAATATGAAATCGCCTGAAGCGCCAGATGTGAAAAGGGCTCTGGAGGCCCTTTTTTTCTGCCTGTGATTTAGAATACATATCCGCATTTAGTTAACCTACAGCTCATGTTTTATAAGGGAGGGCCTATCATGCAACTTTCCTCCGTCTTGCTCTGTTTCGGGCCCTATTGCGCAAACCTGCGATTACAGCAGGCAATATTGGAATGACGCTCGTTGCCAGTCTGTGTTTACTGCTCTTCGTATTAGTGGCCCAACATGAACCGGCTTATGGAGGTCTGGGAGGCTTTTCTCAGTGCATGCACACTAATTTAGAGCTGCCGTTTGCTTCAGATGATCTTGGCAGATGGCTCATTGACTCTATCGAGAAAACTAGAGAGTACGTGTCTTATGTGACGGTAATTTTTTGCATCATTTTCTGGTGGTCTTTCAGCTATAAAGGGCGGTGCAAGGCAGCCGGCGCAGCTTGCTCAGCCGACGTGGAATGCTGCAACGAAGATTGTAAGCCATTTCTTATGTATCATATCCCAGGTCTGTGACAAGATACTCGATACTATTTTGATTCTTTAGGTGGGAATTACAATCTGATTACAAGAGAAAGAACCTGCTCATTATACCGTTCATGATCCCACCAGTGATAAGACACGCGATGCGGGTGTAGCGCGTCTGTTCATGGTGGATGTAATAGAGCCTGATTCGGCCAGCTGGTGTCTAGGAACCAGTAGAGTCTGTTGCTTGTCTGAAGACTTCCCCTCGTGGTTAGGGGCAACTTTTGAAAGGTTGGCCATTTCGAGTCGATTTTCTCAGGCAGCGCCTCTTAGTGAGACAGAAGGAGGGCCTCACAGCATCTTCAACTCTTGAATAAGTGGCAGCTTCGCGGCTGCTTCATCGACAACTTCTTCCCATGGGAGCATGTTGTCGAGAAAGACATGCATCAAACGCGGACACGCGGCAGCCAGAGACTCGAAAAGTTCACTTTCGCCTTCAAGTTCACTGACACCTTCATGTGAGCACTTCGCACAGACTGACACAACACATTCGGGAATGTACTTCGCCTAAAGTCCCAATACAAGAGATGCAAGTTCGGACTGCTGGTCAGTAAGTGACAAAGAATTTTCTTCAATTCGACGCTGCAACCCCTCGCAGAGAAATTTTGCACAAAGGAGAAGTTGATATTTTGATAAGGCCACAGTCACCTTTGTAAGGTCGTGTTCACTGTCAGTGTGGTTTGAAGCTCCGTTTTTCCAGGTTTCCTGGAAACAGCTGGATCAGTTTCTTCATCGATTTTATGAACATTTTCCGGAAGATTCCGTCTGTTACATTCGAAACGGCCCATTTGGATATTTGCTCGAATCGACGGCTGACCCGGGCCGCACGAACTTGCTCTTCGAATGGCAGGTGTTGGATGAGTTTCAAGCAAATGTGATCAGGCATGCGATTGAAGTCCATCTTGGGAGCGAGTTGAACTCACGAGCAAACCGACGTTTCTGGCGCTACCTACTGTAACGCACAAAGGAGACAGAGAAAACTATCATCAGGCATGGCAGTGCCTCTTTAGACCAGCCAACCAGAAGGACTGTGCAGAAACACAAACTTTTCCCATCGTTATCTCGATTTCTCCTTGACAAAACAAGAAATTATTCTTCTGCTACACTTAGAGCAGTGCTTTTGCGGTTTTACTTTACGCGCGTTTGTTACTCTGTAAGCGATGCGTGCGTATGCTTGTCGCGAGCCGTGGAAGCAAATTATTTGTGCGACAAAAGGCAGCGCAGAGCTTTTCTGTTTTTACTAAGAGAGCCGGCTACACGTATCCTGTAAAAGCACAAAACGACCGATCTCTACCGTTGTCAAACGTACGTACAGTCCCCTTTGCTTCTCTCTGGGCATTTCCATATGCCAGCCCGCCCACAGAAATTCCTGCGCCTCATTTCTTAGACACAACACTATTAGTCAGCTTGGATTGGAGGCCAGGCAAGGGTGGGCGTGGGGAGACAAAGCTTATTGTATCTCGGGAAGCTATGCTTTCCCGACAATGCTTCAGTAAAAGTAAAAGTCGTGGCGTAATTCAGCACTATACCGTGACAGCCATCATTCTGCCCCCTGTCTCAAGATCAGAGCACCCTTTTATATCTACTCGCGACTCCGCATGATCAGACCCTCAGGTACTGGTGCTTCTCTTTCACCTGCCATCTGCTGTGAGAACAATCGCATGGATTCTGCTTCGCATCGACTCCCTGTACTTTAGGGAAATCTGATCGTGAGTCTTTCTTGGTGTAATAGGCATGGACTAGGCATGTGTTATGTCCTCTGGCCTATGTGTGCACTGGTTCAGGGAACCGGTCCGCCTCTCCTATGTCAGGGCCAGCACGAGAGGGAGGTCGAGGTCGAGGTCGAGTGACTGGTCTGATTGCAGACATCGGTTGAGAACTAGTCTGGATCACCTGATCTGAACTGCTCTGTGAGCACTTCGGGCTCAGGCCCGTCAGAACCCCTTTGACGGCCGGCACGTGCGGCTGCTCCCAGAATTGTGAGTCTACACGGCCCTTGTGGTAAGGGGACGAATAAACTATATTACAAGGCGTCCGTGGACTGCGTGGTACTGTTCCTGGCTTGAGCCATCCTCTGGTCAGCCCTAGATCGTCCTAGGGCGAGCCAAGGATTTCACTGGCGTCGCGAACAGGATCGGCTTCGGTCGGCCGCCTCCCTCCTACGCCTGCCAGGCCTGGTTACATTGGCGTCACGGACCTTAGGGCCATCCATTGTGGTGTAAGTCCCCGTCGAACCGCTGGGTGCGCCCATGTTCGTCACGGTCTAGGGCGTTTAGACCAACACTGGCACGGCCAGCCTAGCCAGCTGGTCCCAGTCCGTCTGCACTGCGTAGGCAGTGGGGCTCTATTATTGGAGGGGGAGGTGTCTCGGGAAGAGGCGGGGCCGCTCTTCTGTGATGGGAGGAAACCCCCGCCTGGGAGGAGGGAGAGAGATCATACCTCCCTGGTAAGACCCTCGGGTTGTAGCGAAGGATAGCAAGCTATCCTGCCAGTGGAGTTTTTGCGCCGATGGCGCGCCTCCCTCCTACGCCTCGGCCTGGTACATGGGAGTGAAGAGAAAGGTGCAAGGCCTATTGCTTGGGTTTAGAGCGAGCAAGAAAAGGATGAGAAAGGTTCTTTTCCCAGAGAAAAAGTATGAGATGGAATTAAAAAATCGCTACAGTATGCGACACTGCTCATTGCTTGGTCATCCTGCTGGTAGTTATTCTTGAAGAAAAAGCAGCTGCAGCACGTGTCCTATCCTAATTGACCAAATCGTCTGAAGCATCAAATGTGAAAAGGACTCTCAAGACCTTTTTGCTCCATGTGATTTGGAATACATATCCGCAATCAGTTAACAACTCATGTTTTATGAGGAAGCATCATGCGATTTTAATTAGTCTAGCTCTATTTTGGACCGCGATTGTAAATTAGTAATTTGGTGCAAACGTATCTTCAGTAAGCAACATCGGAATGCGCCTTTGCGGTATGTTGCTGTCTCGTTTAGTGGCAACATGACAGGTACGGAGGTTTGGTAGGTAGTTATGTCCTAATTAGGGCTGCCATTTGCTTCAGATGATTTTGATTGATGGCGCCATGACTTTCTTGGACGAGCTCGAAAGTAAGTATCTGATGAAGCGGTAATTATATTGCAATATTTTCTGGCCGTTTTTAGCTTTAACGGATGCAAGGCAGTCGGCGTGATTTGCTCAAACAACAGTGACTGCTGCAGTAACGACTGTAAGCCATTGCTTATGTGTCATATCCCAGGTCTCTGGCAAGGTACTCGATGCTTTTTTGCTGCTGTAGGTGGAAGGTACGATCGGGAGTGCTATGCAGATGAAAGTCAGATATGTGGTAACAGTGAAGAGAGTGGGATGGAGTTTCTGTCTGATGGTGTAATGAACTTTTGCGGCTGTCGGATTAAGTACTTCCTTAGCGTGGTAGTTTCAGTAGTGCGTGGCTGTGCTCCAGGCATAGGTTTTATTTCTGTTTCTATTTCTTGATACAATTCTTAACCATTTCCTTTTTCTAAAATTTGTTGATACTCCTTAACACTTTGGGTTTGACACCATGTTGGACGCTATTCTCTTAACTTTTTTGGCGACCGCGGAACACAATCCTACATACAAGCAGCCTCAAAATACTGTGTATAACAAGATCTCTCTCTCAAGAGCCACATTGAAACGGGCACCTTGGCCGCGAAAATGTGGCTGTTATAAACCATTGCATTAGCCACTTTTCTGTTGATTACAGTTCAAAGGTCAAACCCACTTTTTAAACTTCTGCATCAAAAATCTTTTCGTGAGATTTTAGATTATCTATAACATGCGTAGTGGATGCTATGTATTGAGAAAAAGAGACGGTGTCAGATTTGCTTGTAAGAAATTAAAATCCCACTTACTGTGAAGGACGAACGGGGCGACGAATGTCCAATAGCGTGGAAGCGAGCATAATCATTTGTAAGAAGAAGCGCTAAGGGGAAAGAGTGAAGAGGTGATAGGTTGCAGCTGACGAATACTGTCCGAGGGAGCTATCGAACTTTGAAACTAGAGTGTAAGTGTTCCTCCTACGACTTGCCACATGTGTTCACAAAGGCATGCTGGCTCCCCTATGCTCTTGGAAAAGCTCGAGAGTTGCATGCATTTTACGCATTAACAGGATACAAGACTTGAGGAAAAGGTCAATATGTGATACATGAGAACAAGAAAGCAAAGGAAAAACAATTTCAAACATCAAAAGTTTCAAAAGGACCATCTGCAAAATGCCTTGTATGTAGAATACAGTACATACGACAACATGGAGTACCCAAGAGCCCGTTTAGATATTTCTATACAGCAGTAAGGAAAACGATCATCATTGATTATCATTGAAAACGATTGTCTTTTCTTACACATATTTTGATCAAAGCCATCAAAGTAGGATATACTTGAGAAAAGCCAACTTTTGAAGCATGCGATGACCACGCTGATCCCCATTGCCGTTACCACTATCACAAGACGCCCAACTGTATGCCCGGCTTCAATAACTGCTCCCTGCTTGGCTATACAGTACCAGTGATTCATTCGCCATTTATGGAAAGTGCAGCGTGAATGGAGTCCTAATGAAGAGATGTTGCAGGCAAGACATCTTCTGAAAATCCCTTTCCATCCAGTACGATACTTATTTTAGGAAAAATACTAGCAAAAACGGCTGCGACCCGTCTCACTACACCTACGACCCATCGACTCCTGGCTGTAACTTGGATCAAGCCAATGGTAAATAGGACAGCACAATGAATGGGGAACAATCCAAGCTGGTCCTATGCTACTTCTTCACACCCGACTCCCTTTTATTATGCCTGAAACTTTGTGATAGAGAAATCAGTGGTGTATCATACGCCGAGACTGGTCGAAAAATAGGGGGAAAAACGTGTGGCTAAAACGTCGAGTCATAACCAGATGCCTAACTAATCGAATCCTACTTACTTGACCCTAGGAGGCTGAGTGAGATTAAAAAACGTCTGACGAGGCGACTCTGCTAAAATCCATCCTTTCAGTTATAAGAGGTTTTAGTGTCTGTTTTAAACTCAATGTTGTTTTAATGAATAATAGATACTTAAAATAAATATAAAAGAAAAGCGTTTTGGTAAATGTGAAGGGAGTTTAGGAGGGGGAGGTCTATTAGCTTAGAATTATCAGTTAAAACCCACGAAACTAGAAGAGAATAGAGTTCGTAAATAAATCTGCGGCGTAATTTTTATAATAAGTTGTGTTAGTAAGGATCAATTTTGTTAACAAGAGATAATTATAAAACTTAGTAGAAGTAGTTACTCTTGTTTTTACTAGATATTAGAAACTGGAAACGGTTGGGGAAATAAGATAAAGTTTTTCTGCAGTTGGTGGTTTAAATGATCTGTGCGAACTACGAGAAGGAAGCTTTCTGGGCGTGGGTGAGGCGTTGCTCTTTTTCTTTTAGGAACACAGAAAAGACCCTGAGCCCCAGCATGTCGAAAATAATGGCGATTAGTTCTATAGTCTGGTTTAAAGCTGGAAGTATAGTTCGATGCGAACACAGGTAAGCTTGCGATGCGACGTTTTAGGCGACGACAAAGTGCCGCATCGCGCGCTCAGTTAAAACTACAGTAGAACACTTTGAGGTAGAGGTCACTTGACCTCGTGTATATGTTCCCTATGTAAATACACTAAAGTGTTCGTAACATGAAATTTTTAAATTTTCGAAAGGTGTTTGTACCACGTAGTACTTCAGTGTTATAGTGCAGGCACGTTTGATCACTGCTCTGAAGACTATTCTGAGCGCGATTTCTGTCGCAACAAAGAATGGTGCCACGTTTTTTCTGTAGGCACAGTGTTGCAAAGTACTTTGTTAAAATATCTTGGCAAGACAATCGGCACAAAAACATTTTTTGCAGTCTGCGCACAGCGCAATTAAAAAATGTGAAATCACCAGACGTCAGAAGGGCTTTCCATGCCTTTTATTTTTTTGCCTGTGATTTAGAATACATATCCGCATTTAGTACGTATAATTCATGTTTTATATCAAAGGTCCTATCATGCAATTTCTATCCGTCTTGCTCTGTTTCGGGCCCTGATTTAGGGTTAGTTATTTGGAGCAGCCGTGCGATTACAGTGGGCAACATTGGAATGACGCCCATTTCCATCGTGTCTTTGCTGTTCTTTGTATTATTGGCTCAATATGAGCCGGCTTATGGAGGTCTGGGAGGCTTTTTTCAATGCATGCTCACAAATCACGGCTGTCATTTGCTTCAGATGATCTTGGAAACATGTTAGGCCGTTACACACAGTAAGACTTGCGCAGGCGTAAGTGTCCGATGTGACGGTAATCTTTGCATCATTTTCTGGCCGCTTTCAGCATGTGCAAGGCACTCAACGAGACTTGCTATAAGCACAGAGATTGCTGCAGTAACAAGTGTAAGCCATTTATTCTGGCATATCCTAGGTCTCTAACAAAGTGCTTGATGCTATCTTGCCGTTGTAGGTCGGATGTACGATGCGTTCATAAGAGGCGGAAACTGCATGTGAAACAGTCCAGATTCGTGATCCAAACAGTGATAGTGACACGAGATGCGGGTGCAGAGTTTCTGTTGGCGGATGCAATAAAACCTGATTCGCTCAGCTGGTTTCCAAGATTCAATATGTCCTGTTATTACTTCCCGTCGTGGAGTACACTCTCCGTCCGATTCCCGCTCTAGGCACAAGTTTTTCATTCTGCTCCTATTTTTTGATGCAACTCTTATCCATTCCTATTTTCTAAAATTTGTTGATATTCCCTGCGCTTCGACCTCGGCAGTAAGGCCATGTTAGTAGAACGTCCTATTCTCTTTGACAAGAGTGGGTGAGGCAGGGGCACCTTAGGTTGCCACCTGAGGGATACCGTCAGAGGGCGCTATCGCACTTTGAAACCCTAGACTGTCGATACACACGGAATACATTTCTGTATGCACGTGGAAATGGATGAGAAAAAATGTCTCAAAGTGCCCGCGAACATTTCTATACACGCGTGTAAATATGGTGTGGTCTAAATGGAGTAGATGCGTACAAGTATATTGCATGTGTATAGAATACAATGTGTGGAATACACAGGGTCTTCATGGATACACGTGGAAGAAGACCATGTAATGGCGTGGAACAGTGGCCTGGGACTAGTGCGGTGTACTGTTCCTCCTACGACTTGCAGCACGGCACGTGTGATATCACAGAGACAAGTGGGCAGCATGCTTGCTCCCATATGATCGGAAACGGTCCGCAGGTGCATAACTTTTACGCATCAACAGGATACTAATTTTGAGACAGAGGCTAATAAGGATAATGAGAGTACGAGCAAAAAAGAGAACATGCAAAGGAAGGATCGCTGGCAAAATGTCTTGTGTGAATACTACAGTACATAAGAGTACGAAAATTCGGAGTACAGTACCTGAAAACCCTTTTTGATGTTTCTGAACATCATTCAAGTAAAAACCACATCGCTCCTGTATTTTTTCACATAAGTCGTCAAACTCATCGCAGTAGCATACTCGACAGACGATTGTCTCAGGTACTCAAAAATTTAGCAGCTTTTAGCAAGTCTAGAAAGTACTGGAGGGAGCACCTATTGCAAGAAATTTGAAATTTTCACGTGATTTTGGTGCTTTTTGTGTTCGAACAGGTCGTGACAATTTCCGATCCACTACTCCAAAAGGAAAATAGAGTGCTTCTATGCACAAATGCGTGAATGAGATAAATTTTAGTGAAAATCCCTGCATGAACTTTTGTCTTCGATCAAATTTTGTCGATCATTGAAAGAGACTATTAAAATTAACAAGGTTTGCAGAGCAAAAGGTGATCTTTTGAATGAGTCACACCCTTGACTTTTTGGCCGTAACTACATTAGTGAAGCTATGTAGGTATTTTCAAAGCCTGCACTTATTGGGCAACAAAAGTGTTTGAACTGGTCCTGTTTTTTTAATGTTAAGCTGAAATAATAAACGTTTTTTGGGTCCTCATAGCATCTAATTTCGAGATATGCTATAATATGCAGAGGTAATTTTTGAAGGTTGGCCATTTTGGAGTCGATTTTCTCCGACAGTGCCTTTAAGACAAGATGATGAGACCCCGTCAGCATCTTCAACTCTCGAATAAGTGGCAGCCTCAAGGCTGTTTCGTTGGCAACATCTCCCCATGGTTTCCCCATGGAAGCATGTTGTCGAGAAAGACATGCATCAAACGCGGACACGCAGCAGCCAGAAATTCAGGAAGTTCACTTTGACGCCTTGATGTGAACACTTTGCGCAGACTTGCACAACACATTCGGGAATATACTTCGCCCAAAGTCCCAATACAAGTGATGCAAGTTCGGACTACTGGTCAGTAAGTGGCGAAGAACGGCATTCAATTCGATGCTGCAGCTTGGATAAGACTGCGAGTAAGGTCGTTTTGTAAGGCCTTGCTCATTCTCAATCGTTCTTTGAAGTTCAGTTTTTTCATGTTTTCTGCAACAGCTGGGTCATTTCCTTCAATGAACTTAGTTCCATTTTCCAGAAGATTCCGTCTGTCACGTGGAATTTTTTCATTCGAAACTGCCAATTTGGATATTTGCTCGAATCGACTACTGATACGACCCACACAGATTTGCTCTTCTAATGGCAGGTGTTAGATGAATTTAATTCAAGCAAATGTGATCGGGCGTGCGATCGAAGTCCATTCTGAGAGCGTGAAAAGGGACGTTTCTGGTGCTACCAATTGGTAACGCACACAGTGAAACTAGACAATACACTTACAAGTTAGTCGATGTGGTATACTTCGACGTTACAAGCATACTTCGAAGAGAGGAGGAATCGCTCAACGCGTCGAAGGGAATGTGCTCACGAGACTGTCGCAAGAAACTGATATTTCGAATCTCAGATTTCCTCCTGTGAGAAAAGAGAAAATTGAAACACTTTGATTCGAGATAGCAAGGGGTCATGTGGCCTCGTGTAAATGTACCCCAAGTAAACAAAATAAAATGATTCGTAACATGCAATTTTTGAATTTTCGAAAGGTGTTTGTGCTATGTAGTATTAGTGTTATACATAGTGCAGGCACGTTTGATCGCTGCTCTAAAGACTACTCTGGGCGCGATTTTTGTCGCAACAGAAAATAATGGCATGTTTTTCTGTAAGTACAGGTTTGCAAATTATCTTGTTAAAATGTCTTGGCGAAGTAATTGACACAGAAGCATTTTTGCAGTCCATGCACAGCGCAATTAAAAAATGTGAAATCACCTGAAGCACCAGACGTCAGAAGGGCTTTCAATGCCTTTTATTTTTTGCCTGTAATTTACAATGCATATCCGCATTCAGTACCTATAACTCATGTTTTATAAGGAAGGTCCTATCATGCAATTTTTATCCGTATTGCTCTGTTTCGGACACTGATTGTAGGTTAGTTATTTGGCGCAAACGTAGCTACAGTAAACAACTTCGGAATGACGCCCTTTTTCATTGTGTCTTTGATGTTCTTCGTATTAGTAACCCAACATGAACCGGCTTACGGAGGTCTGATTGAGACGTTGCTCTGCATGCATACTAGTTTAGGGCTGTCATTTGCTTCAGATGATATTGGGGGACGGCTTCCAGCCTCATTCCTAGGAGCAGTACCGATGTAAGTGTCCGATGTGACGGTAATTTTTTGCATCTTTTTCTGGCCATCTTTCAGCCAAACCAATTGCAAGGCAGCCGGTCAGAGTTGCTCAAGCAACAGTGAATGCTGCAGTAACGACTGTAAGCCATTGTTTGTGTATCATATCCCAGGACTCTGACAAGGTACTCGATGCTTTTTTGCTGCTGTAGGTGGAAGGTACGACCCGCATACGGGAAGTGCATACTGCAGATGAAACAGTCCAGATATGATGGTAACAGTGACAGAGACTCGCGATGCGGATGTTGAGTTTCTGTTCATGATGGATGTAATGAACCTGATTTTGTCGGCTGGTGTCCCGGATTAAGTACAGACTTCCTTAGCCGTTGGCACAGTTTTCCAGTAGTGCCGTTTGGCTGCTGCTCCAGGCATAGGTTTTATTTCTGTTTCTATTTCTTGATACAATTCTTAACCATTTCCTTTTTCTAAAATTTGTTGATACTCCTTAACACTTTGGGTTTGACACCATGTTGGAACGTCCTATTCTCTTAACTTTTTTGGCGACCGCGGAACACAATCCTACGTACAAGCAGCCTCAAAATACTGTGTATAACAAGATCTCTCTCTCAAGAGCCACATTGAAACGGGCACCTTGGCCGCGAACATGTTGCTTTGAGAAACCATTGCTAGCCGTTTTTCTGTTGATCACAGTTCAAAGGTCAAACGCACTTTTTAAACTTCTGCATCA
Source organism: Mesodorylaimus sp. YZB2_4 (assembly GCA_030248295.1). Taxonomy (NCBI): domain Eukaryota; kingdom Metazoa; phylum Nematoda; class Enoplea; order Dorylaimida; family Dorylaimidae; genus Mesodorylaimus; species Mesodorylaimus sp. YZB2_4. Next base: position 374,297 of record JASANH010001409.1, on the reverse strand, counting down.
AAAATCTTTTCCTGAGATTTTAGATTATCTATAACATGCATGGGACGCGAGTGGTATCCTATGTATCATGGCAGCAAAAAGAGACGGTGCTCAGATTTGCTTGTAAGAAATTAAAATTCCACTAACTCTACTGAAGGCAACGACAACGGGCCGTTTGCGACGAACCTTCCAATGCAAGCGTGGCAAGCCAGCATAATCATTTGTAAGAACGACAGCGCAGACAGGTCGGAAAGAGTGAAGCAGGCCTTACCTGCGGTTGATGTACTTTAAGTATCTTTAAAGAATACTTTCTATCGATCCGAGAAGGCATAAACCCTCGCATTTTATGCTTGCAAAATATTCCACATGCCACTACCATTTGACTGCATTCTGTACTCTCCACTTTTCGAAAGTATGACTAGCCCTGTTAGCGCATGTGACACAGCAATAAAGCGACAAAACATGCCGTGTTAGCTCGAAATGCTGATCGAGCGCGTCCCTGATAAGGGCCCAGGAAGCCTGCCAACAGGCTAAAGCAGGTATCTTTGCGACATGGCCGACAACGTTCATTCAGGTCGGACAACGTCGACTTCAAAAGCTGCCAGGACTGAGAGAGACAATCATCCCTTACAAATTAAGCACGCACGTACGATGAATCAAATCATAAACAAGCTTCGAGGAAAGTCTGGACCAGCAGAACCGTCCCCAGTAATTGGTGCGCCAACTGAATTTGAGCATCGAGTTCATATTGGATGGAAGTCCAGCCAGGGGCTGAATGCTCAAATGGCCGATAATTTGGATCCATCGATGGCTCAGTTATGTGCTATGATGGGAGTACAGGCAGCGAAACTAAAACCAGCAGACGTCGGTGTCATTTACAATTGTCTCAATCAAAGAAGTGACCAGTTTGACCAGCAGGATGCAAGGACGGGCAACACGAGACAAAGTAAGTATCGGTGTGAAATGGCGACCGAGACTTCTTTTGGCGATGATCATTACAGTCATAGATTCAGCGCCCAAGGTTCTCACTGGTCCGTCATCTTTTCCAGTCAGAGAGACCTCTAGACTTCTTGGAAACCAAGGGCCTCGTAGCCGCGATTCACCCTCAAAGATAAAGGACCAGCCCAAGGAGCAGCTATCGAAACCTGTATCAGCCGATGGCACTAAACCAGATTCAATCAAGAACCCAAGAAAACCAGTGGAAGTAACCCATACACAACAGAAAACCATTGAGAAACCCATTGTTGCGAAAAATTTGGTCAAGAACCTTGTCAAAAACTGGGAAACTGGAGAAGAAAAAAGAGAAGAAACGGATCTCACAATTAGAGAAGCATTTTGCATGACCCTGAGAGATGTGAGTGTTCGACCTTTACCCCCTGGGCAAGGTGTTTGTCAGTTACCGGTGTCCCAGACTTCATTTTAGGCGCCAAGTGTCGCATACTGTAGCGATTTTCTAATTCCATCTCATACTTTTTCTCTGGGAAACGAACCTTTCGTATCCTCTTCTCGCTTGCTACAAACCCAAGCAATAGGTCTTGCACCTTTCTCTTCCCACATTCCTTTCATCTATGCCTTCACCGCTGCTCTGTATGTGTTAGTGTTGAGACTAAAGCACTCATAGATCGGTAGTTCGGGTTTCCTCTCTCGCATTATACCACACCAAGAGTTCAGCATCCTGCAGAAGGAATCTCAGTGGCTTTGTCAAAAGCAATATCTGAACGGTCCTCCGGATCAAAACTCGAGCTTTCGACTAATTTCATGACTAATCTTTTGAGTTTTACTGGTTAACTGCAGTGACTGTAAAAATTTAGTATCATTTTCTTTCTCCATGAATAACAAGTACTTTAGCAGGCTAAAAACAACAAAGCAAAAGTTAGAGCTAGGCAAACACGCAAGCCAGCAAGCAAAGCTGTGCGATGTGGTTAAACAAGCATGTAAATGAGCGCAGACTGCTTCTTCTGCTCTGCTTTTACTGGCCAGCTTATTTTCATGCTCCACTTATTCCTGTCCCAACTTTGTGTTTACCAAAGATATTGGGAAGTTGTAATTTGACTTGCACATTGAACGGAGATGGTAGTGTGGTAGATTTGCATGTGCAAATACTGGCCAATGCGGCTCCAGGCTGGCTTTTGGTAGAATGACTGAAAAGGATGTTGAATGACTGGGCAGCATGTCCAACACAGTACATCTAACTGTTCCTCTTGGAACCGGAACAGGCTCATTCTGTTTGAATTTGAATAACACACGTGAGTGTGCAAACTCACGCCTACTCATCTCCACACTATAAAGCAATGTCTGGGAGGAGGGTCATGTAGGGAAGAGCGTATTCCAGCGAGTGCATGCAACGAGAGAATGTTGATCGTAACGATAAGCTTATTGATTAGTGTGGCCTTGGCCCAACAAAATCATCAAAGAGTAAGTCAGGAACACGGGGCAGATGAGAAAACCACTGATGTGACTCCCTTTAGCCGAATCAAAACGGCCAATTTGGATGGCAAGGCCAACAGGGTCATTTTGGTGGCGCTTTTGGAAGACCACAAGGTGGTTCTAGTGATGGAGCCGTAAACGGTCAGTTCGGTGGCTTTGGTGCACCTCAGGGTGGGCTAGGACCACAAAACACTTTCGGCGGACCCCAGAACGGGTTCGGAGGAGGTCCTGGAAACGGATTTTGGGGAAATGGCGGATGGCCACAAGGAGGCTCACAGAATGGCTTTGGGGGAGGCAGACCACAGGGCGGTTTTGGAGGATCGCCAAATGGATTCGGGGGAGGGACTGGTGGAGCTCAAGGTGGTTTTGGTAGACCACCAAACGGCGCTGGAAGACCACAAGGCGGTTTTGGTGGTTCAGGTAGACCTCAAGGAGGCGGCGACGGTGGCCCAAGTCGATGCCGAATTGACCCGAACTCGGCAACATTGCCAGAATGTATGCAGCAATATTTCAAGAATGGCGAGGTAGGGAATATTTTTAGCAGTCCGCCCTTCAGAATAAACACAACCTTGTTGCAGCTAATTGACGGGAACGGACGGACTTGCAATCGCCAAGGAACAATCGCCGCAAAGATTGACCGCAACGTAAGAATATTAGACTCGCAACGTTCCTTTTTATGATGGCTAATTATTTTGCAGACACTTCTTCAACGCGCTGAACAAATCGTGCGCACTGGACAATGCCAGCGTGAGCAGGGGCCTGGTGGCCGACCTGGAGGTGGTGGTGGTAATAATGGTGGGCGACCACCCATGTTTGGAAGACGGAAGAGACAAATGAACTTTGGCCAGTCATGTACGCCACAGTGCAAGGACTTCCATACCCACTTTTGCATTTGCCTGCTCCTTCCAGGTTCTGGAGCAGGAGTCGGAAATTGCGAAACAAAGGCGCAGCGCTTGGAGTCGATTTATTTGGAAAAGGATTTGGGCGACCGGCTGCTAATCGTGGCCAACGGAATTCCGAACCATTGCTATCATGTAGACTAGCTCACTTTGATGTTGCACAGATAAAGAGGCTCCATTTTTTGCAGGACGGCGCTACAGCACCAACTCCAAATCTGGCCTGCGAGCACTACCGAATGATGGTTATCCCCAAAAACCCACGCAAGCTATCCAGCATGACCGCATCTTCGATGGGGCCCGTTGGAATTGCCAAATCTGGTAAGAAAATGACGTGTACTGTACTCAGTGCTCTGTGGAACCTCACCGTCCGTTGCTGGTCAGTTGATCATACAGTAACCAGCACGGCGCGGACAGCTTGCCAGATGCAGTTTCAGTTCGCCCAGCTGGAACTACTCGCCTCATCCGGAGCTCTTCTGGCTCTGTCGCACTTATAGAATTTGTCACACATTTCAGGAGCCTTTTTCTACAATCACTTATCCGCTGAGGCCAACTGTTCAGTGGCAGCCATAACTGAAAAGCCAACTTTTGACGCATGCGACGGCCATGCTGATCCCCATTGCCGTTACCACTATCACAAGGCGCCCAACTGCATGCCCGGCTTCAATAACTGCGCCCTGCTTGGCTATAACAGTGATGGATTCGCCATTTATGGAAAGTGCAGCGTGAATGGAGTCCCAATGAAGAGCTGCTACAGGTAAGATATCTTCTCGAAATCCCTTTCCATCCAGCACAATACTTATTTTAGGAAAAATACTGGCAAAAACGGCTGCGACCCGTCTCACTACACCTACGACCCATCGACTCCTGGCTGTAACTTGGATCAAGCCAATGGGTACACATTCAGGACCAGCACAGTGACCAATGGCGGGACACAATTCCAAGCTGGTTCCTATGCCTACTTCTTCACACCCGACTACCCTTTTATTATGCCTGGAACTTTTGGTGATAAGAGCCAAACTCAGTGGTGTGTCATATCGCCGTAGACTGGCTGCGGAAACGATAGGTTGGTCGAATAATAAACGTGTAGCACCAAAATCGGTCGAGTACGTAAACCAGATGTCTGTAGTTTTACTCACGACTATGTAGTCGACTCTCGACTCCTCAGACTAGTTCCCCATAGTCTACCCATCATAGTTGCTAATCGTAAGAGCTGTCACTAGTTACTGAGAAAAATTGCGTATAGCCACATCGCACAATTACCGCAAAGTTTTTGGAATGAAAACTTGGGAGTGCAAGGCTTTATGCATGCATGTATTGAAAACTGATGTCAGTGTCAAAGTCAAAATCGTATGTTTTTAAAATTCCGGCAAAGTCAATGTCGGTGTGAAAAAATTTTTGGCCTTAGTCAAAATATTTTGACATTTTGTGCATGCAGGTCTGCTCAAATCCCAGAATCTCAGACCAAGAGTTTGGTTGGGTTTCTCCTGCAAATCTCTGGGTATCTCATTTCAAATAACTCGCTCCAATGTCAGGCATATCTTTCCAAAACATGCTGAGTCTGTTCTGAGTCTGCAATCTGAGTCTGCTGATGCTGATCTGAGTCTGCAATTAGCACTAAAGACACATGCCACAAAGGAGCATGCTCGCGTCAGATATAAGACCCTGCACAGTCAGACTATTCGAAGACTGGTTGTATGACTACTTATCTGACGGTCAGACCGATCTATCAAAGTCAACTCACACATTTTTGACCCAATAAATAGTACTTCGCATCATGGCACAAAACAGAGTTTAGTGATCGATTTAATTGCGTAAATCTGTCTGGACGCTCAGTTATGCTAACTGCTTACCACTGGCTGCCAGAAATTTGTAGCAGACGATTCAAAATACTCTTCACTTGACTCTAAACTGAATACCAGATTTTTTGGGGCTAGTAACAGTTTTAGTGTTCTGAAAAGATACAGTAAGCTGAATGATACAGTCGTAGTCTCATTGACTGTGTAATTCGCATCTCATGATGAGGGTTCGTCTCGACCGGCTTAAACCGCCCGGCACGAGTTGCCTTGTGCGACACGTGAATACTTCCTGCGCTCGTCCTCTCTTGTCATGGAGCAAGGAGAGCGAGCCTGGATCTAATCTAGACTAGTTCTAGGACTGGTCGCCCGGTGTTCTGGCCGTCCAGGCCGTGAGGACTACCTTAAGTCCGTCTTCGTATTTCGTCACGAGCGGTTGGGTATCTCCCAACCGCCTCTCCCCATATTCAGTGCTCGCCTCTTGGCCCGTCTTGTACTTGTGGAGGTGTCCGCCCGTCGGCCCAATAAAGAGTTACCGTTACTGGTGTCCGTTTTGGTAGGGACCGCGCAGGGGTGATTCGAACCACGTACGCGTGTAGGTGTATCCACCCGTAACTGGGAGGAGTATCACAACTGTAACAACGTTAGCTGAGCTGTGGTCGGGACGACGTAAGCAGACAGAGTTTAGTAAACGAGTCAGACCAACTAAGCCTAAAAACAAGACTGAACATGCTTGGGAAGTTGACCTGTCCACCTCATGTTCATGTTCACGTTTTACCACATCACTAAACGCTTATGCGCACTCGAGGGTGAAGGGACACAATCTACACAAAATGACCTGGGCAGGCTGCCGTCGCCTACCTCCACCCCACCCCCATCCTTGCCTTGTGCAAGGCTGTGGAGAGCCAGCATCGACCGAATCACCAAACCGGCCGAACCAAACCCACCAGATTGGCGATTTTTACCGACCCAGCTTTTTCGGACTGAACCACCGAGCTGAACTGGACCAACGTATTTGGAATTGCCTGCTTCATTCGTGGAAATGCGAATATTTTGTTCGAGATTTTGGTTTCGGGATTTGGTGTCATTTTTCCTTACTTGTCTGCTTCTGTCTTCATTAACTTCAAATTTTGAATTACAAAAAAGGTTAAAAGGGATTGATTTTTAAATATTTTGAAATCATAGATGATGATAAACTTAATGTAGGACATAAGATGTGGGAGAACATAAGAAATTCGGTTCGGTTCAGTCTCGTTCGGGTTCGGTGGGATTTGAGCAAAGGTTGTAAGGTTCGCTTTGGCGAAAAATCAGTGTTCACTTGATGCTGGGTGGGGAGGCGAGCGACATGTGAGTCACCTGGAGACAAGACTTTTGTATGCCTGGTCTAAAGAGGCTTTGCGAAAAATTTTTGAACAAGGTCATTGCCAAAATCAAGGTTTTTGCCACGTCAAAGTCAAAGTCAAAGTTAAACAATTTTGGACCCCCCCCCCCGTCAATGTCAAAGTCAAAAAATTTTTGGTGCCCGCGTCAAAGTCACAATGAAAAACTGACGTCATTTGCAACACTACATAGCACATTCCGCAAAACCTGAATATCGGAATGGATATCAAAAGGTTTTTGTAACCGCTAAAAATAGGAACTTGCAAACTTTTTGACCCGTTTGACCCGATCGAACATGACCTGATTACTTAGAGCCCTAGATCTGCGATCACTTAGACCCAAAATATGAAGTGCTCATCGGTTCTTTCAAATTCACTTACACCTCGCTACTCTAACAAGAAATATTTTACTTCAAGCATCGGATCACCAGTGCCAGTAATTAATTTGCCCCCTGCACCTTTTCTGGCGTCAGCAGGACAGGTATCAATGAAAAATCATTCGATACAGCTTGCGAAACACACCCTTCACATCGGACACAACCTCAGCGAGGCAGTTCATGATCGAGTCATCACCAGCCTTTTCTACCTCCGCATTGATGTTATCGTCATTGGTTCCTTCCTCCTCATCATCTACAATTCGAAGCGACCAACCTTTGGTACCAGTGATTGAAATAAGACGACCATCGGATTGCTGCTGAACCCGATTCTTTGCCCCTTCAACTTTGGCACACGTCCACAAACGGCTGTCAGTGTTTCGAAAACAGATTTTGATGTTATCTTGGGGAAATCCAGCGAGTGAATTTATGAATTGAACGGCGTCACCTACAGCGAGGATGTCATTTACTACTCCCACGCAAATTTGCCTCATCGTAGGGCAGTTAAAGATAAATGCCTTCACCGTCGCCAATTCTATCTCTATACTTCCGATATGAACAAACTGCAGATTAGTGCAGTTAAAAGCCGCCAGCCTGATTTCTTTATCGAGATCGATATCTTCACCCTTCAAATACACGGCGAGGCACAGAGAACGCAGGTGTTTTAGCCGCGAAATTCGAGAGAGGGCACCATCAGTAACATACCCGATATACCACTGCAGCCGTTGCAGTTTGGGAAACGAAGTAGACATCAGCTCCATCACAGGAACGTTGACATTGAAATAGGTGAACTCCAGCGATCGCAGTGACGACAGCTTCCACAAATTTGGTACTTTGTCAAAATCGAAGGCATCGCGGAAGTTCAGGTTCAGTTCTTGAATCAGAGGCAGATTGGCGAACGCTTTGTTGAAAACTTCTTCCCACGACTTCGTCGGCACATGCATCAAGTCAAGGACGATATGCGTCAGCCGAGGGCATTTTTCCACCAGCGATTCGAAAAATTCAATGTGACACCCATCAATGCGGACGCTTTGCAGAGACTGGCATACCGCATTTGGGAAAGTGCTTTTCGGATCGCGCCAATTCAAATGGCGCAAGTTTGGACTGTTGGTAAGCAGTTGGCAAAGAGCGGCGTCAGAATCAGCATCGTAATTAATCAATTGGAGGTTAGCTAGACGAGGGAGTCGACATTTCGACAGAATCGCCAGCCGCCTTCCGAAGATGCGCTATGGGCGCCCCAATCCATTCCTTGTATGCTACCGTTTCCAGACTGTGGGCGAATAGATGGACCAGTTTCTTCATCGACTTCAGTTTCATCCGCCGATACCTTGGGCTCGACCAACCTGCCACATGGAATTTTTTCACTTGCGAAATAGCCCGTTGTGAAATTTGATTTAATCGACGATTGACACGGGCGAGACGAACTTGCTGTTCGAGCGGAAGATGTAGAACGATTTTCAAGCAAATATGATCGGGCATGAGATCAAAATCCATTATGAAAGCGATTATCACAAAAACAACGATAGAAAATGAAGTTTAGGATGGCTGAATGTTCAGACGCAGCCAAACTCCGATGCAACACGCGAGCGTAATGCCAAATCAAAGGAGAGTGAAATGAATGGTTGGTAGTGTAAAGTACAAACGAGTGGTTGCTAGCGTGCAAATCATTCAAGAATATGTATAAAGCCCAAAGTATAGTTCGATGCGATGCGACACTTTTCGGTCAACTGAAAATGTAAAAGGGTGCCTAAAACGTCGCATCGCAAGCTTATTTGACTCATCGCATCGAACTATACGTCCACCGTAAAAATTTGCGGACTGGTAAACCCATGCCATGGGTATGGATTCGATTTCTATGGATGCCTGGAGATTTCGTACGACTTGTAAGGATACGTGATCGGGCACGTGTTCGAAATCCATTTTTGCGGTTATGTCGATGGAAAAGCCAGAGGAAACGATGGGTCGTTTACGACTCTGTCAACCTCAAATGCATACGCGAGCTGAATGCTGTGGTTGTGTTTTTGAGAAACGGACGCATGGTTGTAAAGTACGGTCATTCGCGTTGGGGTTTGTGAAATAAAGTGCGTCTTGTGAATGCCAGCCAATCAAAGACAGTGTAAATTTGTGGACCATATACAAGCTTTGCAAAGGGACGCGCGATTTTCGCGATTTTCTAACTGCTATGCTTCGTCATGTTTGGAACAGCTCAACAGTAGACTGCGTCGAAAAGTCTTCGTCTGGCAGGTCTGCAGCGAAAGTGCCCCTCTTCCACGCCAAGAGCCCAAGGCAGCCATCCAAGTCTACAGACCGAGGCCATGGCTGAAATATCATACTGGCGGGTAACGCTCCTTGCGGAGGATCGATCGCCAGAAGTGCCTCTACACAGTGTTGTGCAAGACCCTTATCGCATTTTATCAACCAAACTTATGATTAGACTTGCGAGGGGAAAACAGCCAAAACTCCTACAAAGTCAAAGGCAAAATACTATGGCAAAATCAACAAAAGCAACTACCCTATCATATACTCAATGATCCAGCGACAAACAAAAGTCTATCCCCGACCCAATCTATGGAGCAACAAGGTACCTAATACTAACAGCACACGACATGCAGGGTGGTCGTTTATACTCGAATACCCCAAGACTTGCAGCACGAGCTCTGACCTTTGTGCAGGTACATTGAGAGATAGGCTGTGCATGAATGAATAATGTGCTATGCGGGATGTACCCATGAAAAGTTTAGAGATCAATAAGCCCGCCTGCTCCACTGCTGCTACAGTACAGCTGCCTACATACAGTAGAATGTTTTCGCGGAACAAAGACAGGTTCTACAAATGCTAGGGAAATGAAATGCGAGGATTATATGCAATAATAAGCACCTATGTGAATTTTTAAGAAATAGCCTATCCCTTGTTTGTAAAACTGCTGCGCCAATATGCAAACTTGACGACGCATACTACAGGGAGTATAAAGTGTGGATATGCCTGGTGTCGGCCAAAAGAGAGATCGAGCTGAAGATAATGCTGGCAGCGACTGTCTGGTTATTGACTTGTCTCGTGGCTGGGCAACGTCAACCAGTAAGCTTTTTTTGTTGGGTACGCTCGAACAAGGGAGCCAGACTGAAACGTTGTACCACCCGAAAGTGTAGCGCACCGACGCTTGTGTAAGGGCGCCGTGAACTGTACGGAGCGAACCTCTAAAAAATGAAAAGTAATGCTAAGCAAAAAAGCTGTTTTTTCCATTTCGGATGCGGGTCGTGGGGCCAGACCCACCAGGTGCCAAATCGACCCGAATTCTCCAACTATGCCAGAATGCATGGATCAGTATTTCAAAAGTGGCGAGGTATTCAGAAACTACATGTCTTGTCTAGCCATCTGACTGCAGCTTTCTGCTGTAGCTGATCGATGGCAACGGACGAACATGCAATCGCCAAGGGCCTATCTCAGCAAAACTCGATCGTGATGTAAGGCTACATACGTGTATGTGTATGCCTGCATACATACTGGCCACTCTCTGCCCTCCTAGACATTGCTCCAGAAAGCTGAACAGATCCTGAAGTCTGGTCGATGCCAAAGGGTGACGGGACTAGGCACAGGGCGAAAACGACGTCAGACATCGGCTGGCAATTCGTGTAAGCTAAACAGCTATGATAGCTGATCGTAAGTGTCCGAAGATCCCAGTATGTCCCAGTGTCCCAGTCCTGGCCGACCAGCATCAGACCAGTCTGTTTGATGTCTCAGACCAATGTGCAATACTGTCCTGTCAGTTTTTATCAATAGCCAAGCACTATACAACGCACTCGGGGGCTAAGAAACACATGTTTGATAATCATTTTGTACTTTGCTATTGTCTACATAATATCTGCCGCCTGCTTACACAAGTATAAGAAATGCAGTGTATTTCAGGCTCTGGGGCTGGAATCGGCAACTGCGAAACCAAGGCGCGACGTCTTGAATCTATGTACCTGAAAAAGATTTGGGCGACAGCCTACTGATCGTGTCTAATGGGATTCCAGACCACTGCTATCACGTAGGCCCATTAGTTTGTTGTCAGGTTAAGTTAAGTTAAGCCGATGTTCAGGATGGAGCTGTTTCCCCCAACCCGAATCTGGCCTGTGAAGATTACAGAATGATGGTCATCCCAAAGAATCCCAAAAAGCTTACGACCATGACCCCGTCTGGAATGGGGCCAGTTAGTATCGCCAAATCGGGTAAGCAGGGAACCTGCCGCTGGAAGATCTATCGATAGCACTGTGGCCCAATCTGTTCCAGGTGCTTTCTTCTACAACCACCTGTCGGCTGAGGTCAATTGTTTAGTTGCTGCCATCACTGAAAAACCATCTTTCGACGCGTGCGACGGCCACGCTGATGGTCAGGGTAGATATCACTATCACAAGGCACCCAACTGCATGCTCGGGTTTGACAGCTGCGCCCTTCTCGGGTACAACAACGACGGATTTCCCATTTATGGAAAATGCAGCGTAGACGGAGTGCCGATGAAGAGTTGCTACAAGTGAGGATGCTTGTCACCTGAGGCATCCCCTTGCAAAACCCACGATCTTCAGGAAATTTGATGATAAGAATGGCTGCGACCCATCCCATTACGCATTCGATCCTACGACTCCTGGTTGTAACTTGGACAGGGCCAACGGATATACTTTCACGAAAACTACAGTGACGCGGTGGGACTGCCCTCCAAGATGGTGCTTACGCTCACTTCTTCACGCCCGACTACCCTTTCATCATGCCTACGACTTTCGGTGATAAGAGCCTGTCAAAATGGTGTGTCATATCGCCGTAGAAATGCCCCTGAAAGATGAAATAAGAAATGCCCTGTCTGAGTATTATGTAGGTGATATAAGCCAAGTTATAGCCGACAGCATCCGTTTCGCTGGTAATTTATCTCGGTTGTTGCGGCTGGACCATGCATTTGTATTTATACGCCGTAACTTTACATATACACGTAGGCTGTGCCCGAAAATTATAATTCCCACTAAAGCGAGGCTTATGGGTTACTGGGGTATCATGGGGCGCAGACATTCGAAAAATTGAGTGGGAGCAAGTCTGAAAGATAAAGATTGAACGACTAGCCGTAACGTACATGTCATGTCATGTCATGTCATGCTTGACATGCTTTATTCATACATAAACGCATAAGCGCACTTGGACATGTATGAAACACGGAGAAAAAGGAACTACAAATTAAAATGTCTATTAGAAATCACAGATCTAAAATTCGACAAACCAGAAAAAGCTACATCATTGGGTAAATTATTCCATAGCTCAATCGCTGAATACAAAAAGCAATGCTTATAAGATTCATAAAATGGCATAGGCGTGACAAGATGATGGGGTTCCGAGATCCTTTCGCTGGTGCGAAACTCCGCCCTATGAACAAAGCGCACATTGCAAAAGTCGTGAATACCATGATAGTACTTATAAAACTGATAAAGCTTCAAAAGTTTTCTGCGAGCATACAAAGATGACCAGCCAGTTGATGCTAGACCTGTTTCATACGGAACCATGAAATCGTTCATAGAAAGTCGAAGTGCATAAAAATTTGCACGTTCTGAATGAGCAATATCAGACTTTAAAATCGGGTCCCACGCCACACAACCATATTCAAGGATAGACCTTACACATGATTCGTAAACGTTTTTAAGCAACACAGGTAACGCATGCCTTCCTAACTTACGCCTGAGAGCACCAAGCATCCTGAGAGCACCAAGCATCCAGCATACAAGCATAAGCATACAGCAAATCCATTTCTGATCCCTGTGAGACGCTAAGAATGCAGTCATGCGAGCGCAATTACAGTAATTTTATTGCGACCTAGCCATGCTACAGACAGACTGATTGTGAGATCCTTTAATCGCTTTGAAGTCTTCAGAGAGGGTTTCTGAGAGACTCGACCCATATGAAATATACGTAACGTTACTTGGCCAGTCGACTTTTTATTTTCTCTATCAAAAATACTCTCAAAACTGGTTGTCTTTGAAGAAGTAAAATTTTCCTAATATGCCTATATATGGAAATATAGCACCTTAAAGGTCAAAAAGGGTCACTTTTGGTCAAAAAATCATAACGTGCTTTATTCGGGTCTAGAACAATTTTTAAAATGCAGAAATGACCGCTACATTTTAAGGAATACGAACCTTTTTTTAAAGTTAGCCTAGCTATAACTGTTCATGAGATATTAAAAAAACCGTCCGTGATTAGCCGTGATCAGGCACATAATCGATAATGGGTGAATTATAAAAGCCAAGTCTCCCTGTTTTCTTACTGAAATAGTAGCCTATGGTCAGATCTGTAACTTATCGTAATCGGATGGAGTTTCTTGGTCTATCTATGCTGATTCTGGTTTCTCAATCGCAAAGTAAAGTGTCTATCTTAAACAACTAGCAATATGTAAGTCCGGTTCAACCTCGCAAAACAGCCACAAAGTAAACCTCAATCATTGCTTGCTGCCGTAATCACAGCGCTTATGACATATTTTTAAAACAGGTCAGGGCCTGCTAAGAAATAAAGAAAGCTTACACACTGTACAATAGCGATAGCTCATATATAGTTTCGGCCTAAGAATGGAATACGGGAGTCTTGGTTTTCTTCTCTCTTTTATGTATAAAATTGCAGAAACATGTATTTCAAAAAGGTAATTACTACCATTGACTCAATCCTGCACCACTGTCGACAGGATTTCTTCGGAATCGTTGATTGCTTTTTGCCACTCTGACGTGTTAAATAGACACCTAAATTTTGCTAGGGCCGCTGTTTATTATTACACTCTGATTATTAGACTGATTGTCACCGAGCAAATGAGCAGTTTATAAGAGGAGCTGTTAGTAGTAGGAGCTGCTGCTTTGGAAGGGGGACTTCCTGGACCTTCCCTGGGCCTTGGGCCGGACCGGACCTAAAATATCCTGATAAGCCTCAATCACTGCTTGCCACTGTGTAATCGAAGCACTATGAAATAAATTGTTGAAACAGGCCTCGGCGTTTTTACAGCAAAATACTGCTTGTATGCTTACAGACCAATACAAGCACTATTTTGCTATATCTCTGCTATTATTAGGCAGAAAATTGAGAGTTTGAAACAGGAGCTGCTGTAAAAAAACGGAGATGGATGCACTGGACCGGACATAAAGTTTACTGCCAGGCCTCAATCATTCGGCATTTTTATGAAAACATTTTTAAAACGTCTTGGCGTGCTCATAAATTTATAGGGTGTATCAATAAAAACTGTATGGTCGCTATATCTCTGTGATTATTAGAGTGATGATCAGCCAGAAAATTATCAGTTTTAACAGGACCTTTTTTAAAAACTGCAGGGGAGCCACACTTATAAAACCATAGTGTACTTCAACACCAGCCAGAAAACTTTTGGATGTTCCCTAATCTCTCGCTACATACAGTACTGCAGTAACGGCCGTGACGGCAGATATGTTGGTAACTGTATTTTTGGTTTTTTTGCCGTATGCCCCGCGTCTGGCATTGAGGTAAAGGACACCATTTGCACAAGAAAATAAGTCAATCTTAATTTTTCTCTGCCTTTAGCGGGGGCGCGGCTCCTCCACCGCCACCACCAGCGAGTATGAAGGTGCACTGCCTGAATGGAGAGGACTCTGTGGAGACACCATTCGGCACAAAACGTATCAACCAATTGACCGTTGGCGAGCAAGTTGCAGTTGAAGGGTCGCAAGAGGGTCTCGTGTTTGAGCCGATCCAGGCGTTCCTACATCGCGACACATCGAAGAATGCTCCAGGCGTGCGTCTTTCGACCAGCTCGGGCAGGCAGCTGAGCCTGTCCGACTATCACCTCGTTCTGCTGGGACCCGATAGTCGATCAGTGTTCGCTCGCAATGTGAAAGTTGGTCAGCGAGTGTTTGCCGTTGCATCGGGGCCGAACAAGACGTACGACGAGGAGGAGGTGGTTCGCATCGAGCCAGCCACATTAGACGGCAGGTACAGCCCACTGACCAAGTCGGGCACCATAATTGTCAACGGCGTCCTGGTGGCCAGTTACAAAGCTGAAATCATTTCCTATCTTGTCGGGCAATTCCTTATCACTGGGAGTACCCCAGGGAACAAGTGTGTGAAATGGATCGAAATTGTGGTTCTGGATTGGATACCCCGGCCACCAGTGATCGGCATACAAATGCTCCAGCTTCAATTGCAGAATTGGAGGAGAGCGTCAGACAACTCCTGGAACAAATCGATATGGATCAAAGGAGTATTGACAAATTCAAAACTCAATACGGTCACAATGAACAGGCAGGGACTCACAATCCAGGTTGGTATGACCACGACTTGAGGTAATAGCGAAGAACGTATTGAGTAGATACTGCAGCAGGACCCAGTAGCAGGCCGGGCCCTTAAATATCCGTATCGCATCTAGAGGTCCTTCTGAATTACTATGTTTTACACACCCCTTGCATGAATGTGGCACTTGGCCACCCGGGTGGTGTAGCGGTGAAAGGCGTGTGTCACAGTTTGCTTAGCAGAGCTGGAAACCGATCGGTCGCGAGTTCAACTCTTGCCGTCTGGGAACCTGGTCAAGTTCTCCCTGCGCCTTGCACGGGTGGTGGGTGACTGACCCTTCATCCCTACGGGGTCGATACACGAGGAGAGGTCTTATGGGGCGGGAGGCTCTCGAATTTGGGGCCCCTCACGGGGCACGGGCTGGGTATTGTTGCCCCACGGGGTATCACCGACATCGCGGGGGCGGCTAACACGCGTCCTTGCCGCATGCATCCCGGATTGACCCAAGTCGATGGCAAGATAGGGTCAACTAACAAGCCCCCTAGCCCGCGGGTGAAGGGCCAAAAAATCGACTCTCCCCTAAATCGACCAGGATGGGTAAAAAAAAGAATGTGCACTTGCTGTCTTACCCTTAATTTTTTAGCTGTTCTGCTAGTCTCTCTGTCTGCATGAGTACCAAAAATAGCTTCAGTTTCCCATCGCAATTAAGTGCTCCATTCTTGCAGTGAATGAGTAAAAAACGATTCCAGATGGCGGTGGATGCGGTGTATGTAGACTCAGCCAACTGGACTGGCATAGATTCTTTGCAGCGATTCTCTCATCGTCAGATACGTCGATCGAAATCGAAATCACGATCAAGATACGACGCCCTTCGCTTTCAGCTCCCAAGGCACCCACAGTGTCAAATAAGCGCCGCGGGTCTTCGAGTATGTTCAGCCCTCCGCCTTCTCCTCCAGTGCCACGCTGCAGATCAGATCTCAAGGCGAGGGATCCGATTTCCCCAACGGAAACCTGGACATCAGTGGAGAATGATGAGACTGACGATGCATGTAGTGTTACATCAGATACTCGCAGTTGGCAGTTCTGCACAGACGACACGATAAACGTTTGATGAGGAATGCAAGGCGGATCTGCATTGATAAGAATACAATAACTGACGCTTTAATGTAGTGTGTATTGTATGTAAAGGAAAATGATACATAGGCTGATAAACTGCTGTTGGTCCTGCTAGTACTAGTACCGCTGCGTCTGTAACCAGTCGTGGTAGGCATACAGTAGGAGAGAGGTGTGACAAAAGTCCAACTGGACCAGGCAAGTCTTGCGACTGTATACAGGTGTATACCTACGGCTGAAACATCAACCAGAAGGGTCGACGTCTCCCAATCAGGGGAGAGTATCGATCCCACTCGCCAAAATTCTCCGGCAGAGGGTTACACTTCCCTCTGTAGGCCATCAAGAATCGTAAGACCCCAAAGGCAAGTCAATTTCGGTACCTGAATCCACTGCCGTGCCAGCGTTTTCCGTTCACTTCTCAGAGACTTGGATGGAGCTGGCTGTGATGCTGCTCTGAATGCAATACTCACAGCGCGAGGTCATGCGTCCGAGTGTGCCCTATGCCTATTTGCCTACAGAAATATACACGATGTCACAAAACGCATATTTTTGCGCATCATATTTTTAAAGTGCAGCGCACGAAAACCTATGAAAAATTTCTCTGGATGACGTTTGCAGTCCCACAATAGGATGTGAGTTTCCAACGTGTGCCTACCCTGACTCACGAGGAGTAGACCGGTTCGATTAATCAGCTGATTGAACAGTATCACGTCGATGGCAGATTTTAGCTGAAAATAAGCATCGTAGGTTGGACATTTCTAAGTTTGGTATTCACTTACTTATTTGTCTCCCCATGTGATAAATCCTAACTGTTTCCAGAATACATCTGACATTGTTGTCGTTGACGCCATCTTGTAATTTTGCACTTAAAAATGTACCATCACAACCCACGTGAGCCATGTGCTCCACGTTTGATGGCAAGGATATTAAAACTTTCTTTTCATTTTCTCCATCAGCTTTCCCGCCCTCAAAAAACTGTTCCAAACTCAGTTTTAATCGTTTTGCTGATCGTTTATGGACGAATATAAATTCGCATACTGAGCCAGTCTGAAACAGGAATTTTTTAAAAATCCTTTCCTTTTTTGAATTTCAAATTCCAAAATTTTGACGCGGACTTATTTGAAGCAAATTTTCTTCCAATTTTAGGGGGTATTTTCAGATGATGCCGTATCCTACTTCTTCAGGTTCGATCGGGTAACAGCAACGAGCCCCCATGAAATCGTACAGCATACTGTACTGCATATTACGCAAAGTCAGGGGCTTCTTTCTTACCTTTTCTTCCTGGATACGCAGGACATTCCGGGACCAAACAAGCGACGATTTGCTGTGAATAATTTTTCCAAAATACGGGCATGATTTGATTTTCTATGCGAAAAACGTTCAACTCTGAGAAAAATACTGTTGATTGGTGATTACCTGTGACTCGAAAAACTGGATAGAAGCGTGATCTTCAGTGAACAGGAGATGGGCTGAACCACGCATGGATTGGCCATTGTCAATTGAAAGATGAGCCGAAGCGTGAACATGCGGAAGCTAAATAAAAATCCAACTTGAAGATCAGATCAAAAGTTTAGGTTTGCTAAACTTACCACCTTACTCTTGGCCGAATCACGTTTTTTACACTTTTCCAACCAATGTCCAAATTTTGTAATTATAGTGAGCTCAATCTGCCCAGGGCGGAACATTTTGGCAACGGTTAGATTCGCACAACATACTGACTGTTAGTTGCTCGATGAAAGGAGAGGCCAGTGCTTGCCTTATCAGCGGCTGTATGGGTGGAGCATGCTGGCGAGAGTTGGACGAAAGGAATTGTGTCATCTTGACAAGCCTGCACCATCGATGTGATAACATTGTATTGTGATTGAATCTCCCCCAGTTGTGCTTCCGCGGAGCGTGGACACCCAGACCCGCGGAAGTAGACTTCTGTTACACATGGAACTACTGTCACCCTTTCAAATTGAGTCGCCAACATATTCTGTTTTCGGGAATAACTTTGAAACTAAAACCCTTTTCAAACGGAACTAAATCAGTTAAGTTATGACTAACTGCATGACATGAACCTTCATTATCAGCTATGATCCTGACCTCGTGTTGTGCAGCGCCTTCTAAAGGGCTGATGAGTCTTTTGGTGCAGTAAAGCAAAGCATAGCAATCTCGGATTTAATCAGACTATTTGATGATCGAAGAATCGTGACCTTCGCTCTAGCAGCCTTCTGGATGGCCAACGACTTATCTGTTCTCTCTTCGGAGAGACTCACAATCAGACTGTACTGTGGTGCGATACTCGAGTCTCGCTGGAGCTTAGTTCCACGTTGTGTCTCACATTGCAATCATCCCGCTATTGAACCAGATGCTGTATAGATCCAGATACCAACAGAAGGATACAATGAGTCCTTTATCTTTATGCAAAGAAGGCAGGCCTCTCGCCACTAATGATCAGTTTGAAGCCGAAGCGTTATCTGCTGCAGCGTTGGCACGTGGGAGTAGCACTTGCACTTTCTGGTCGGTTAGTGTACTGTATTGCTTGTATTCACAGCTGGCACTCACACCAACTCATTCACAGATGGTACTCGGTGCACTTCAAGCTCTTACACTCTCACTCTCCCAATGAACAAAAAAACGTGGCCGAAATCAACCTTGCGATCGAATTTCATGTTGGAAGGCGGGAAGAACCGTTCAGACAGGCAGCAACTGACTATGGGTCACACTCACAGAAGATAGAAGCACTGGATATCGGATTAACGGCTCAAAGTCACCTGTGGTCCGCGTTGTTTGTTCCATATTACCAAACGCAGGGCAATGCCACAATCGAGGCAGAAGAGATGCATAGACGAATATGCTCTGCTATGAGTCACACATCGATGATGGTATTTCAACTTTGAAGCAAAACCTGTTTGCGGCAACCATCTGAAACGAAATTGGTTGACTTATTTTAAAAAATACCCCAGCCCATATAAGGGAAGAGTCATTTTTCAAATCGAATACGGGTAGTCATTCCACACCAAACTTGATTTCTGAACTCGCTGCGGGCTGCCGAACAGGTTATACTTACATAAGTAAGAACCCGCGGCCTGCTACTCTAATAACGACAGTGTTGAACTCGCTGTAAAGCGGAATCGAGTCTGCAAAGATGAGAGCACAATTTTTACTAATTCTTTCCTCCATTTTTACCATTTCAAACGCCGCCTCACCTTATCCACGTATGTTATATAAAAGCCATGATGTTTCTGTACCAGGCGAGTGTTTGACGATAGCTAAGCTTACTTATAGTGATCGACTTGCAGCCAAGAAATATAGTAACCAACAAACTTGATATACTGCCCTCTCTAGTACCCGTAACTCAGGGAGGTTCTCTAAGAGCCGAAACCGTGAGCATCATTTGCGGTATGCCAGGAGGCAATGCTTGCGGCACCAATGATCGCTTTGACTTATACGATGAGGGAAGTGGTGAAGTGATTCAGAGTGCGCCATGCCCTGCTGCAAATTATGCGAAGTTTGATTTCAATGCATCCATCGAATTTGGATTTCTCGGCCGCATTTATTGTCGATACAGAAACAATAGAACGGGTGAAATTGTCAAATCGAGGACGCCATTAAAATTTCCAACACTTACTTGTAAGTTGTAAAAAAATGCAGCTAATGCCCGAATTCACAGTTTTTGGGAGCATAAACTTTTAAATTTGCCGCGGGCGTCGCCATAGCGCTATGTACTCTGTTAACCCATCTCCTCATTGTCCGGCGCGATAATGTAGGTGCGAAACGTGCACAAGAGAGCGGGAACCTGTTATATTTCCAATAAATAGTCATAAAGATTGCTAAAATATTTTGGAAAGTGAAATGGTCAATGATGATGCATGATGTATGCTTCAAGGCTGTGGTTTGTACTAAAACATGTACGGCACATGGCGCAAAAATCTACACTTTTACAGTGCCCGTTTTCTATGCGTTGTAATCTAGTTATTCCCGCTTGTGCACCCTGTCGCTCCTTTCCGATGCCCATAGCCGAGCATGAAAGAGAGGTCTATCCTAGGAACGCTCATCATGCATGCCCGCCGCTATTTGGTGTTTATCTCAAAGACCGAAGAGGGGTTTAAATTAGAAAAGGCAATACAGAGCACAGGCTAACTGTGAACCTGAGAGATCCTGTGAAGCACACTTGTATGAAAAAATACAGTAGATCTATGGCATTTATCGCAGATTCCACGACCTGCCCTGTGCGATGCGTGTGAGGAACTCTATACAGAGCTATGCACATGCTTCTGAATTGGATGTGTCGATGCCAAATGCCGCAGGGCTGATTGAGGGAGTCTTGATCATACAGGTGGGTCAAATATTGGCATATTTTTTAACCCGGACGCAAGTCCAGCATCACCTCTTTGATTATCTTTTCGAAAAATTCTTGAGGTGGTATTTGCATAAGGGAGCCCTCTGCTAGGCCATCGTCTAAAGCAACAAAGCACATCTTCTCTTCGGTATCTTCTCTGGAACTTTTTCAGGCAGTCCACAAAGTGAAATTTGCCGAGCTTCCTCCAAATGTGAGAACGACGCCTCGAAGATGTGCTTGATCAATAAAAAGGGAGTCCAGCCATGTGGACGACTAAATGACCCCGAGGAATGCGCCGACCCTGATCCCAAGGAGCAATTTACAGGATACTTCTGCCCGGCCAATGAATCCACACTGTGCCGAGCCATGATCCGAAATCCCAAACAAACCTGGTTCGCAGTCAATTTTAACGAGAAGCAGTGTCCTGTCGGTAAGTTATGAACAGAAAGAGAAAACACTGAAGACTTTTCTGCTGAAGTACTGTAAGGACTTTTCTGCTGAAGTACTGAAGCACTGAATCATTCAAACAGAGCTTTCTTTACTCGACTATTACAGCCTGGAATCAAGTGGCTGGTGACAAAGCAATGGACTCATTGGATAATTTTAAAAAGCACGTCTGGGTTTTATGTAAATGATAAATTTAGTTTACCTATAATTGTGTTCTTTCTTGCTTATAATCCTAAATGTGCGGTGGCCTTTTAGTGCGCCTTGGCTACCGAGTAAACAGAGAGACAGAGAGACAGAAAAGGGGAAAACAGAAAAAAGGGCTTCAATTCTATACCTTCTCAAATTCTGTATGTTGACCCGCATATTCTGAAAGACCATATGGAGCAGCATTTTGCCCTACCATAAGTCTTCGCAGTTACATACGCTTATCTAATTTTGGGTACCTGAATCTCTTGATTTCAGCACCTCCTGGGCCCCCAGTCAGCTACAAAGGCGAGGATTTGACTTATGGTCAGATTTTGTTGCTGGACCCGGACGACACGACGTTCACTTTCAAATGCCCGAAAGGCAGCCCATTCTACAATCGAACCATTACCACGGCATATTCTTCCAATAAGGATACTCTTTGCATCGAACAAGCAAACATAACTTTGACAAGATTTTTTCACGATGCGCCAGCAATCGACGACGATTTGAATTTCCGCATAGATATTGGCCAACCGTTTGGAACCGCCTACTTTAACTATCAGATGTTAACACTGAGTATGATTTCTAAAATTTAGACATCTGACTTTGAATCTCCAAAGTTTCAGGCAGAACACTTTTGATCAAGAAACCAACGCCAACTGATTTGGGATGTTATGTATTGGACCAACATATTTGGAGCTGGGAACAACAATTTCGAGTGACCGAAACTTGGTGGACGCGAATCAGCACTGGCGATGTGCAATTTTTTCATGTAAGCTTGTTCCTTTCCTCTCTTCTTTTTCATAGCCTCATGTTTATAGGAAAAAGCGAACGACACTCAAAGTTTGGCGTATTACCCGCAAATCAGACTCGACGATGATGAGCCACGCGATGCTTATCAATGTCATATGGAAGTAGAGTACAGATCATGCGCGCCCCGTCGTGTCTTCAGAAGGGTGGCTAGTAGCCCGCCCTATTGGATAGGCAGAAGTGCCTCGGCAACCGCAAAAGCCAGCCTCGATAAGACACTTATGGTCTCTTTTTGTCTTTTTACGATTAAGCACTTTTATTTTTGACCAAATGTATTTTACTTCCATGCTTCTTCCATAAATACTAATTCTTGAACATGTTACAAAAATGGAGCTCATTTTCGTGGTTGATCCAATCCATATCTTACACTAAAATACTTACAGTAGCTTAGGCTCTGCAAAATTGCATACTCTCCTTCTCGTATAAAGTGACTTACACAACAGCGTATAGTGCATACATGTTTCGTGAATACTCGCCCATTTAGCCCGAGTCAACCTCCAGTATCAAAATATCGCTCCACTCCTAACTTTTCCTGCCAGTACTGCTGCATCGCTAACGTCTTTTCATTACTTTATTCTCTGACATATGCAAAGTGTTGCGTCTCGCAAGTAATGTAAAATTTCCCATTTACCTCTGATTCCCTACTAGCAAATTGATTCTTGTGTAACATGTCCCTTCACCTAGGTCGAATGCTGACAAGCGTTTGGTGATGTGGTAAAACATGAAGAGTAACAGTAAAACTCGCAGCAACTTCGTCATCGCATAGACGACAAGAAAGGCTAACAAGGTTGGACGGTAAAACTATTCTTTGCGGAAGAGTTCGACAAAATTAATTAATGTGATAATAAGTCTGAAGGAAAAAACCGACAGTATGGGCCTTTAATCATCTATCAGACTCATCTTATGGCTGGGTAGTGCGTCTAGGAGGGTCACATTCACTACACTGTAGGAGTCATGGACGTCAGCGATGCTCTGCCGTCGACACCAATACGCGCTGCAACTATTCCGCGAGTGTTCGACTCGCAGACCAGGTCAGTGTATTTAAAAATCAGCTCAAAAATATTAGTCAACAGCACTGCAAAAGGCCTCCGTTATTCAGAGGAAAAAAACATTTATCTCAAAATTCGACATACAGTGCATTTTCGTTTCGTGAGACCATTCTCTTTAGAAATCATCCTGCGCCTATTTTCTGGCGCAGGTTGAACAGGTCATTTAATAAAAAATCCTTTCAAAAACATTGCGAATCACACTGATCATTTTGGCGGTGAGTTCAACGATTACTTCTAGAATCCAGTCATCGCGATCAATATCTTCAGTTCCCAAACAGTTGAACGAAATCGAACGCCCATCTGCTCGATCATTAACTAGATTTATCGCCTTTAGAACTTTGGCGCATGTCCACAAATTTCTGCTCGTGGGCAAGAAGCCAATCTCAATGTTTTCTTGAGGAAAATCCGCCAGTGACTTGACAAACTCAACGGTTTCGTCAATCGTGTCAGGACCATCGACGAGAACCACAGTCAATACGTTCAGCTCGGGGCAGCATAGCACAAAGGTCTTCAGCGTCGCCAAACTTAAAATCGCATAATCACATATATCGACGCGCCGCAGCCTGTTGCAAGAGGAAGCCACCTTCCTCATTCCTTGATCGAGGTCTTCGTGCCCGCTCACAGATACTAGAGACAGGTGTAGAGTGTGCAGATGCTTCAGGCGCGACAGTCGAGCGATGCCGTCTCCAGTGACACGAGCCGAATCCACCTTCAGCCGTTCCAATTGAGGGAGCCAGGCAGTAATGAGCTCAAGTGCGGTATCAGTGATCTTGAAATTGAGTAACTCCAGCGATCGCAGCGACGCCACTTGCCGCAGATTCGGCAACTTGTCAAACTTGAAGTCGCAGTGATGCCACAACAGGTTCAATTCTTGAATGAACGGCAGCTTGACGACAGCTTCGTTGATAGCTTCTTCCCATGGCTTAACTGACTCACACATACTATTGAGCGAAAGATGCCTCAGATTCGGGCAGTGGGCGACCATCGACTCGAGAATTTCACTTTCGCACCACTTAATGTCTATTGTTGTCAAAGTTTGGCACATCACATTCGGGAACATAGTCGTACCCGCGCGCCAATCAAGATGTCGTAAATTCGGCATGTTTGAAAGCAAGTTGCAAAAAACGGAATCATCGTTATTATGGGCCAAGGACAGCTTGGTCAGACGAGGAAGTGGAAATTTTGACAGGACCACCAGTCGCTCATGTAAGCTGGCTTCGTAGTCATTCCGCCATCCTCCCGATTTCGCGTACTCGATGAGTTCCACATTTCGAGCCACGAGCTGGATTATTTTTTTCATCGATTCCGATTCGATTTTTTCAAACATTTCGTCCGTCAGATTGAATTCCTTCACATTCGATAGAGCCCATTCGGAAATTTTTTTGAATCGACCGTTGACGCGGCCCAGACGAACTTGCTCTTTTAATGCCAGGTGCCCGACGATTTTCAGGAAAACGTGATTAGGCATGCGGTCAAAGTCCATTTTGAGTATCGATGAAACAGCGAGAGTGAATAACGCGAGGAGTGTGATCAAGGCCAGGAGCTTACTCGAGGTGTGGTGGCTTGGAATTGCACGCGCACGCTTGAGCGTGTCCTCGTGCGAGTCGGTGGAAGTGTAAATTGCACGTACAGTTTTTAGCTCCTAGTAATACCAGCCGGCCATGCACTCTACAGTATCTGCTTCCCCAGTGTAACCAGGCCTGGCAGGCGTAGGAGGGAGGCGGCCGACCGAAGTCGGCGGGACAAAAACTCCGACTGGAGCAGGATAGTCTTGCGACTATACCTACGGCTGAAACATCAACCCGAGGGGTTGACGTTTCCCAGCCAGGGGAGAGTATCGATTACTCTCTCCCACTCGCCATGGCCTACCAGGCGGGGGGTTACACCAGTTTCCCCTCCGAGTGGAGAGACGGAAGCCAAACGAGGAGACAGTTTCGACTGTCGAACACTGACAGGGTTCGCAGCCGGCCCGACAAAGCATGAGGAAGTCGGTGTCCAGTCCTCGTGCCCTCGTGGTGCTTATAAACAAGCACAGAGGGACACTGCCGCGAGAGCTGGTCACCTGATGGCTCCATTAATCAAAACGTTACTGCTGGCCTAGCTAAGGTTGCCTCTTAGCTAGCTAAGGATCGAATAATTACTCCTCCTCAACCTGGATTTGTTTAGTTGTCGCAGACCGCTGAACAGATTATATACGCACATGAAAGAAGCCGCCACACTGCTACTCATCAAAACCAGTGCACGGTTGTTATAAAGATGAGCCAACCATTTCTATTAATCCTGTCTACCATGCTTACTATTTCAAAGGCTGCGACTCCTGACATATGTATGTGTAAAAATACCCATGGCCAGTATGTGATAGCTAGGCTTCTTTTCAGATATCGTGTTATCGACCTCAACAGGGGAACGACTAGTAACTAAGGAGCTTGATATATTACCGTCTCAAGAAACATTAGGTTCTAGCCGAAAAAATACTATTAGCATCTTTTGTGGCAAGTCAGGAAACGCAGCTTGCGGCACCAATGATTGTTTTGAACTGTACCATGAAGATACTGGTAAATCGATCCAGAGTGCAGCATGTCAAGGGGAGAAATATGCTAAATTTGAGTTGGATGAATCTGCCGCGACTCTCGCGATAATGACCTTTCCTTCTTCTCATCAAATCATCACATCACCTTTCAACACAGTAACCTTCTCACGACTCTTCCTGTTTCCAGTTCCTGTATCCAGTTTCCCACATGTACATTCTGGCGCACTCTCTGCTTCTAACCCAAACAGATTTCTTTCCCTATCCACATTCCACTCTTTCAGCTATTCTGTGCCTATTAGCTGTAGGATGATATTTTAGTGTGCAGTAAAAGACTGGCGAGTCTCAGCTGTGTTCTCTTCTGTAGGGGAACATCGCTACAGTATCCAAGGAATTTGGAGTTGTCGGTCGCATTTACTGCCGATTTGTAAGCGGTAGCACGGGCGAAATCGTGAAATCGAAGAAGTCATTGAAAATGACAACAATTGCTTGTAAAGTTCAAAATAGCTCAGGGGTGTTAGCTTTACTAGTGTAGGTAGAAAAATTTGTAGTGATTTTTGTTGTAACCAATAGCTCGCGTCGTATCCCCCCCCCCCCCGTCAAATCAGATAAGCACGACTGACATACGAGGATCTTCACTGCGGTTCCTTCCAGTGCTACGCAAAAAAAAACATTTTCTTCGGTATTTGGTCTGTCAGCTTTTCAGGCAGTCCAAAAAGCGATAATTGTCGCATTCCCTCCATGTGTGACAATGATAGCTCGAAGATGTGCATAATTAACGCAAAGGGGGTCCAGCCTTGTGGTCATTTAACTGTTCCTGAGGAATGCGCCGACCCTGATCCAACAAAAAGATATAAAGAATACTTCTGTCCAGCCGGTGAATCTACTTTGTGCCGTGTCATAGCCCGCAATCCCAAACAAGTCTGGTTCGCAGTCAGAGGTGACAAGAACCAGTGCCCCGATAGTAAATTACTGATCAAGGTTTAAGCAAGGACATCTAGGCCTAGTAAGGACAACGACGGCTTCGCTGACGTAAGTACCAAAATGTATCACGAACTTTTTACGGATTTGAAGCATCAAACTAGACTAGGATAAACTTATTAATTTTTTTACGAAAAAGATTTTTGCTGCAGTACTGAAGGGCTGGAAGACTGTGGCATTTATTTTACTGTTCTGTAGCGCAGTCGGAAACTGTCTCTCACCAAAAAAGCACCAGCCCTGACGGAGAGGCTTCGCTCTCACCTATGACAGACTTGACTAGCTCTAATAATGTTTTTTTACCTGCTTTGAAAAGTGAACACGCTGATCTAACTGGAAAAACAGAGTCTCTTCCTTGTAGCACCCCTGGGCCCGTAGTCAGCTACAAGGGCGAGGGTTTGACGAGGCGACGCTACATTCACTTTTAAGTGCCCAAAAGGCAGCCCATTCTACAACCGAACAATTTTCAACCCATTTTCTAGCAAAACGAAAACTCTATGCATCGAACAGGTGAATGTGACCATGGACGGACCGGTCCCTCATGGTATTTCAGCAGTCACAGACTTTTTAGTTTTAAATTATGTTAGATAAGCGGCCGTTTATAGCGGCCTCCATTTCATATCTATACTTGACCCTAAGTAAGATTTTCAGCTCTTCCAGTGTAGCGATCGTAATTCTCATTTTCTTAGGTGAAAGACTTCTATTAACGGAATCAACAATGCGAGATTTACGCTGTGATGTTCCAAAGGACCCGGATATGCGTTTTACATGGGAATGACACTTTCGAGTAGCCCAAATTTGGTGGACGCGGAACAGCACTGGCAATGTGCGGCATTTCCACGTAAGCTTGAGCAGTTTCTCTGAAAGATTGTTAATGACCGCTCCTCTCCATTCATAGAAGATAGCGAACGATACTGACCGTTTTGATTTTTCTTTTGCTCATACTCTCAGTCTTGAATGGGATGAATCAGCACTCCAAACATACGCGCACGTATTCAGTGACGTCCCTGGCTCATATTCGTGGGAAATTCGAGGGTCACATCGGATCTTAAACACGCCTTTTCTCTCCAGCATACATCTACGTTTCAATATACAGTAGCAATGCTATTCCAAACAATCGTGCTGGTGGCTACGATACAACTTCCGGTGCGTGTACGGTGATAGTACCTTCAAGATCGCTCGTCATGTGCTCTCCGTCAACGGTGGCAGTGGTGCCAAATTCTGAAATTTGTGGTTGCGAATTTTTGTGTGTAGCAACACCAAGCGAAGTCTACATTCATCTTGTTGCTGGTAGCCCGTAACCCTTCCTGAATTTGACTCAAAGATTTTCCATTATACTCTTTCAGTTGCCAGGCTCAGTAACGGGATTTTTCAGGATAACAGGTGGGTCTACGGATTTTTCCTCGGTGTTATCTCTCAGAATGCTTTCGGTTCCCCAGAAACCCTGATACGTTTCCTTGGTTCGGGTCCTCAGAAAACATCTCTCTGCCTCATTACGGATAGGGTCGGTCCTGAAGACCCAGACTTCCCCTCACGATTTCTACCTCTTAAAATATGGTGCTGACAGTTCGCAAGTAACGGATTCGGAAACCTCGACAGGGAAGCTTCCTCTTCCCGAACTGCACAGAAAAAACGGTTGGGCACTCATTCCACTCATGACCCACAGAACGCTTATCAGCCCGAACAAAACCAAAGAAGGTAACCTTTAACTGCTCCACTCCTGCCACCATTGCAGGCACGCCCTGTTTTTCTCAAACCACCTTGACTTTCCGGTTTCTAATTGATGATGGAGAGGCGATATTTTTTACCCGCAGTCAAAAACGCCTGGGGCCCGAAACAGTCCTTCAGTGACTGATGGGCGAAATTGATCGCTTGCACGAAGCGCCGTGCCTGAACGTCCGTATAGAATATTCCGTGCTAAGCAGACACGGTCAACTTGTCAGAGTCTCCTGCTCACCTCATAGATACCTGACTAAATATCCGGTTTCAATTCGATGCTTCTTTTAAGATCAGGCGAGTGACTACTTACTGCTGTGAACGTTTTGAACAACGTAGGTGCTGCGGGTGTGTCTCCTGTAGAATCCTGTTGGTGTTTTCAGACTCGCCTCTGGTTTTCAGGAGTTTCAGACGTCAAAGTTTCGCTGCTAATTTTTTATACACCACATTACGAAAATTTTTATGACATATAACAGCCGCACACAGTGCATTGAAAAAAGATATCAGCATGAAGACCCATCCACCCCAAAACTTGGTTAAAATACAATCACCTGCTAAGCCCCGGTCACAAGGATATCACAGTCACCCTGTGCCCATGTGCGGGTACAACGCTGCTCCCTAACTTTCTGCGCCATGTAAAAGATAAGGGCTTAGTGATTCGGAAAATGGAGAAAAGTAGGAGAAGAAGTCGAAGATGCCGCTGATCAACGGGTGCAATCCATCACTTCTTCCAAAAACAGAACTGGGATCAGAGATTCGACCAAAAATGAACCACGGGGAAAACAATTGTATGGCGGAATGGAGCAGGTCGTGGTCCTCGTAGTACGCGTAGCAGGACACCAGGACGTCGTTGACGATGATGGTGCCCGACTTGGTCAGCGGGCTGTACCTGCCGTCCAATGTGGCTGGCTCGATGCGAACCACCTCCTCCTCGTCGTACGTCTTGTTCGGCCCCGATGCAACGGCAAACACTCGCTGACCAACTTTCACATTGCGAGCGAACACTGATCGGCCATCGGGTCCCAGCAGAACGAGGTGATAGTCGGACATGATCAGCCGCCTGCCTGAGCTGGTCGAGAGGCGTAGGCCCTGACCATCCTTCGACGTGTCGCGGTGCAGGAAGGCTTGGATTGGCTCAAACACAATACCATCTTCCGACATTTTAGATGCCACTCGATCGCCAATCGACAATTCATTGATTTGTTTTTTTCCCGAAGGTGTCTCCACCCAGTCCATTCCATTCAGACAATAAGGGGGGCTGGCAGGGGGGGAATAGGGTGGCGGAGGTGGTACTGGGTAGCCACTAAAAGATGGTAATTCAGTCACTTCTCACACAGCATTTCGTACAACTGATTTACGTTACCTCATGGCCAGCCGCGTGGCATATGGCAAAAGAACCAAAAATACAGTCAGCAACATATCTGCCGTCTCTGGTTACTGTTGTGGTGAAGGGAGAACAGCTGCTCCTACTGCCAATCTGAGGGTTAACCCTTATTTTTATAGGCCTTGTCTTTGGGTGGAGTAGCCTTCCTGTTCTGGTTTGGTTGCGCCGCTGGAATGTGAGACAGCGCCCTGTGAGAGAACTGGACTAGGAATGTATCAGCCCTTGGAAATTTCCGATCAAACTCGTCTCCGTTGCAGCTCTGACGTTTCTGACTCTGCCTCCAACAAGTATCGCGCAAATTAGGCTAACAATGAGAAAAGACATAAAACTATGCAGTTGCCAGACAAGGACGTTGGCTGGCAGTATTAAAAATCCACACAACATTTCAATTAATTTATGTTTATTCGGCCGATCTGTGCGCAGCCATTTTCATAAACATACGAGCGACTATTCAATTTTTTCGATAAAATTCTCTTGCGATTTCAAAAATATGACATTTCGGAATATGACAGAATGGTTGTTGTTTCTAAAATTTTATTTCGTTTCAAACGGGAGCGGGAGTCTCCTGTGCACTTTATTGTTAAATTCGAGTGTTAAGTAGACATCGACAAGGTTATTTCACTAGAAAATGACCGTATTATTTTGTTCGTCGACTATGATCGAGCCACTTTTCTTGAAATGACAAAACCTAACCTTTGTTGCCAGGAACTCTTCTGCCATCCTCCCTCTTTCCATGACAGGCAGTCTTTGGGCGCAGTACAGTCCAGTCCGCTTGATATCATCAGCCTCGGAGGGAAAGAAAATATGACAGTACGCGGACTGTGACTTGGACCGAAGTACACACTAAAATGACCGAATCTTCAATTTACACGTTTGATCGCAATTATTCGTAAGACATTAAAGGTGGCAACGAGTTTTTAAACAGCTTTTGTGATCAAAAAGTCCGAATATGAGAAGGAGTCTGATCAAAAGGTGAAGGTGCCATTTGGCCATGCAGGACATTCGTTCCCCTCACGATTTCTACCTCTTAAAATATGGTGCTGAGTTCGCAAGTGACGGATTTGGAAACCTCGACGGGGAAGCTTCCTCTTCCTGAACTGCGTAGAAAAAACGTTTCGGCACTCATTCCAGGCAAGACCCACAGTGCTTATCAGCCTGAACAAAACCAAAGAAGGTTAACTACATACCATTGCCGAGTCGGTGGACTCTGGGTCGCAACTCTCGGTCTCCCAACGGTGGGTCAGCATTTCGCACATACGGGCGATGTGCGGAAATTCGTTTACCTGCTGTCTCATAACCGGTGTGCGCAATACTCTCAGGAACTGCGATTTCAAATTTCGATTTCTCTCTCCTGGCGTCTCATCCCTAAACGACTTATGTGATAACTCTTTCATCGTATTGACAAATGCCTCGGGGCTTTCCCCTGATGTCTGAACCAGGCTCAAAAACTAGACCTCTCTGAGTGCTCTGGCACGCTCATCCGAAAATCGTTCTGTCGTTCGTTCAGTTATGTACTGCCATGATGTGGCCTGTGGCTGGGTAGCTCCTAACCGAATCTCATCGAACGCGATTTTTGCGGCTCCTGAAAACAACACACGAATGTTATCGACCTTTCCTATCTACGTCCGTCAACTGCATACGGGCAGCGAAGTTTGCGAAATCCACTTTCCAGTCTGGCTAGCTGTCGTTCAGTGTACCTGAAAACACGGTGGGTAATCCATTAAAATCTATCATACTCGCAAACGGATTCTGATTTTGGGGCTGATTTCCAGCTACTATCAGAATCGAAACGGCGCGGGATGACGAAAGAGCAGGTGCTGCTCCTGATTGACAATGAGCCAGGCCGCGTCAAGTTTGCCTTAGCGTTTGCCTTTTACGTTCACGACTCACGATCAATGGGAGCCAGTTGAGTGTGTTCGATTCGCGTTGGACATTATATGTGTGCTGCATCTCTGCACCTTCGGCTGCGTGCTAAACAGGAACAGTGTAACACAACCCGATTGATGGGCCCAGGGAGAAGACGCAAAGCTGTCACTGCAAGGGCTGTGAAACGTCTAGCAACCATGGCACAATGGAGACTAGTTCGGATATACATTACATAAGTCGACGATTAGCAAAAATTATCCGTTCAATGACAAAAATCCATTAAACTCACCATACATTTATCTTCCATCAAGACCAGTCTTTCTAGAAGTCATCCCTGAGAACGTTTTTTTGACGTTGATTAGACATTTAGTTTTTAATAAAAATCCTTTCGAAAAAAGTGCAAACCAAATTAATCACATCGAACACGAACTCAACGATCAGTTTCATGATCGACTCATCTTTACCTTCAAATTCGAAGCCACTTATGGAAATCGAGCGCCCATCAGCTTGTTTGTTCACCCGATTTATCGCTTTTTGAACTTTGGCACATGTCCGCAGGTCGCTCTTGGTCTCCGGCTAGTAAATCTCGACCTTTCCTTGAGCAAAACCCGCAAGAGAATCGACGAAGCTGATGGCATCGCGCTTCGTGATGAGGCCGTCGACATGACTCACATGCAATAAGTTCAGCTCAGGACAACTCAGTGCGAAGGTCTTCACCGTCGACACTTAAAATCGCAAAGTCCGAGATCTGGACATGTCGCAGCCTGTTGCAATAGAAAGACAGCTGCCTGATTCCATGATCTAAATCGTCGTTTTTCTTCACTCGAAACGAATGGAGGCGTAGAAAACGCATTTGCTTCAGGCGCGACAGTCGAGCGATTCCGCCGCTAGTGACACGAGCCCAGCATAAGTCTAACCGTTCAAGCTGGGGGAACGACAGAAATCAGCTCCAACACGGTTTCACTGACGTCAAAGCTGCTTAACTCCAGCGATCGCAGCGATAACGATTTCCATAAATTAGGTACCTTGTCAAAATTGAACAAAAACTGCGCAGAGCGCCACGACAGATTCAATCCTTGAATGAATGGCAGCTTGGCTATTGCTCCGTTGATAGCTTCTTTCCCATGGTTTAACGGACTCGTGCATGTATTCGAGACAAATATGCGTCAGATTCGGGCAATGGGCGACCAGCGACTCCATAAAATCACTTTTACAGCCGCTGATTTCTATTCTTTTTAGCGATTGACACATCACGTTTGGAAAGACAGTCATCCCCGAGCTCCAATGAATATGTCGCAAATTCGGAATGT
Source organism: Mesodorylaimus sp. YZB2_4 (assembly GCA_030248295.1). Classification (NCBI taxonomy): domain Eukaryota; kingdom Metazoa; phylum Nematoda; class Enoplea; order Dorylaimida; family Dorylaimidae; genus Mesodorylaimus; species Mesodorylaimus sp. YZB2_4. The sequence goes on along the minus strand of JASANH010001409.1, from coordinate 341,480 downwards.
TCGCCAGCAAATCGCAAACAATGGCATCAGCGGAGCAGACTAAGAATAGCGTTGTCAGACGAGGTAGTCGACATTTGGCCAGCAGCGCTAGTCGTTTCCGTTCTGTCAGTTTGTAGTTTTTTCTCCATCCAGCCGATTCAAAGTATTCGACTTTGTCCAGATTTCGAGCGGAGAGCTTAATCATTTTCTTTATCGATTTTGGTTTGATTTTTTTAAACATTTTAGCCGACAGATCTAATTCCGTTATTTTTAATAAAGCCAATTTGGAAATCTTTTTGAAGCGACGGTCGACGACAGCCAGACGAACTTGCTCTTTCAATCGCAGGTAATTGACGATTTTCAGGAAAACGTGGTTAGGCAGGCGATCGAAGTCCATTTTGTTATCGATGAAACAGCGAAACTGAAGAAGACCAAAAAGTATGGTCAAAATTTAGCCAAGGGGCATGCGATAGCAGCTCGCTATTACAAACCAACCTTTCGGTACCCAGGTGGAAAAGTAAAATTCTACTACAATTTTCGCTCCTCCTCATTACTGCGCAGTACGTATTTTAGCAAGCTCTTTCTTGCAATGATTTCCCCCTGACCTTTACGATATGGCGCCACATAACACTATGCATGCATGCACACTATGCGTGCATGCACAGAAACAGAGTGTGCATGCACTGACGACTGAGCATGCACACTCTGTTTCTGTGCTTCATATATTCGCTGACTAATCGGCAGAGAATGCCATAGATTCAGTGTCTGATACTACGTTTCCTTTGAGCTTTTGACTTGATTTGTGCTCTTTTGCTGCTCAAGAATTTCTTAAAGGTGAGGAAGACCTTCCTATTCTTTCCACGCATACCGTAGTTGTTCACCCATTTCTGTAGTGGAACTTTGGTCTGAGGATGTATTTGGAGCCCCTGACAAGGCCCCATGTTTCTTTTTCGACCTCCTTGACACTGGGCATGGCTGAAACAAAAGGAAAAGAATCATAAAGAAGATGCCATAAAGAATCACTATTGCAAGGAATATTCCAGTATCAAAGAAAAATACAGCGTCCTCATGGGTTTTTACTTAAAAATGTGTTTCTGACAGTGTTTTTCAGATGTGTTTCAGACCCGCTTTCTGTGAATGAGTTTTTCAGCCAGCCGAGATCGGTGGACTGATAACAGCGCTGGCGCCATGATTATTCGGCATTGCCATGTTGTAGTTGATCCAGTTTCTAGAATGCGCTTTTCGTGACCACGTCGTTCATGGGAGACAGCAAACACCGACAGATTGATTTCATATCCTGAACTTAGACTTCAAGATCCTGAATTTCCGATGCTTCTCATCGTCAGTGTCAGATAAAAGTCGACTTTAGATATGCGCGCCCCATCGTTCACATGGGTACCTTGCACGCAGCATGCCAAATCAGATTCACAATCACATTCAAAGAGCTTACGCTGACCATCTACTTCATGTCGATAATACTTGATCTGTGAGATAGATGCTAAGTAGGCGGTTTTGCCCAATAAAATACTGCTCATTCTGGAGGTGTGGGTTTTCGCAAAATTCTTATTTACCATATCTACTGTACAGTGATTATTATTTCCTGTCGTTTTGCAGCACATGAGCACGATAAAACGTCCATTTGTTGCCTTCTGTCACCTGCAGTAGGTATCTATTCCTTCCCACTCCTATTTTCATGCCCTTGAAAAGGTACCCACGGCAAGCTAAACAAGTCTTAAAATATCTGATATAAAATTACTCCAATTCCCTGTTGTGTTTTTTCAAGTTTTCTGTTAATTTTTTTGGTTACATTGCACGTGTTGGCTTCCTTTTTTCTTTTTACTCCAATTTTTTGTTGTTTTATATCCAGGTATAGTATGCGCCCACTTTCAAAATCTGGCTGTACTCACGTTAGCTACAGTAGACTACGTAGCTGTACTGTATACTGTAGCAAGTTATAGCACGGGCGCTTTGGATTTGTAGCTAATGAGTCCTTTCAATAGGCACGGTGTGCCAGGCTTCAATTTCACTTACCTGACTAACCCTTTGTCGGTCAGGTCTACATACAGTATTGCCATTGTGTGAAGAGTATGACTCTGTACGCCCACTGTTATCAGATCATGTCAGTCGAGACTCTTGTGACTTGATGCTGTGGTAGATTGTCACAGAAAATAAGTCTGAATGTCTGCAAAGCATGGCGCTACGCAAGCACTGGCCTGGGTCATCTCTAAAATTAGCAAAAAATTAAGCGTTTTACTGATGGTCAGGCAAAAGGCCGAGGTCACAACACATTCAAGTTCGAACACAGGTCATCATTTCTAGTAGCTATTATGCTCAACAGCAAAGTTGATCGTGACGCGATTTGACAAGTCACTCAATAAAAAATCCTTTCAAAAAAATTGCGGACCACGTTGATCACGTGGGACATGAACTTAGTGATCAGTGATATGATAGAGTCATCGAGATCTGTGCTCCCAAATTCCAAACCATTGATCGAAATCGAACGACCATTAGCTTGTTTCTTAATCCGACTCATCTCCCTTTGAACTTCGACACATATCCACAACGTATTGCGCGTCCCCCACAAGCGAATCTCAATGTGTTTTTGAGGAAAACCTTTAAGTGACTTGACAAACTCGACGGCGTCGTGCTTGGTGACAGGGCCAGCGACGTGATCCATGACTAATTTATTCAGTTCGGGGCAGCATAGCACAAAGGTCTTCACCGTCGTCAAACTTAAAATCGCAGAATCGCGGGTATGGACTTGCCGCAGCCTGTTGCAAGAGGAAGCCACCTGCCTCATTCCTTGATCGAGATCTTCGTGCCCATTTTTAGGTACTGGATGCAGGAGTAGGGAGCGCAGGTGGTTCAGGCGTGACAGGCGAGCGACGCCGCCACCAGTGACATAAGCCCAATACACCTCCAGCCGTTCCAGTTGAGGGAGCCAGGACGAATTTAACTCCAAGGCATTATCATGGATAGTAAACTTGGCCAACACCAGCGATCTCAGCGAAGCCATTTTCGACAGATTCGGTACCTTGTAAAAATTGAAATGAATGTAAGCACGCCACGATAGATTCAATTCTTGAAGGAATGGCAGCTTGGCAATCGCTCCGTTGATAGCCTCTTCCCATGGTTTACCGGACAAATGCATACTTTTGAGAGTAAGATGCGTCAGGTTTGAGCAATGGACGACCATCGACTCGAGAAGTTCACAATTACAGGAGCTGAAGTCTATTCTTTCCAGAGATTGGCACGTCGCATTTGGGAACACAGTCGTCCCCGTACACCAATCAAGATATCGTAAATTCGGCAAGTTTGAAAGCAAGCTACAAAGGAGGGCATTGTCACAACTGCTGACCAAGGATAGCTTGGTCAGGCGAGGAGGTCGGCATTTTGACATGATCATTACTCGCTTTTCCATGGCTGCTTTGTAGCCTTCGAGCCATCCAGCCAATTCTGTATAACTGACGTGCTCCAGATTTCGAGCCATCAGGCGGATCATTTTCTTCATTGATTTTGGCTTGATGTTTCTAAATATTTCGTCCGTCAGATTGAGCTCCTTCACATTCAAAAGAGCCCATTTCGAAATTTTTTTGAATCGACGGTTGACACGAGCCATACGAACTTGCTATATGAATGGCAGGTAATCTAAGATTTTCAGGCAAACGAGATTAGGTATGCGATCGAAATCCATTTTGCGTATCGATGAAACAGCGAGACGGAATAACGCGCAAAGCCCAGCCAACCAAGGAGTTTTTTCGAGGTGTGTCAGCTCGGGATTTCGTTTCCGTTTGAGCATGTACTCGTGCGCGTAGGTGGAAGTGTAAAATGCACGCAGTTTTTTAGCTCCTACTGGTATACACCAGATCAGCGCGCTCTGCAGTATCTGTTCCGTTATTCTGCAGTGTGATGCCCTCCCAGCTGTGGGTAGGAATACCTACTGTACACGATACGTGGTTCGAATCACCCCTGCGCGGTTTTTCCTGCCGAAATGGACACCAATAACGCTGAACTATCCAATAACGGGCGGACACCTCCACAAGTATAGGACAGCCCAGGATCGAGCACGTAATGAGGGAGAGTCGGTAAGGATGGCGGACTGATGGACTGAAGGCGCTACATTAGGCCATAAATGACCATGAAAGCAAATACCCTACCTGTCTAACAAGGGAACATCGCCAACCGTCAAGTCGAACTTTAAAAGACCAAAAATTTATATGTTCCTGTGCGTAATATTAGAAGCGTCTGGCCAACTGGTCAGCAATGGTCAGCCTCCAGAGTCCTGGGAATTTTTGAATTTTTGTGCGGTAAGGAAGCCGAGCGTTGAGAAATACACGCAGAGTTCTTTCCAAATTCGGATTTTGCGTTCGAGTCTTCGAGTTTAAGCTACCTACACTTGGTTTGGGGGTTTTTCCTCAAAAACCCAAAAAATCCAGATGAATTCGATAATGTCACTGGACTTTAGACGCTGACCACTGCTGACCAGTTGGCCAGACGCCTCTAATATTTTGCACAGAGCTTTCTTTTGCGCCCAGGAACACATTACAATTTTTGGTTTATCAAACTTCGACTTAACGGTTAGCGATGTTTCCTTGCAAGTGCTTGAGCAAGTCAGAATTAGAGTCAGGCTCGCTCTCCCTAACTCCATGTCGAGAGAGTTCGCGTGTAGAATTCACGAGTTGCACCAGGGTGACTCGCTCCGTGTGGTTAAAACCGGTAAAGACGAACCCTTATAAAGAAATGCGGATTACAGCAGCTAAAGACTGCCCGACTTTCTCCCTGGGACTTCCAACCCGTTCTTCCTATAGTCGGTGTCACATGTCAAAGTGCCTCCATACAATATCAATTTGATCCCCTTGATGAGAGGGGACACCGTTTGACACACGCTGTTTGTCCACCCACGCCATAGTGCCCCCTCGAACAAAAGGTCATGTCGAATTGCCCCTTCCTCCGCACAAATGGTTCTTGCGTTTTGATCTATGGAATTTGTATCGCAACCACATAACTTACGGCTTTCAAATTTGCAAAATTGGAGACTCTACTTCTCGTACACTGTGCTCTATACAACAACGACAGTGCATTTTTCTTGAATACCTTATCTGTCTTGAACCACAGCATAAACGCCAGCACATAGGCAAATCTGATATTCTGATTGTGGTTATTCTGATATTTTGCTGTCAATAGTTCGGCTCGCCCCGGTCACTTGTTTGTTATCCTGATGATCTCAGAAAATAGCAAGGGAAGCACCAGCACCCGATAGCCAGCCGATTCGTGATCGTTCTGTATCGCAAGTTGGTAGTGTTACGCATAGTCCCGCTCGTGACTCGTTGATGAACCTGAAATGCGACTTGTTGAGAACAGATCAAGTGCGCGTCTTGGGAAGCAGGTCCAGTTCCTCCAGTTTCGGGGAGAACATCCAGTGCATACTTCACCCCGTCCCGTCACACGTCGTGAGGTCGACCAGCTCCGTCCATCGATCAAAGAAAGCATACGGCAGTTGACTCAGCTTCATCATGCTCATTGTTAACAGAAGGAGCTCGAGGGTGAGATCCGTGATTTGAAAGCTCGTTTGGCTCAACAGCTTATGTTGATGATCAGCGAAGCATGTCGTGTATTGCACAATAAAAATCCCATACCACATTCACAGCTTCCAGAATCATAGCTTCCGTTCGCTCTTCAACCAACACTGGTTACGCAACAGCCAACTGCCATGTGGAGATACTGACTTCGTATATCGTAGGGGAAACATGTTAATCAGAGTGACGTCGAAGAATATTTCGCTAAGCCGGAGAAGCACTCATCTAGGAAACCCAATATCCTCGTGGCTATGGCTGCATGACGATGACTCGAAACAGTTCGTAAAGTCTCCAGCGCACAATACATATAGGAGGCTTTGAAGTGACCCGTATTTCACTAGGCGGCTGGCATCTCGTTTTTTGTGTTGTTTTTATTCTTGGCGTACTGACGCAGTTTCTCCTTTCCAGGCAACTTTTCTTTTCTCTTTAGTACGAGTTTCGTGCTTTGTGATTTGTCGTTTCCTGGAACGCCTGGTTGGCGCTACGCGTATCAGTCCTCAGCATCTCTTAGCGTTTCTGGTTTCAATTCAGCTGCGATCTAAACTTTGAAAAAGAAGTGTTTGGGACCTCCTCTCACTTCTTCTTCATCTTGGCGTTGTTCCCGCAATTGCAGGATCCGCTCTTCGGCAAAGGAATCTCCATTTTGCGTCTGTCCAAGGCGTGTTCAGGGGATGCGCTAACGAATTTCAGGTCTCCTTGATTCTGTCCATCCACCGTTTCTTTGGCCGGCCTCGGGGGGAGGCGACCTGCAGGGTCGACTCGCATCGCTGTCTTGGCTACTGAATAGTCGGCACTTTGGACCACGTGTTCGTACCATCCGTACCGTAGGCGCGATTCGAGCATTTTCTCCTTGATAGGGGCTACCGCTAGCCGCTTGCGAATGTCCTCCTTCATAAGGTGGTCCCATCTGGTAACACACATGCTCCACTGGAGCATCCGCATCTCCATGGTGTTGAGGGCCTGTTCATGGGTGGACGAAGCAGGCCACCATTCACACCCATACAGGGCCACTGGGTGGACCACCATTTTGTAGATCTTTCCCTTGAGCTCGTCCGGCATAGTCAATCCCACTGAGCTCGGGGCAGCATAGCCCTTTTGGGCTATGCTGCCCCGAGCTATTCCCTTCTGATTCGTTTTCTTCGGACTCGTTCTCATCATCACTCATCGTCAGCTCGGGCTCCGCACTAGAATTGGTGCCCTCGTCATCGCTGTCTTCATCATCGTCAGCTGGCCAAGCTGGCAGAGCTGGCCAAGAGTATAGTGGAAAAGCACCAGTTAGTGTAATCGAACGACCGTTGGCTTGCTCCATCACCCAATTCATTGCTTGTCTCTAGAGCTGCTCTAGAGCATGTCGACAAATTTTCTCCGATGTTCGACAAGCAAATGTGAATGTCTTCTTGAGGAAAGCCGACAAGAGAGTCGACGAATTCGACAGCATCGTCTTCAGTGTCGATGCCGCTTACCAAGTTTGCTTCCAACTTACTCATCTCGGGACAATTGAAGACAAAGTCCTTCACCGGCGCCGCGCTCAACGGCACGCATGCCATAAAATATTGCAGCCTGTTGCAGGAAGAGCTCACGAAGAAGTTTCAGCCACGACAACTGAGAGACATTGGTGCTAGTGACACGGCTATCAATACTCATCACTCTTAACTCTTCCACTTGAGGGAAGGAGTTAGAAATCATCTCTACTGAATGGGACAAGCGACAACACAGTTGATCAGCTCCAGCGATCGCATTGATGACAGTTTCCCAAATCGGGCATTTTGTCGAAATTGAAGTCATGGTGAGTGCACCAATGCAGGTCCAATGCTTGAATTAGTGGCAGATTTGCAGCTACCTCGTTGACAACTTCTTCCAATGGCTTTACTGATTCAAGCATGTCGACGAGAGAGATGCGCGTCAAGCGCGGGCATTTTGCAGCCAGTGATTCGAAAAATTCACTGCCGCAAAAGTCAAGGCAACCAAATTCCAGCTATTGGCAGATGACGTTTGGGAACAGACCTTTCGCCTGATACCAATATAAGCTATACAAATTTGGGCTGTTGGTCAGCAGCTGAAAAAGAGCGGCATTCGCGTCGTAATCGTACCCGCTCAATAAGAGATAGGCCAGACGAGGAAGACGATATTTCGGCAGCATTTCTAGTCGCTTCCGCATCGTCGCGTTCAAGCCTTTACGCAGTTCAATGTGTACCGAAAACTCCGCCATTCTCAGGTTTTCTGCAGAAGCCGGATCGTTTTCTTGGTTGATTTCTTTTTCATTCGTTGATACTTTTCGATCAACCATTTTTCCACATCGAATGAGCGTACCCTCGAAATAGCCCACGTGGAACGGCGGCGGCTCACGAGGCCAACACGAACTTGCTCTTCGAAAGGCAGATGTTCGACCATTTCCAAACAGATGTGATCGGGCATGCGATCGAAGCCCATCTTAGTAGCAAATAGTGTCGAGGAAGTGTTCTCGCCTAACCTGCCTACAAACCTTATACGGTGCCACCACTCAGATGATTAATGGCCACCTAAGAAGCCTACTGCAAGTTGCAACACACCGCTCAACTTACGCAATAGCTCTGGTACCCGTGCCCAGAGCTGGTCCCAAGGCGCTCCAACGGTCAGGGGCTATGCCTTGAGAAAGCCCTTGTCCCGAGCCGTTCGGCCACTTGAACCCAACGTCGATTTCGGTTCCACACACGTCGCCCCGCTAGTCGCCTCACGAATCGCCTCTCGCCTCGCAACACCGCCTCACTTCACTGCGACCAGTGAAATACCACAAGGCGAATAAACAAGGCGAATAAACTCGACGAAACGACTGAACCGAACCGAAACCTTTCTTAACTGACTAGACCGTACAAAATCAGGCACAGTGCACCAAAAGGCGGGTCATCCTCATCCTCAATCCTCCAATCATATCACATGCTTCGGGGTCTTCACTGGTAATGACCGCCCTCTGGTCCGCCCTCGAGCGCCCCCTGGCCGCTGGTCTCGCTCCTCTCCGAGGTGGTCGATGGTCGACGTCTGGCGCACGTGAATGCCACCCGCTGGGCTCGAGGTCGCGGCGAGGCCCAATGCTGAGGCGGCGAGTATGTCCCGACGGCAGCACGTGCCCCGTCCAGGCTCACCACACTCGGCATAGGCACCGCTCGTGCCGTTCTCGTTGGCCTCGACCTCGCGATCGTCGCTCGACGGTGCTGTCGTCCACCTGGTTCGTCCCCGACCATTGTCCACCTTCCACTTTAACGACCTTATTTTGATCGTCCGGGCCGCCGCTAATCCGCCTCCTAATCCGCTTGTTTTCGCCAAATTCGAATCATCAACGGGCGGGAAGACGAGCTTACTGTACCAGACTGGCACATTCGCAACAGAAGCAAGATGATACGCTGAACAGACTGCGGTCGCTACCGATATCTGGGGACAAGCGAAAGTTAGCGGTATCGCTTCGAAATGCTCGTGGTCACAAGTGGAAGTGTAAAGCATGATAGACAGAAGCTACGATCACCAATGTCAGAGCTTTACATGCGGGAACTTCGACCATACAAGAGCGCCAGCGAGCTTGCATGCAGCAGCTGACGGCGAGCTGATATCTGTGGGGTGAAACTTCAAATTTGCTGTTCGCGGTTTGATTGACTTCAATTTCACCGGTCGATAGTCTAATCTACGCCTTCATAGGAACGATGTAAGCACATCCACAGCTTACACATGGTCCATGGTCCAATCACTATCGCTGGAATTGTTTTTCCGCGCACAGCAGTCAGTCACTCACATTCCTGCGGCTGGCGTTCACTCGAGTGGCTGGGCCTGGGATTTTTTACGACGCAAGGAAGCGGCGGAAACCTTTGAAGTAGGTACCGTAGATGGATAGATAGAGACACAACTGCCACCCTCACCGCTGGTGCTTTGCTATTCGTGCATGCTGTGCATTATTATGACTAGGCTCGACGACAGCAGAATCTAGTTTCCCATCAGAAAGTACTTTTTTAGCACTAAAGGGTTTCTGTGATTTTCGACCAGAGTTTGTGAGTCACAAACGAGACCTAGTAAACGGAGCAAGTTTCGTTTCTGCAAAGGGCACATAAAGGAAAATTTTGACATTTGCAGTCTTTCCCAGTTAACATGCGTCCTTTACTTGTCTTATTTGTTTGGTGTATTACAAATTCACTCGCCGAGCTGGCATTTCCAGGTAACTTACTGTACAGTGAGGGTTTGTGGGTTTCCTAATACAGTTTTCAGACAAATAATTTGATATTTTGATTTTCAGAAATCGAGCTCTCGGATCAATATTTGGCATTGAAGGGACTCGACATCCTTCCAAGGACATCGAAGGAGAAGCAAACGATTTCCATGAAGTGTAGGCTAAAAGACGATAGCACATGCAGATCAAACGATTTATTTGAACTATACAACGAAGAAATCGGAAAAGTTGTGCTGAGCCAGTCATGCTCAGACAAAAATAATGTTGTCTTTGATGTCAACACGTTGGACCATCCGGATATTTTTGGACCTATTTCATGTCGCTACAAACGCACCAGCACCAACGAAGTGACCAAGTCACAGAAAAGCATACGACCTCCTTATTTAGCGTGTAAGAAAGATTTTGTTGGTTCGTACTGATCTTTAAAACATTCTGACACTAAAGTAGTTTTACACACTTGATGCAAGACTGCAAAAGCACTACGCTCATGTGGCTTGGGCGTGTGCCACATACACATTGACAAGATGAGAGAAAGCTGAGAAAGAATACGACAGCCACCTGTAAAGTAAAGTAAAGTATGATGTAAAGTAAAGTGTGATGTAAAGTTCCGCGCTCCTGCAACGGGTGTGTAAAATGTAGTTTCATGAAGTGCTCCCCTGGCTGCAGACGACGAATAGATATAAATTATTATATACAGTATAATTACCTACCTGTGCCAATGCTGGTCTGTGAGGGGAGTCTTCTCTTTAGGGTCAAAACCCTACCATATACTGCAGCACCTGACTGCAGGACTTTCGCAGGCTCCCCAAAATATCCTAAAGTACGAGTATCTCTCTGTCGGAAATCACTCTTGCGTTAAGCTATGGCCCACCAGATCTCAACAGCTAAGCGGATGTTGTCAGCCTTTGGGACTTGGCCATTTTGTCAAACCCTCCTATACGGCTGCACTGGGTGTGGGAATCCCTGCAGTGAAGGTTTTGCTTCATATCCTATGCGCAGAGAGCTTTTTATAGTTAGGCAGTACATTTTGGGAGACGCAAATAAAACAGCACCCGGTCATAGGATCTTCATATTTCGGCGGATGAAACTGATCATTTCATCATTTGAATGCTAATCGATTATCACATGTGCGGTGTATCCGTTTTCAGGTGACAGATTTAGCGTCGCTTGTCTTCAACCCTCTGCGTGTGACACTGAAGATGGCTGGAAGATGTGCATGATCAACAAACATGGAGCCCAACCGTGCGGCCAGCTGACCAATCCTGACGAGTGTGGACCGAACATAAGTGAGGACGAGGATGACAAAGAAAACCCGGTCACATTTTGCCCAGTGAAAGAAACGAGTATTTGCCGATCTCTTGCTCGCAATCCCAGCGCCACCTGGTTCGTGGTTCAGTTCACCAAGACATGTCCAAGCGGTAAATAATGCTACTGCTCCACTCTGCTCGGAGCGAAGCCTGAAGCAATTAGTACTATTAGAAAGCGCTTCCCACAACCACCACATTTTTAGTGCCCAGCAATCCGTTCAGCTACAAAGGCAAAGATTTGGTTTATGGGGAGACCGTCTTGCTGGATCCCGACGACACGACTTTTGTTTTTAACTGCCCAAAAGGAAGCGCTTTTTATGACCGAAGCATTACCACCGTGTTTGCCACAAACGTTGACAATCCGTGTAGACGACAAGTTCGTATAAAATTGGACAAATACATCCACAATGAGCCGCAATTGCTTGACTTGGAATTCAGACTCGATCTTGACGATGGTGATGCAGTTGTTTATTTTCGCTATAAGCTCCTGACTCTCAGTAAAGGCCTCTCCGTCTAGCAGACTTCGCGAATCGTGTATCACAAAATTTTGCAGGCAAAACTCTCAACCTTCGGAGTGGAAGTCGATCATATTTGGAATGCAGTATAAATTACGTGTCAGCTAAGATGGAAAATTTCAGAGTGACTCAGATTTGGTGGACTAAAAATAGTACTGGTAACCAACGATATTCACACGTACGTCAGTCTGAGAACTCGCCCCTAACCGGGTTGTGATACATTGTCTTTCGCAGATAACTGCTAATGGCACTCAAAGTCTGACTTGGTCCCCGGAACTCAAGCTCGACACGACTGCACATGAGGCTTATCAGTGCCACATGGAGCTCGAATACAAGTCGTGTGCGCCTCGTCGCATGTTCAAACGGGTGGCCAGTAGCGAGCCTCTGTGGATGGGATCGTCTATGACGCTGGTCAGCAAAGGTAAGGACCATGGCTTCAGTTCAATTTGACACTGTTCGTCGTTTTTACCTTTCAGGCCTGTTATTGTTCATGGTGTCCCTCTTATGCATCGTTTCCGATATCTTGTACTAAAGCTGGAAGGATTATTCTAGAGAACCTTCGCTTCCGGGCCTTGCGCCAGTGCGCGACTTTATATTGTATGGTGAACAAAGTGCTGCTTTCTAGCCTGCTGAAAGTGAGTCGGCCGAAGGGTACATCGATGACAAGATCAGCATATTGAGTCTAAGCAGACTTGCTTGCTTGAAGATTCTTGATTGAAGATTTTTGCTTTGCTACTAGTGCAATGTTATTTTGCACGCTGTTGACTTTGGTGATCAAAGTGCCTTCGGCTTATATGTGGTTTGGGGCAAGGCTGCTGACACTGAGAACAAGTTATGTGCCAGAGCATGCAAGGCTCACTCGAAGGAGGAAGTTTTCACAGTTCAGAAACCTAGGCGTCCTTGCGAGGTACGGTATCTAGAAATGTACATAGTCACCACAGTGAGACCAAGACATATCCTGGGCCCCGTTGCATAAAAGATAAGACAAGTCAACTCAATAAGACAACTATATATCCACGTGTACTGCGATAAGAAGACTTCATCGAATAAGAAAAGTGCTTACGAAAACTCAGGCTGGCGCAAAACCTGTCCACATGCGAGACAGCGAGGGCATGTGAATTTGGCTTTTAGCTAAACAGAGCTGTCTTAAACTAGTTTTCTTATTGAGTTGACTTGTCGTATCTTTTATGCAACGGGGCCCAGGTGGAACTGGTATTTAAAAGCTTAGGGGTAGATGTCTGCGTTTGCTATCCTCCGTTGTTGAATGTTCAGAATGGACTAATAGGTACCCTTTTTCGGTTGGCTTGGCTGAGCATAGCCCCGACTGTTAGGTCAGACACTTTACCATGCAACAGTTGAACCCAGCTCATGCTTTCTGTCGGTGAGAGAAAATGGTATCTCACTTCAATTTCGTCCCTAAACCAAACAAGATGCAGGAAACAACCTAGTTCGATCAGATGTATTTTTCAACTTGGATTGTGTGTCATGTCTGTATTACACGGTAATTTTGATCGGTGCATCTCATTACAACCACTTGCTCGTTGATTTTTCTCCTTTTGCTTTGTGTTGACAGTTTAAAGCTGGAAGTATAGTTCGATGAGACATTGTAGGCACTTTTTTAAATTGCCGGGTCACCCAAAAGTGTCGCATCGCACGCTTGTTTGACGCATTGCTTTACACTCTACTTTGGGCTTAATTGTGCAGAAAAATTCAGTTTGGCCGCGATGCATTCAAATTTGGTTCATGTACTGTACAGTATGTGTAATAGGCGTGGATACCTTCTGCGCCTACCAGCGCACAGGTTCACGGAACTGGTCTGGCCGAGTGACTGGTTTGGTTTGCAGGTATTAGGCGGCAACTCGAATTGAACTCCTGTTGATCTGAATTACACTCTAGGCATTTCGAGTCCAGGACCATCAGAACCTCCGTCAGGCATGGCGTCCATTGGCTTGCCCCATTGGTTTTTAGGTACAGTAACACTTCAACATAAAAAATTTAAAACTCACGATTAGATTGTGCGCTTAGGGCATCCTGGCTGGAAACTAATCGAAATTTTTTTACGTCCTCTGAAAAAAAACCAAAAAATTTTGCGAGGAAATTGCAGTCACCGTGCCCTCTTTTGAATATGTGACCTGGTTTTGCGATTTTCGAAAACTGAATCAATAATTCTGTGCCTTCTAGACGCAAGAAATGAAGGGGGTAGTTTCGATGGCAGAGTAAGAAGAAATGTTAGGCAGGTTTTTCAACAAAAACACAAATTTCGTCATAAAGTACCGTATTTCACTGTACAAAATAAAAGGCCAGATAAGATACACGGTATAGTCATGATGAGCTATTGTCACACTGGTGATGCACTGACGTGATCACGACCTCGCAAATAGTACGGCCAATATATGGCGTCTAAAATCAGAGTCTTAACTTCGGTAACAATCGCAAGATGACCTAACACTTACTGAAGAGAACGAAGGCGCAGGGAAAGATGTATCTGCTCGCCCCGTCCACTTTGGCAGCTAGCCTGCGGTTTTTCAGTCGTTGCTGGTGCTGCTCGGGTGTCAATGGCGGCTGAGATTGTGACTGTGATTGTTCCCCCGCTTGACCTTGGCCACTGCTCGATGCAGCTTGCTGACCCGCCAGTTCCTCGCTGAAGTGGTTGGCGTAACCGTTTGATGGTTCCTTGTCCATCGGAGTGGTAATTGTGGACTCGCACTGATTCTTAAACGCAATTTCGCATGTATCCCAGATCCTCACTCGCGAGGTAGTTCGCAAATCAGCCACGAATGGCCAGTAGGCTTACCCCCATGGTTGTGATATCGAAGTATAGGTTGTGAAATTCTGGTAAGCACCGAGGCGCTGTGGATGGCACACTGGAAGCGGTTGAGAAACGACGGAAACTGCTACGTCGTTTCTTGGATGCATGCTTCGGTGGACTTTTCACTCTGGCTGCGGTCCTGCGGCTGATATAGTTGACCACAGTGAACTCGATCATTACACCGAATACGAAGGCCATGCATACTCCCATCCACACGTCAATCGCTTTAGCATACGAAACTGCAGAGAAAAAACATGAGTTTACAGTTTAGCTACAGTAATCAGCGGGTTTCTTATTCCTACCTTGAGGCAAAGACATTTTGGCGGCTTGCGCCTGAGTGGCCAAGGTCAGCAAAGTGGTGATACATAACGAGACGCGTCCAGGCACCGAATCGGCATCGAGCCAAAATGAGAACCAACTGATGACCACGATCAGAGCAGTTGGAATGTAACTTTGCAATACGTGATGCATGATCTCACGTCGCATCTTGAAACTGGCACGGGCGCACGACCAGGTGCCTGAAGAGTACATATAAAGTGTGAGTATGACTGACGCGCACATGTTAGCCTCCCTCCCTCCCCCTTCTCCCCGTCATAACTCTTTAGTAATACTCTCGATCATCTGCAAGAGTCCGCATGTGTATTGCGCATTAAACAGGAGAACAGGCCAGCAAAAAACAGAAACAGGGTCCTTATCTGGCAACCACTGGTGTACGGATACTTACCGATGGTGTAGGTCCCGTCGCAGTAGTCTGCTTTGTACGTCTCTAGCTGCATATCAGGCAGGAGAATGTCATCATTCTTGGTTATATTCTCCTCTGGTTTCCACGTGATGTTCAGGTGATCGATGTCGTAAGCGTCTGGAAGCAGCATTGGTTCTGGACCTCTTCAATAGCACTAAGCATGGACTTACAGCTCAATATCCTAATATGGCATTCCTGCGTGTCCAGTGGAAAATGAGACAAGTCCATCATACAATTGACAGTCAACGAAACCCTGAAATATTCTTTTCATCACAAGCTCACTCGAGCGGGTCAAGATCGTACCTAATGTCCAAATGGATATTCCCATTTGGCCAAATATAAATTCCAAAATTTTGAGCCGTCACAGTGTGATATTTGGCCTCCTTGGCATTGGCAAAATACAAGTCGGGGTGCCAAAGGCGTTCGAATGTGGCCCAGTCTCGGAGTAGGGCTGGCTCCTTGTTACGATGCCGCAGACGAGGGTCGTTCCAATCTTCAGCCAGGTATATGTCCACGTGAAAGTCCTAAGGGCATGGACTAGGTTAGAGCAGTGCTCAGATGAGTCAGGAGGCCAGAGTGCCCAATGGCGACAGCGACAAAATGGTCGGCATAGAATTGGGACACGATCTACTGCCCACGCACACTCACCATGCTTTGAGCCCTGAACGACGACATACCCTCAATGTAGCTAAAACAAAAACTGCTCCGTTGTCATATCACGTTACCACTACACTTGCTTACATGCTAATCATGACATCGGTTGGTGGACCTGCAAAGAGAAGGTCACGATCAAAAGAGCAGTACATGATAAAGACCCCTCATCTTCGATACCTTACCTGGTGGTGCACTGAATCTGGCAGCCACGAATTCATCCAATATGTCCGACACATTGTGCCATAAGGCGAATGGAATAATGATTGTGGACCGTTTATTTTTACCTCTTGCTTCAGTGATCTGCAAAGATGTAGTACCTTCAATGACCCGCACAGGATCGGCAGCAGTCTGCCCACAGCCCTGACTTGCTGCTGCATGGCATCTGTGAGCAGCACCACCATCACGTACATTACACCCTGTGTTTCACTCGGGCATCGGAAGACATGCTGTTTCATTGCAGCCAAACCGATACAAACAGAATGACCATTCGGAATCATGTGTTTAGAGTTTAACCAGCCTGTCAATCTTCACACCATACTGTTGCAACCATGTCTGGCAGGCGTAGAAGAGAACGCAACCGACCGATAGTCGATAACGACTATTTTGTCACGTGGGACAAAAGCTTCGAGCGAAGCAAGGAAAGCAAGTACATACCTACGGCTGAAACATCAACCCGTCAGGGTTAACGTTTCCCAGCCAGGGGTATCAATACGCGTACTTCTCTCGCCGTGGGCCGCCAGGCAGTGAGTTCTACCATACAGCCTAAATTACGCGCTTCTATCATATGTGTTTCGTGCCCCATGCAGTCTAGTGAGTTTATGGGTACTTTACAGTTGATACACCTAATCATGTCGAGTGTATTCTCAACTCGGCCAGACGTCGGACTGATTGCTTCAGCTCCAAATAAATTAGTATTTTCAAAGATCTAGTATCTTCTGCCGGGTGTCTATCGTGAGTTCGGGCGCTCACTCGGAACTCTCCTGTCGAATCCCCCCCGTCTGGACCCTATGGTAAGTTACCCCTCGAATATGTCCCCTCGGACCCCAATTGAAACTTTGTGCCCTCGTAGAGACTTTCCAGTGAGCACGGTAGGTTCGAATAGGAAAAGCCCAAGTGCCCCCTGCGGGCATAATACCTTAAAAGTCAGCTTCAGTACGAATCTACAGCCACGGAAATTTTGTACGAAATACAACATGAAAACATAAGTCATCTCGCGATATGTGGTCGGTATACACACTGTATACTGTACCTGCTGCTCCCCCCTCCCCCCAGTAAGTTGAAAATCAAAATGGCCGCTCTGATTGCCAAGTTTCCAGGAACTCGGCCACACATTTATGGATTTTCTTTCAGTGCCCACGCGTGCCATAAATGTTTGTCAAGAGTCGCAAATACATGCATTTCAGACTCCTCGTACCCCCTTATCTGCCCCATACTTTTCTTTTTTATGGGATAAAAATAAACTGAAATTGTCACAGCTCAGTGCCCGTTTTATGTATGGCCGTCTTAGCTTACCAATAACGAAGTGCCCTTGCTCTTGCGTAAGAAATTGATAAAATATCGTCGGAGCGGATCGACGTGTATTTCGCCGCTGTGCAAGCTCTCCTGTTTTATTCCTCCTCCATTCGAACTCTCCGACGAGTGAGCCTCGCTGGTTGGTGAGGAACTCAGCCAGTTTGACACGAACGTGCGGTTCAGACTGTCCGATAGCACGCCTGGAAGGAGAGCTAAAGTGTGCGGCTTGCACCTCGGGCTGAGTCATTAGCTAAGCCTGGGCAAGGGCGATCAGACGTGAGAGAGGGTGTGTTGCTGATTGTCGTGCGGTCAAAAAAGAGCAATCTATCGGAACTTTGCGTGGGCGGATTGATGCACGTAGTCGCATGCAATCCAAGTTCCATACTCACCCATATCATTCAGATGGGCATAGGTGAGGAATGCTGATAGCCGATCGCATAACTCCATAGCCGAGGCGCGATTCATTATAATTCTATGCGTTTGCGCAGTAATAGGATCTCTCTGAAAGAATACATACTAGCCTTATTTGAACTCACGAGACAGTCTTTTAGCTCACTTGTTCAATTCGTATTTTGTTATCAGTCACGCTTTGGAAATGCTCTAATCTCAAATGATACCCGTGCGGACCTCGTACAACTCTTTCCGTAGTTTTGTTGGCATTCACAGCTAAAAGGGGAGCCTATATGAGGCTGCTTGGCGGCCGATATGACCTACCGAAGTGAGTAGGCAAGTGATGCTTGTTATATCCACCACGATCCAAAATTGAGATTATTTCGTCTGGTGGGGTCGTTCTGAAGAGAGTCGTTCGTTAGGGGGTGCCCGTCACGGGAAGAAGGACATCATGAATGAGGGCATGGGCAGGTGATTAAAGGACATTAGTTGGCACTGTCAGTGACAAGGACCTGCTCATAGTGCATAGTACTTATACTCGCTGCTATGGAGTCAGAAAAATATAGCCAGTCAGCTACGAGCCCCAACGCGGACAATGATGACTGCCCTAAACTCACTTCATAGCCGTTCCGAATCGATAAGTGATAGCAATCAGTAAAATAATCAATAATAACATGACGAAGTATCTTTGTCGAATTTGCACTTGGACACTTTCACTGTGACTATTCTACAATACGGGTCCGCAAGACCTACTCCACGAACTTAGTTACTTGGCTTGCAATCCAGCAAGAAGAGAAGCATGCGAGTGAAATCTGAGTTCTACAAAAAAAGTTTCGTATGAATGGTAGGGTCGGGCTTTATGAGGTGCCCATCTCAATTAGCTGCATGTGTACATAGCTATAAAGACGAATTGGACCATAAGGCCGAGTCTCGGGCTCGTTTATTATTTCTAGTTAGCGAATAGTGCCAAAACGAAAGCATTATTGTGTTAAAGGGGACAAAAGATAGAGTTACCATTGCACACCAGGCCAGCATCATTGGCTGGTACCTCGACGTAAATGAATTTATACGGCCAAGTAGAATCACACGGACGGGAAGAAGGAACATTTGGAGCGGTCTGGTGGATATGACTCGGGGCAATAAACAGTTTGGGAATTACAAAAAAGGACACTTAGATGAGACGGGTTAGGTAATTTCATTTTTAGAAAAGACATATTAGAAGGATGGAAGTGAGAGTGGGGCTTAATTTGAACTCATTGCTGGAGTCTATAAAACGGTGGTTTCCGCGTGAGTAGGTCTTGGATTTATTAAGAATAAACTCAATTTCCTTTCCCATAAGTCTCCTTGTCCAATTGGCCGCTCCTTATCGACCACTCGTCTGCCAGTCCCCACGCTAGATTATTGGCCACCGAAAGGAGAACCTTTTTAACGCTTTACTAGATCTGACTTTAAGAAAGTTTTTGCTTATTTCGGTTTGTCGTTTCGGGCCTAGAATTAGGAAGGTGGTTATTTTATATGCATGATGGACAGGCGTGGTCGGAGGACCGAGGCTGGTACTACTGCCAAACTTGGCCAAACACATGGAGCGGTAGGAGGATACGGATGCATAACAAAGGCGAGGGGATTGCCCTGATCATCAGCGGCTGGCGTAAGGGCCCCAGCGTACATTGGACAGGGTGTCCTCTTATCGCTGGCCAGACTTTCATTTGGCACGCGCCTATCTGACTACGCGTCTGCTATCGACTCTTACGATTAGCCGAGCCAAAGCGAACTCATCGTTGTCAGCCATCCTTGGCCTTTGCTCAGGCGTAGCTTCCTTGAGGCCTACCACGTGAAACGTCTGCGCTGATTTCCAGAAGCACGCAATGCCTGAACACGTGGTTGTCCGGTCTGGTCACGGAAACAAAGTCCTTGGAGGTCACAATTTCAAAAAGTAACCGCGTCTGAAACACTCCTTTGTATCACCGAAAGTACAATGTCCAGCAGATCAGCTGAAGTAATCCGGATTTGTGAACGAGGAAGTAAGGGAAGTGCACTAATGCAACAAGGCTTCATTGCAATCAATCTGGTAGAAAACGATTTTGTTTCACCTTGGCCGACAGAGAGCAACGAGGTGGAGAAAAAGAGGTCGGAGCTGGGGCTTTACTTTACTCTTTATACGGGTGGTATCGTATTGAAGGCGAGAGCCACGTTTTCGATTTCCTTTCTAGCTTGGTTCGCTTTGTCCAAACTCATTTTTCTTTCCACTCCAATGCAATTAAGAGATAAAAAGAGGCTAAAATTTCTATAGACCACGACCAAAGGGTCCTATAGTCAAGTTTGCCAACAGGTTTAGGTAATGGAGTGCAATTAAAACGGCCACGTAGTCACTACTGGGCGCGATGCCGAGGCTACACCTGACAGAGACTGCGGTTGAGCTAATGGACGACTGAATTACGACTGAATTATTGGACCTGCTTTGCTCCCCCCGTAAAGACCTCGCCGGAAGGAGCTACATGTCCGTCGTATCCGTACGCCAGGCACGGCCAGGTTCGTGACAGACCAGCTCGAATGAGGCGCGGCAGTCAGCATTAGTGATGCTGATGAGTAGCTTCTAGCAAATGGGTAATGGATCATAGCATCGTCACGCATTTTAAAAAGGTGGCGACAGGCAACAAAGTAAACATGAGAAAATGATAATTGTTCTCGAGTGATAGCAACCTAAGCAAACCTATTATTCTCCAGAGCACATTGCGCAAGCAGCCAATCCACAGCAACAGCAAACACCACAAACCAAACATAGGATAATGCCAGGAACAACAAGCCAGCAGTAAATAATGTATACGCAGGCGCTGATGTAGGTCAACTTATCACAATATGCTGATGACACAACATCAATTATCATATCAGTTTCGTTTGCACGGTAATCGAGAATCGGATGTGTTCTGAAGGTCCAGATGGTGCCTAAAACAGGACAGGCAGACAGTCAGTGACAGCTACTAATCCACTGCGGAACTAAACTCAAATCTACAGTTAGCTTTGATGAAACTGACTTTGGGCATATGCAATAGCTAGACCGGGGCAGGTTTCCCATAACGACACGGAAGTAAACTTGGTCTCATGATCAGATAAAGGTCCCTAGCTAATGCACAGCAAACTACAGTACCGCATATTAGCCAGACATAATGGAATGCAGCAACCACGCAAGCGAGTGGTGTTACTTTGACCAGTTGCTCAATGGGTAAGGGAGGGCGCTGGTGAAGCCGATACCAACGGTAGTGCCAATCGATAATCATGTACAAAGTGGTCACAGTGCCGGCCACTATCATGTAGATGGGGATATAACGCTCGGCGGGGCAATCATACACGTGGATGCATCCTACGAGCAAGTAATAAGGACGTCTAATGAGGAAGGAAGAAACACCTTACCCACGATCAGGATCTCAAGATTGAAGAGACTTGTAAAAGAGAGAAAGATGGAAAAGATCGCTGAAAAAATATTTTCGTCGGATGATGTCAGGAAGAATCTTAGAAAGATTATACCACTTTTGGCGATGAGGCCGAGAATAAGAAGAATCATTTTCATCCTTTCTTCGCACGTTTCCGCATTTCTAATTTCCATCAACGCCTCTTTGAGAGTTGTGGGTTTTGGCTCTGAAACAAACGCATCGCAGCCAGTCAGGGATTGTCCCCAAGATCAAGGGGGTTGCAGCTTCTCACTTTCACTTCCCTGCAATTCAGAGTCGCCAATGGTGGGTATGGTAAAAACGCCAGTTTCCATTTGAGGGCGAGACATGGTTATCAAGTTCTCAGTGAATGATACCGACTGCAAAGACAGGCTATAACCGTGAAAGCGGTAGTCAAGACTTAAAGAGACCCGTTGAACCTCGCGGCCGTGGATACACGGGACGCTCTTTTCAGTTGCCAAGTGTCCCTTAGCAAATGCTACATTCCCCGGGCATGCTGCCCGTACACATGCTCCTATTTTTGTGTCTGCGAATAAAACAGTGTGCTCAATCTCGGATAAACTCGCGGTGGACAGCGTTTTCTAAGCCTGTGTCTTTACGGGATGAAACTGGTGGAGTACGTGGCCTCTGAAATACCGTCTGTGCTTTTGAATTGGTGTGCCATATAAGCACCAGAGAATGAGTGATCGCACCTACACCAAGCTTGTTTGAAATCAGACAATAGCAGCACGCCATCCGTTCGCAGATAGGGAGCAGGAGGTTCGCCGCCTGACGGGTTTAGGCGTCTGCCTTTTGATGCCAGGTGCGCACTGTTACGGGCGAGTGTTCGACTCGCGGCCTGGTAAATCATTGTTGGTAGAGCCCATCCTTTATCCTCAAGCGTGTAGAAGCTTTAGCGATGCGGTTTAAAACATGACATGAACATGGCATCCGACTCAGGCTTTTAATCCATCACCATCACCGTTGAAAGCTCTTTTGAACGTCAGAAACATGGCATCACACATGGCACATCAGACCACGTCGCGCATCACCGCTAAACCTGGCCATACTTGAGAGGAACGGTCTTGACGTCCTTGTTCAACTTGACCCTTCTTGGCGCGGCAGCCCTGGGCCTTTGTTCCGCACCTCGTCGCTTCGGACTTTTCATGCTGAGCACAGTGGCGTGCAGTTTTCCCGTCTGCAGCAGCGCCATCACGTCCGGCGGAATTGACGGCACTCCCGATGATGGATCGCCCGCATTCGGATCCACTTCCACTGGAGCAGGGTTCTGAAACAATCACTGCCAGATATTCCTGCTCGCCAAACTCTGAAGCACCTACTGGAACAGATGCCAATGATGCAGCTTGAATGGTCGGCGAGGTCGGCGATCCGCGCTCCACGATCATGTCGAACGGACCGCCCACCGCTTGTTGCACCATGGCCTTGCAGTCTTCACGATTCTGCACTGGCTTGTAGTCCACGGCCAACACCCGATCGCCCACTCGCAAGCCCGCCTTGTGCCCAGCCCCGTCGCCCAGCACTTGAGTTACCACCACAGTGCCGTTCAGCTCGCCAACCCCCGTGCCCACACGCGATCCATCTGACGTGTCCAATCTGGAACACTACCCCTCCGTCTCACTCTCACCCCAAGTCGACCATGCTCACCTGAACAGCAAATACTGGCACCCAGGCTTTCGATTGAAGGACGACGGCAACGGGAAGGAATCAGGCTGCCAGCACCACGGTCGCTTCTTGGCTAGGGTCACGCGGACGATGCCTCGACTGTTCTTGAGCATCTGCTGCAAGTCGAACTCGCTTCGGACTCGCTTTCCGTCAACCGCCAGCACGTAGGCGCCCCTCTCGATACCCTCAGCCCCTGATCGTCCTTCACTGATCACTTGTAGCACACCATCAGCCACTGCCTTTACGTTGAAGCCCAGTGGCTGGTCGGGACCACGTTTCAGGTCGATCTGCGTCAACGAGTAGTCGTGAGGGTTCATCAAATTCAACAACCGCACGCCACTGAAATATAGAAATAGAACTTCTAACGGGCGACCCGTGGCAGCTGTTCCTCACCCAGATCCGCTGTCACCTGCTGGTTTGGCCATAATCGGAGCTCTGAAACACAAATCAAACAGCGCTGCTACGTGACAAAGGTTTGCTTGCGACTTACCCGACTTCGCGTTCTTCGACCATTCTTTCAGCTCACGCACTCTTATCACGATCGTCCACTGCCAACGGGCCTCGCATACTGATCTTGGCTCGACAAACTGATAACCCTATGGCCGCTGTACTGTACACTTTTATTTGCTTGCTTGCTTTGTCCACTTTGACATGAACAGATGGGTCTGCCGTATCCGCTGGTGAAGCGGCCAGCTGCTCCTCATCAGTGTAGATCGACATGCTGCACTGTAATCACGTAACACACAGTTGGAATAGCACAATTCGCGAAACAAACGTGCATCGGATTTCTATCATTGGTCATATAATGTATGTCAGACACCTGCTGACGGTTATGTCTTTTGATCCTCGAATGCACTCTTACGTGTTTGATCAAAAGTAAAGATTGATTGATTGTTATACACAGCAATATATATGTGCAATAGATACCGTATTCATAAAAACCCAGGGGTATCAGCCTACCCGTTACAGTAGGCCTCCTGTACGAACAACACGAATCCACAGCACGTAACGACAAGCAGCGATAACGGGAATGAAAAATGGTGATCACACGCGTTGATCCTGCCTCAGGCTAACTACTCCTGTTCGTTGCATAATCGGCGTAATATTATTCTTTGTCCAGCAGGGTATCGCAGCCTGGCGGATCTCCTTATTCGTACACAACAAAGAAACCGCGTTGATAAACTGATCCAAGCACACGAAAACTCCGCTCATTGCCACCAAGCGTTGCGAATATTGCGCAGCTACCAGACCCGATAAGAAAGCGAATAATTTAGCGGCTAAAGTCAAACTGCAGTGGAATAAAATCAAGGTTCGAAGAATTGGCATAAGTTTTCGGTGCCGTTCAAGCAGTGCTTTTCCAGCCTCGTTTCCAGCTTGGATTTTCCTGGATTTCCATCTGACATAAATAAGGAGGAAACAGTAGATGATGAGAATAATGGCTGTCAGTAAGAAGTCGATAGTTTGTGTGTACGAGTTGAAAGCATCGCTAAGAAAGCTGTACAAATTGATACAGTCCACATAGCCCAGCATGTCCTCGAGATAAGATGGGACTAGTTTCATTGCGCTTATGACCACATATTGGACAGCACATAGAGTGTACACTGACCCATTCCTAAGCTTGTGATAATGTTTTGGGAACATGACTGCTGCGACGCGTTCAAGGAGTAAGGTTACCAAAAGAGTCAACTCCAGAGTGTACCCATTAATAAGCCAGAAATGTAGGGCGTGGCATGTCAGACGCCTTTGACTCACACTGGCCAATCCCACAGTCCGCAGTGATCGAAATATAGCAGTTGTTAGAATTTGAGTACATAATCCTGTTCGGCACTGGGCAAGTGCTGCTATCAGAATGAAAAAACGAGTTCTCATTTGTTTCTCGCGCATGATACCAGTCCATATCAGCAAGTTTAGACCATTTGCAACCAAGCCGCAGAGAAAAATGTAGAAGAAGATCAACTGGATCCATAGTTCAGTTTTGGTTAGGGCTAACGAATTTGAAACACTGATGTTAAAATCGGTCAGGTTATTCATGGTTGAAAAAGGAAGAGAGAAGTACAGACTAGCGAGCACCGGACAGTAGGTCCAACTAAAAGTAGTTCACATAGCTAGGCCTACAAAATAAGGAAAATGAGCCTCAAATCTCTGCTGACCAGATTACAAGCGAGTGTACCTGGACCCTGTTCAATGGCATGATACAGTAGGTACATCCCAATGCACCCCATTAACACGTCGGTCCGATGAAATTTCACTTCATTATTTTTCTTCTTTGCTCATGGGACGACGGAGGAGAAAAGTAAGTTAAAACAGGTAACCAACGACAGCTAGACTAGAGGACGTTGAAAGATAAGCTTTCTCTGTTTGCCTACACGTAACGCCATATCCAATATGGACAGCATGCATCATGAAGTTTCAGTCACACAGTCAGGGCCCAGATCGAACATGCTTCTTGTAGGTATCTACGTCCGTTTCTATCTTTGATGGCGTCTTTTGGACAAGCCCATGTGACTGATGAGCTCGACGCACGGAACTCGCAAGAAGCACCTAGACCTCCAGCAGTGAACTACAATAAGTTCAGCTGAGCCTTTGCACAGGCCACGAGGCATCTGCTAACGCACGCTCGTACCGTTTTCCTGTTGGTGGTCTGTTCAAACGCATCGCACTCTACAGTACGAGTATGGTGTATCTTCGGCTAGGCCGTGATCAAAAGTAATCGGAAATTGGATTTCATAATCCGATAATTTGGTAAGTTTTACTGCTCGGGCCTCTTTATAAGGTGGGGTGCACCTACAGTATATCCGGCAACTTTTTTATATGTTTGCCTTTGGCTGGAAGAAAAACACTTTTTGTGTGTATCAGTGGTGGGCGGCCCACTGCATGGTCCATTACTGTTCCACTGTGTTTTTTATCCTACACCCTCTTATTTAACACTGACACATAGGCAGGGGCATGATCATTACAAAAGTTAGAGTCGTGATTTGGTCACCCAATCGCTATAGGAAACGACAACGTGCACAATAAACTTTTTCACGTGCTCTGAAATAGGCCTTGGGTTTGTTGACACGGTGAGGCAACTTCCGTTTGAGACGCTCAACAAAGAGTAATCCATAAAGACTCCAAACTTTGTTATAGATTTCTTGCTTCATAGTGAAATTCTAAAGATTTTTTCTTCTCGGTGCTGTTTTACATCCATAGCTCGTACCAGGAAGGACAAGAATCGACTGTGAGTCGCCAAATTTAGTAAAGCGGCGTACTGCTAGCAAAATTCCGATTCTACAAAGAATGTGTGCAATGGATTTCCATAACATTCGAGCATATACTTTTTCTCAGAGCGCATAAATTAGAGGCAAGGTCAGAGTTGGACACCTAATGTTAGACATAGTTTCCATGTCTGTTCAGCGAAGCGTGCTTCACAGCTTCACGCTGTATGCTCGCCTCGCTGCTAAACACGGTCATAGGATAATATTTGAGGTGCGAGTATGTTGCTTTATAAAAAGGGTGGAAAAGCACCGACGGAAAGGCCGCTAGTGAGCTCGAGCGAGCTGTTGGAAAGAGGACTAGGCGCACCTAGTTGTCCTGTTATGGCTGGCTATGTAGAGACATAGTTAGACTTATTGATCCACCTAAGATTGCGTGTAGCGGCTGGCACAGGGCGTATCGGAACGCACGTTTCGAGTTGAACAGCTGCTGTTGCCAACTTTGCTAGCTAAGACTCTGAGCGAATATGCACGAGTTGCTGTGTATGAGCTAACTTGTGGACGTGTCTTGGAAAGGTTTTGATCATATTATTCCGATTCTGATATTGCCTTGAGAGCATGGGATGCAGTGTGAGCACCAGTGCCGACCCAGTCGTCATGAATGAATTGAAAAAATCCCGTCACGGTCGTCGTCGAATGTCTATGGACAGCAAATTCATCGAGGAACGTCATCAAACAAGCGACAACCATCCTTCCACCTCGAATCAAGTCAGAAACGACACGCCAGGTGCTGCGGGTGGCACGAGTGGTCGCACGACGTCGACCGCCCTCTCATACGAAACTGTATCAGCAGGTAGCGCGAGTGGGCCTGGACGACACCGCACTTGGTCGCACACCAATCGAGCCTATTCTGAGCCGTTCACAGAAGTCGCCCATCAAAATTTCTCTTCGTCATCATTCTCGACTATTGCTGCCTCAGTGCCGAGGAGAACAAACGAGCCCATGCTCCATAGACCCCACGACATTGGACCAGCACACATGGCACGCGATCAAGGTGATCAGACCGTTGCACAAACTAGACAACGCTTGTCTAGCGTGGCCAGCCAGGCGGAAAGCTTTGTACTGATTCAACGACGGGTGGTAGTGGCGTGGGAAGCCCCGCCATCTTTGAGCCCTATTCGACAGCAGCAACAGGAACGACGTCGACGTCATGGCCGTTTATCCCGAACTTCGTCGTGTAGTTGGCCCAGTGGAGTTGCGGGGGCACCGAGTGGGCCGTCGTCGATTTTTGGCTCTCAAACGTTGCCTCTTTCTCAGTGTCGTCACCCAGACAAATCCTCGGCGTCGAACGCAGCCGCAACTGACACCAATCAGGTTCCCGATGTGGGATTAGTGATGTCCACCACAAGGAAACACACTCCGGCTAACACTGGGACTCGCGCACATGGTTTGGCTTCCAAGTCTTTGACCAGCGTGTCCAATTCGAACAAAGTGGCCAAACAGACCGACGACCTTGCGTCAGGGTCCTCATCCATATCTTTCCCCAAGTCCTCACCTAACAACTCGAATAGTACTTGGGGCTCCTTTCGAGTAGCACCAGCGGATCATTGTCGATGTACATTTGGTGGCTTGGTGTCGCGCGTGGGCTGCAATGTCAATGAATCGATTTGTCGAACGTATCACAAATTTTTGTTGTCCAGTAGAAATGTCAAATTGTCTGCCCTGAACAAGAAGCGCACTGTTAGTTTTATTTTGGTCTCGGAAGTACTCATGTGTGATGATTCGGATGGAATTAATTTCACCCTGCGCCAGGAAGAAGGACTTTCAGATTCAGAACCGCACTATGCATCCGAGGTTGCTTTCACGTCTTGCAGCCAACCTTGTGCGATTCAATTTTGGAAAAACTTTGATCGGACTGAAAGCCAGGTGCAAATGAGGACCTGTGAACTTTTATGGTGCCTATGCTTCTTCCATTTGTTTGTGCGAGTACTTGTTAGCAGTGCGTGGACTTTGCGCTATTGGACTACGTGATAGCCTGCGGCCTATTTCTGATTGCGGACTATGGTAGTATCTGAAGATTGACGCGCACTGGGTCCAGAAACGTGGCCAAGCAGAGTGCAAAGCAATTCCTCAAGATAGCTGCGATGAAATTATACGTCGACGAAGAAAGGAAAGAGGAGAGAGGAAAATGGCTAGGACTGGTCAGAGCGGAAGCTGTTCAGGTGTTTGTGCACAGTATAGTCGTATGCTGCTCAAAAGTCAGGCAAAGGTTGCCAAGTGTTTGAGCTTTTCATTTTGCCTTGTCTTGCATCAATCATGTCCTTCAGATGATTCCTCTGCCATGTTGATAGGTATCAATATGTTGTTTTCCGCCTCACACTATCACATTCCATCAAACCTCTACATGCATACTCCGTCATCGCACATTGACACTTCGTGCTCCATGTTCCTTCCTTCGCATATCATATCAAAGGGCACGAATATCAGGACATGGGGACACACTAGGAGGTAACTTCACAAACATCGTGTCGCGCCGCACCAACGACACGTCTCCCTTACAAAAGCTCTTCGTGAGGGGTACTCGTTCTATAGGTGGCCACGCGCGGCCATAAAACGTGCCAGCAAGTCCTATGCGCCGGCAGGCAACACCACATCGGCCATCCCCTTGGCATTCAGGAGAGAACAATGACACTAATGGACACGCCACAACGATGCTACCTCTCAAAACAGCAAACATCAAACTATTTAGCCATGCATGATTTGGAACGCGTGGCAATGATGTTACAATTAAACTTTTCAATCTTGCATTTGTCATACTTGCACCCAAATCATGAATCTACACACAAGACACCCCGCTGCCCTGTTCGTAGCGCACGTACTGGTATGTTCATATTGGCTGTGTTGAGTAACCAGAACCAGCTCTTTGCATATGATCAGTTTGAAAAGGCAGGCGTGTCTCGATTGTCATGGTGCTTGTGCTCTTGTGTCGACAGGTGTCACAATCACTCGTCCCACGTACATTTCCATAATTGATAAAAGGCCACACCAGCAAACAGTTTTCTTACACCTCGCAACTAAATTGATTATCGCGTGAGCACGGACCAAGGATCCTTTTCAACACAATACCCTACCATTTGCGCACTATTTTTAAGGTTTCTTTAGGCTAGTTTCTGAAGATTAAAAGAAGCTCTACAAAAAATTTCTTTTTCGATGTCATATGGTTTCTTTGCGAGCCCCATAGCTTCCTTTTGGTTTCTCACGTCACAGAACAGCTCGATTCACTAACTTCTATTCATAATTTAGGCAGCTCTCAGCATTAATGAAGACGACTCCTTGATGTGGTCGGTGTTGGTTGCACTCTGTTCTGTGCTTCTACGAGCTTAATTCCCCCCGGATTCTCATCGAGTTAGCTGAAGGCTATCCCGTCTGGACGCTGCATCCGGGGAAGAGCAGCGGGTTACGTTGGTGCAAGGAAGCGCGTAAATTCTTGGTCCATCAAGTTTTCCTCGGACCTAGTTGCCGCGCGACAATATGGTAAATTGGTGCATATTCATGAGGAACGGATGGGGCAGGGGACACCGAACTATTGGTACTACCTACAAGTCAACCGGTCCATTGACGTCAATGAAACCAAAAAAGAGTCTAATTCGAAATACTGTCCTTCAAATTGTTGGATGCTAGTCTCGTGCTGAGAGGGTCTAGAGATCGGACTTATGCTGACTTCCGAAGAAAGTTAAAATGTTTACACGAATTCGTAGCTCC
This sequence comes from Mesodorylaimus sp. YZB2_4, assembly GCA_030248295.1. Classification (NCBI taxonomy): domain Eukaryota; kingdom Metazoa; phylum Nematoda; class Enoplea; order Dorylaimida; family Dorylaimidae; genus Mesodorylaimus; species Mesodorylaimus sp. YZB2_4. The sequence goes on along the minus strand of JASANH010001409.1, from coordinate 311,743 downwards.
GTCACTTTTTCAACCAACCATCGACGACCAGTTGGACGAAGAAAATCCAAACCCAATCCACCTCGACAATCAAAATCGGCAATTCAACTCAAAACAAATGAAAAAACTTCGTCGAATGTGAGAGTGGAAACGTCTTTGTCCGAACCGTCCAAACTTTCCGTCATTGCACAGTCGAGTGGTTCGAAATTGCCAGTGGCTGATCGACCCCCTGCATCCAATGACCTTTCGTCGTCTCCCAGGTCGGTCAATGAGCAGAGCGATGGGCCACCATCGCCGAGACCAGTCTGTGATCACGCGCGTAGTTTACCCAGCGACGATCCCCGTGATCAGTTACCACGACCTGGCCAACCCCGCGAGCGAAGGACATTGGGTCAAAGGCGAGAAATAAATGCTATTCGACTCGCAGTCCCAGAAAAGACTGGGCAACTGTCGCCAAGGATCGTACGATCTGCCACATTTGAACCAGCCGCAACGCCGCCTCGTTTTCTCCTTTCCACAAGGCTGAGCGACCAGAGGTTGTTGAAGACAAGACATGCATCGACGGAATCGGAAGGTCCGAGATTGCTGGTTCCTCGACAAGACGACAAACTAGCGAAAACTACATCGAATATAACGGAACTGACTTCCATCAAGCAATGTCAAACAACGAACGAGAAACCCGTGCGATCGAATGATGGTGAGCAGAGACGTCGTTCTTGGCGCACGGCTATGATGGAGGCCAAACAAAAGGCCTGGAATGCTCTTAAATCCAGTGCCACATTTCACGGAACAACGTCCGCATCCAACAACTCAACCAGCACCACATCGGGCTACTGTTCTGCCAATACAGGAGCTACGACCAGTGTGGTGTCCGAAGAAGACACGAAACATTCGCCAGGCAGGGCTCCTGCGAAGACGCACCAGAAAGCCAGCAAGGCCAAGTCGGTAGTGCTCTCCAAGAAGAGCAAGAATGATGGTGGCAAGAAAAGGACCAAGAGTATGAAGGACCCGCGCGCACTGTCCATCCCAGCGGGCTTATGCGAGCAGACATCGTGGAGTCAAGAATCGTCGACCGCCGAGGCAGTCACGTTGTTCACTCTGTCGCCAAGACAGCGCCAAAGTCTTCGCGGTACTTGGTTCAGAATTCGAGGAAATGGTGGACTAAAGTTTGCCGAACGCATATTCGAGAGTTTATTCGAAGTAGCACCCACTGTCAAAGACATATTTTATAAAGCCGCCTTTTTGTCGGCATTCGAAAATAGTCGTCGGGGAACGCAATGCCCAGTCAGCGTTCCTTCTATGGCAGCCAAACGTCACTCGATCAGCATCACCACTTGTCGCGATCACGCGTGGATTGTGCTTAGATTATTGGACTCGTTGATTCTGGACTGGGACGAGGAAGGAGGGGAAGCCCGCACTGCCGAGTCCTCGGTGATTCAACTTCGACGATTCGGAGCCCAGCATGCCTTCCTGGCCAAATCAGCCGGAATGAGAGCCGACCTGTGGGAAATGTTCGGCGAGGTGGCCGTGGACATTGTCCGAAGGTACGATTGTATCAGGTCGAACACTGATGCCAGTCGGTCATGGAGGATATTGTTCGCTACCATAACTGACGAAGTGAGGCAGGGCTACGAGAAGGAGCTGAGGAAACGGGCTCTCTCACCGTCCCCTCAAACCCGCAGTATCGAGCATCATAACTGATTCAAATGCACTGTTTGCATGAAGATACACTAGACATAAAGTGCAACCATGCTATTTTGATTGGATGTACAAACTCAGATAAAATGCATGCAATGGGGGAGTTTTATTCCCAAATGTACTGTAGGTGTGCTTTGATAATAGAGGTTGAATTTTTTAATAACTCCCACAAAACATTGCAGTGTCGTCAGCTATAACATGTTTCCGCAGTCCGCAGAACGACACGAATCAAAAAGCAGGCATAAAACAACGAAAATCAGTTTAAAGAAGCCCATCGAACTCTTGAGAAAAAGATAAAGACGTCATACGTGAAGCAATTTGGCCTCATTTCTTTTGCTTACTGCGCCAACCTCAGAATCTGTAAATCTAGAAGCCTTTGCCTAGCTGTCATCAAGCTGCTTTTAAAGAGATTATGCTGAACGGAAAGAACAGCACGGAACCATTAGAGAGATCTTTTTTTCACTGGAGGCTGCCCCCATTTTAGAAAAGTGGAAGGTAGCTGCTAGAAGGAGACCGGGTACCAGGAGGAACCAGAAAGTGACGACTTCCAGTGAGTGTGATCCAAACGGCGAACCTTCATGACCCCTGAATATAGCACTGCGGAAAAAAATTTCCTCTCCACACCAGCTCTAGTACATAGTTGCGTTACCATCACACTGTCATGCACAGACAGTCCAGGGGACCCCGCTCACACGTGTTTGGCACCCCTCCCCTTCAGTTAATCGAATGTCCTCAATACAAGACCTAGCACATGATACAACCCACGATGTAACAAACAGGATATCATGTGCTATGCGTCATGCGGCGCCATCCCGGGTCATAAGACTCTCGATTCAAAATATGGCTATCATTGGTCCAAGTTGTGGACATGCTTAAATGCGAGAGGACGGATAAGGTCATTTACATGTTCAGAGCAGAGGTTTCTGACAGTGTGCCCTTTACTGGTACACTAGGGTAACTGAACGAGTTGGCTAATGTCGCCATCACGAGTCAGCAGTAGCCATCTTCTAGCATCTTTGGCCAGTCGATTCCTTACTCTCTGCTGAGTTGAACTTTACAAATGTCAGACAATTGAAAGGGAAACGGATTCAGTCTAAAATAATTCTTCTCAAAATAGTTCCATTATCGCATCTTGCACGGTATGTAGGCGATGCCTGGTGACAACCACTTTACACCAACATTTACTGGCAACGTAACGTGTGTCCCCTCTCTCGTCAGCTGCTGTAGTTTCCATTCTCACGTTCGGCGGACCAGCAGTCGGGGAGAAATCCTACACGCCAGGACCCAAAGGACTGCCAACGAGTCAATGTCTCAAAGCATGGGCAATGATGAACCGGCGGGCCCGAAGGGTTATTACGATGCGGTGGGCGGAGTCCGGGTGTTTGTCAACTTTATGCAGGGACCGTCGGATCCAAGGGAAAAGTTGGAATATCGAGCACATTTGAGCCATTCACCACCTCGATTGGCCCTATATAACAAGTAAGACCAAGTCTTCGAGTAGTCGCGGCCTTCATCAATTTGTAGATGCTTGTGAAAAACTTTCTCGAAATTTTGTCTCCATCCAATAATTTCTTATGACAGGTCTCAAAGTTTCAGAGCTACATTCTGCCTTCTAGGGATCGAGAGGGTGAATTCCAGAAAAGACTTGCGGATGCGCTTGAAAGATTGCAAGAATGGGAGAAGGCCGGTGGTTTTGACACCGATAATCGATTCGACCCAGAGAAACCTCACGATGCGACAGACAGTGCATCTTCGACCGAGGACAAGGAGGGCGAAGAGGTGGATCGAAATTGTGACGAGGCATCTAGCAGCGAACGAACTGAGGAGGCCACCATCCTCAGCGATGCCTCCAATCCCGTCGACGCGTCCATGGCGGCTGACATGTACGCTCTGGAGACCGACGGTGAGCCGCCTGGACAAACGACGAAGAATATTGTCGGTTCGATCGTGCGCCAGGTTGTGGACAACGTTTTGAATCGGATGACCCAACTGAGCAAAGCCGATCCTACATTACGCGTGTCCTCGACGCCTCCCAAAGACCGTGGCCAAAGTGGTTGACATAAGCATCCCGTGAGCTGCTTGTGGTTTCGTGCAGTGATTCGTTGTGTGATTACCAGTTTCTTCCGTTCTGCTAGATATGCTTCCTGCTATCACTTGCTGATTTTGTATAAACATGCTGGTCAATTGGACTGACTGGGTGATGAGTTGAGAAATACTTGATGCAGAAGGAAGAAAACAGATAATCCAGCCACGCTGATACTCGTTCTGGCCATCAGAGATTAAAGGGATGCCTTCAAAGACACAGCAGAAAAGTACACAGTTCAACCTTCTGTAAGTAACTAATGGAATGTGGAGAAAGGTTTTATAGTTAACCCTTTTTCCTTTGTAGTGAGCACCTAGGAGACCGGTTTCGCTGATAGGGCAAGGTGCATAGAATTTGTAGGTACTATGCGATCCATGTCCTGGTCAGAAACCTGTTCTTTCCTTGTAATCTTTTGGTAGCCCTTCCGAGCGGTCCACACGTGTTTGATCCTGTGCTTTAGGCCAGATAAAATTGCTTCGTCTTTAGTCGCCAATTCCACCCAATGTAAATAACTTCCACTGCTACAAGGCCACATGGAATCCCTACTTTTTATTCATCTAACAGTCCACAAGGATCTTTTTTAATGTCCTTGAGTAGTGAGAATGCAGGTGTTTCAACACATTCTTTAAAAATTACTCCGATCACTCACCTTCAGCACGCAAAACGTTCTGTTAGCCGTGCATAATTTCCTGTTAGCCGTGCAAAAGTGTGCGGCGACAGTATGGACGAAGTCTCATCGGGAGATTCGAGTCGTTCGATCTCTGTTCTGATTACACCCGAGTAATCTCAAATATATGTTTCATTGGTAAATCACTTATTTTTAACTCAAATATAAAATTTTATTTCTTCGCGCTTGAATACGAAATTCGAGAAAATTATGGAAACCTTGAGCGCGGAAATTTTGGAGATAATTTTCAATCACTGCGAAATCGTCGACCGATTGGTTTGCGAAACTGTCAACACGCGTTTTCGAGAATGTGTGTCTTACGACGGCATTACGATGATCGACGTGCCATATTTCGAAAATGTAAGTCAGCGATCAATCGGAAGACCAGAAAATCGAAAATTGAAATATTTATCCAGCCGTAAGATCGAGGAAAACGTGGATTCGGAATTAAAGAACGAAGAATTTCTCATTAGCTTATTGAGGTGCATTGTACCAAGATTGGGTCATCGATTGAAAGGTGTACGTTTCGGCAAAATCAAAGAAACTGCGGCAAGAAAACCGTTGATCGAATGGGTGGTTCTGTTCGAATTGCGGAAATTAAGTCCCGAAATTCGTCAACTCGATTTTGGCAGTCGCAAAGTTCGTGTCGAAGCCTTAAAATTACTGCCTTCATTCAAAAATTTGCAACACTTGACCATTAGCGATGTGAGCAGTCAATTCGCTCCCATCATACGTCAATTGCGATTAACCAGTTTGAGCGTCAGCGGTCGGTCGACTCCTTTGCCCTCCGTCAATGGATCGTTGCTTCGTCGGTTGGTTCTAGTACCTCCAATTCCGGCAAGATTCTTGAAAGGGACCGGGAAATTACCTATTTTATTTCCAAATTTGGAAGCGCTGCATGTTTATTGCGAAAAATCGGGACGCAGATTAATGGATTGGCCGCTCGCTTCCGGTTTCGAATTGGTTGATCAACGCGTGGCCTATATTAATCAATTTCCAAATTTGAGACGATCAAATCTATTCGGCTGCATCGATTTGAATTTACCGAATATGATCAGTTTTGGCGCCGAGGCAATACCATTTATCACGCATCTCAATATCGAATTTCCTCCCACGCCTACAACTCCTTTGAATCAAGCGAACGAAGCAGCTGCTCAACAAGTCATTCGATCTTGGCCGAGGTTTTTTCATTCGTTCAATTCAATAAAGTCAATTCGTCTCACAAATTCTGGACAAGGAAGATTAGATTTGAAATTCCACGTGGTCGACTTATTTTACTTGTCGCAATTGAAAAATTTGCGTAAATTAGACTTGGATGATTTCAACGTTACATTGAAAGAGGATGGCAGCGATGAACAATTTCTTACGCGGATCAAGGCGAATAAACCAACTCCGGGTACGGTTTTCAAAAGATTGCAAAATCTTACGATCAAAATGCAAGCGGTAAAAACTGTTTTTTTTCCTTTTGAGGATGGGCAGCAGGAGTTTAACTGACTTTATTTTTAGTATCGGCGTTCACCACCTTTCAATGAGAGCGTTGCTCAATCGATCGTTACGCAATGGATGAATATCTACAGCACGTTTCTACAATTCATTTTGACGAATTGCAGTCGCCTGAAAAAACTGAAGACGAACTATGTGACCGAGTCGGATTGGAATTCGTTGCTCGATTACGCCAAACGTCTCGGATCGTTTTGTCCGTTGGAATCGCTCAGCGTGGAATGCATGGGTACGTGCACGTCGTTCTCGTTGACCTCTTTGGCTCAAGCTCAATGGCCTCGGCTAATCAAATTGGACGTATGGTGCTGCCACGATGGTCTGTCTGCAATTTTGCCGCAGCATAAAAGATGGGCGAAAACGGATCAAGAAAAGAATAAAGAATTTGGTTCGGCTTTTCCTCATTTGCGCCGACTTCGTTGGCCCGAGCCTAACCTAACTCCCAGTTTATTCGATTCTTTGTTAACGGAATTGCCTCGCTTGCGCAAAATTTCACTGCCTTTACCCGACGATCGTCATATTGATCATTTTTTCGTTTACATTCCATGGCATTCGAATTTGGAAAAAGTGAAATTGGTGCAAAATTCGACGACGAATGATGGAAATAAGTCAACCAGCAACGCATTTGCTGCCGTTGTGGGAGCGCGACGTGAAATCATGCGAGAAAACGGTTTGAGAGAAACGGAATTGAAAGTGGAGAAGGAGAAGGAGAAAAGTAACGACGTGAGGGGACACTTTGTAATGTAAGTGCGGGATGGGTACAGTTGGGTTCAGTGATAGCAGTTCACTTTTAAGGTAAAAATACGGATAATTGATTTACAAAAAAATATATTTTTAGTTTTGGTTTTTATTCGAGATTGCAAATGTGATTCTTGCCTTTTTTCTGTACTTATGTAATGAAAGTAATGAAATGTGAATATGCAAGTGCGCATGAGGCGTGTCACGGGGAACAATCACGTTCGTGATAACTGCTGCAGAAAGTCCATTCGAGGACGCCTTCGTGTCTCCTTTGGATAACACAGGCTGGAAAAGTGGCGTTGTAGGCGCAGAAGCAGCTACGATCTCTGAAAAGGAGTGATTGAGGGGTCGTTTGGATCGGACTGGGGGACTTACGTCCACTGGAATCCAGCCGAGTGTCCCAGACGACACCACTCGGGCGGTTCGCGGAGTTGGAAACAGTCGCTGTGAACGGAACAAGGCCGGAATCGACCGGATGACAAGGACACACGCCCGCCCTCCTTCCAGTAGTCTTCGGGCGAAGAGGGGATGCGGAAGGCGGGGTCGGGGGACTTGAGGAGTACCTGCGGGTCGAATTCGTTGGAGAACATGTTGGTGAAACTGAAGGGGCCGTCCAATTGGCTGGGTCGAGGGGTGCCCCGACGAGCAAACTTCTCCTGGATGATGACCTTGGATGGGGTCGTGCGCGAGGGCCAGTTGACCAGCAGGGCTGAAAAGGAGAGGATGAGCAATGTTGGTGCAAGGGGCTAGGGCAGTACCATTGTCCGATACCCCGCCAGACAGAACGTGGTTGTGTGCTGGCGTGGTCGTTTTGTAGAGCAAGGCCAGACCTGGAAAAAAAGGTTTATCTGGAGGGCGCTAACCGATTGGATGTTGGGCAAAGTGGGCGCCAAGCCGGCCAGACACGATACAGTTGGCATATCTTACCTGGGAGGGGTTCTGTAGTATAGGTCGACGATGGGACCCTGGTCGTGCCTGCACTGGTTGTCTTCGATTGGAGAGTGGCGCCTAAAACTGACAACAACATTCCGTATTTCTGGAGTGACTGGAGAGCTTTCACACCACGCCAGCGATCAACTCTTCGACTGAGTCCATGGCTGAAACAGCTACCGGCTCCGCGCAGAGGATCGATTGCCAGACGAGCCTCTACAGGTCTAATCAGTGAGGGAGTGTGTCTTGCATCATACTGGACGTAGTGTACAGAAGTGCTATCAGGCAAACTGGGTAACTGCTCCAACTGGTCATGCTAGGAGCCGCGGTGCCTCAGATGCTCAGTTGGTTAAGGCAGTGGTCCCGCATTGCGGGCCCGCAACCCTGCCAGGAGGCCGCAGCTATGTTCCAGCTGAGGACGGCAGTTTAGCAAGCCCATTCTCAGAGTGGGAACCGGTCTTCGACGGCAGTTCAGTAGTCCATCGCTGGCCTTGCACACCTGGCTCTGGGCGACTCACCAGGTACCGTCAAGTGGCGGACGCCGAAAGAGTAGAGGATTAGGAACCTGATTCTCGAACACCAGTCGGGAAGATCCCTTCCTTCTCGCCTAGTGTCATCCTGGGACGCTGGTGCTGGCACAGGATGTCCTCGTGTGGAGGCACCCCTAGTGGAGACACACAGAGGGAACCTACCGTGAGAGCTGGTCACCTCACGGCCCCACTTATCATGACTGCTGGCCGGCTATAGGCAAAACGGGTTGGAAGTCCCGTGGGGAACTGGGGCGGCACGCGGCCCAATTTACAAAAAAAGAAAACTGGTCATGAATGATGAAGTAACACGGGCCGAGGGGCCTCGAGGGCGAGCGAAACAATGCAATCAGCCTGACCAAGTCAGGCCACGTGAGGATAATCTGGACCTGCCTTCGACATCGATTTAGTAAGTCCGTCGCTGGCTCAGGGCGACTCACCAGTCAAGTAGCCACCATTTTCTTCAAACAATGACAGCTGCACTGTGCACCCCAGCCTTTCGGCAGCCTCAGTCGTTTGGCTTGTTTCTACACTCGGAGCACCCTAATAGTCCTAGGGTGGTCGCTCTGGCGTACACGATCAACGAGGGTTGTCGTTTTCCCAGTCGACCACCGAGCTTCTCGCTGGGATTTGAACCTGTGATGAAACGCCTCTTGCTACTCCCAACCACCCCACAGCTTGGTCGTCAGTGCAGTTAGATGGTGAGAAGTGGACTGTAAAGTCAAGTCAATGGCTGACCCATTCTGGCGGCTGGGCATTCTCGTGTCGTCATCATCAGTGAAGGGTTGGTGGGCTGAGGGCTCGTTGCCTCGGACGACCGTGGTCAAAGATGAGTAAGAAATCTGCCGATTCCGGATCTCCAACCTCGCCGGCGAGTCGATGGAAAAGCCTGCTGGGTCAATATGAGAACCAACAGCGATCGAGCCCGAGTGGGTATCGTAATTTTGTGGCTGGTGTCGAAGTGTTTGTCAACTACATGAAGGAGCCGTTGGATCAAAGGGAGAAGTTGAAATATCGAGCACATTTGAGCCATTCGCCCCCACATTTGTCCCCTTATAACAGGTAAGAGACAGAGCTGAGTTCGACTTCCTGGCTGGACTTTGGCTACTTGGTCTTGTCGGTTGGAGAGCCATGGGTCCCGCCAGTACTCCATTACACTCATGGATCGTTTACAAGGCCAACCATTTCAGAAGCCGAGGGAGCGACTTCCACAGGGGGCTTCCAAACGCTCTGGACAAGCTGCGAGAATGGAACGAAGCTGGTGGTTATGATTCCGATCCCCGTTTTGATCGCCCAGCCACTGACGACGCGAGCGATTCGTCGTCGACTGAGGAGCATCGATCCCAGGACGCCGAAGCGGACGAAGTGATTGACCAGTATCACAACGAGCTATCGAGCAGCGATCGAACCGAAGAAGCCACTATCGTCAGCGAGGACTCCAATCCGACTGGTGGAGCGACGTCCGTGGACGTGTGCACGGCCACCGATCATAAGTCTCCACGTCAAGGCACTAGTCGACTGAGTGGCAGACCTGGTAGACACGAAATCACTGTCAGTGCTCCCGCCCAAGCGACCGGCCAGGCAGGTGTGTTACGCACGAAGACTATGCCCCCTAGCAATCGTAATCGAGGTACTTGATGCCATCTGCCCATAACGGCGATCAGTGATTTGTCGCAATCTTTTGATCCCTGCTATCGACTGTGATGTGCTTGCTGTTTGCGGGTGTTTGATATCTTACGAGGTATCTGCTGTACACGGGTGTAGTCGTGTCTAGTTTGTGGGCAAGGTTGTGTATTTGGCTGCCTTATGCAGGTCTTGGCTTGTATTGGTTGCTGGTCGACGCACACTGTCGCAACCCGTCGGATAGATGTCTCTGGCTCCTATTCGTGGCTGTCCTGCCTGGAATGTCTTTGAGACCCTGCTCACTGCGGTATTTCCTCCAACGTACTGTAATGGGCATGGACTATTCTCGCCAGAATATCGGAGCGCTGATTCAGGGAGCCGGTCTGCCTCTCCTAATTCAGGATCGGCAGGAGACTGAGAGCGAGAGCGAGATCGAGGTCGTATGTCTGGCTTGGTTTACAGGCATCGGTAGAGGGCTGGTCTTAAGCTCCTGGTCTGAAATGCTCTGTGAGCACTTCGGTCTCAAGCCCGCCAGAACCCTTTCGACGGCCGACGCGAGTGCGGCTTCCCCCCCCCCCCCCCCCCCCCGAATTGTGAGTCTACACGGCCTTCTTGGTGTTGGACAGTGAAGCTTATCAAGAAGTGTTCGTGGACTGCGTGGGATTTCCTGCGGCTTGAGCCATCCTCTGGTCAGCCCTAGTCTCTCCTAGGGCGAGCCAAGGATTTCAATTAGGCAATTCAGCCTATTGCAGGAGGGTGGGAATTTCAGATACAGTATGCTTTATTGGTGTCTGGGGCCCAGCCTTGTTCAGTCAAAGCTCACTGAATGCACGTGGACCGCAGTGAACTTACTCGTCACCAAATCTGTCAAATCCGTCTCGTCGATCAGTCTCGCTGTGGTCTGCCCATCGTCTTCCGGGGCTGGCTTCGATTTGGCCTTGATGCCTGGTTTTCCAATTACTTCGCTGGTAGGCTGGTGTTCTGCAAAGGGCGTGCTTGTGGTTCTGTAAATGGGTTATGCCGTCTTGGACGTGGGAATACGAAGGATACGTCAAGACCTGGGTGGGAGTCGAACCCTTCTGTATCCAGGCCAAGCGTGTCGGCCAGGTCCCCGAGGCCAATATTACTGGATGCTTTCACAGTGGCTAGTCACGAGGGAAGCCACCCAGGTAAAACTATGCCGCTGGTAAGCCTGGCTGGTCAGCTCTTCCTATCAGGAAAAACAGTAAGTTCAAGCCATGCCGAAGACCTATCAAATTGAACTTTTATTGAAAACCAGAGATGAGAATTTTAGTGGAGCGGTTGTCAGTTTGTTTGCCAGCTTAGAGTATTAGTCCACTTTATAAACTACGCATAAGTCACTGGATTCAACTATCATTCTTGGCCAGAGTCGGACACAATCCTCGACCCCTTACCTTGTTCAGTCACGCTAGTAGCCGAGTCATCCACGTAATCCTCATACGCGTCTTCAGTTTCGTTGAAGGACTCTATTCCCCGGAGACTTAGTCCACTCAGCACCACTGCATTGAGGGATTCGTTAGCTCGTTTGCTCACTTCCAGAATGGACGATGGAGCAGGTGAATTTCTCTGTACGGAACCTAGAACAAGAAAGATGCATGACTGTCCAGGGTGGCACCACATCATCCAGCACCTTCAGCAGTGCCCGATTTCCTTAAACAACAATAGCCAGGTTTCGATGGTGAGTCCAACTTGCAAAAATGAGTGGATGGACAATCGGCGAACGGTTTGCACTGTCCGCATAACAAAAAGGAATCACTCGTCCACGATTTCAGTGGCTGTCCAACTGGACAGTACTCGAAAGTGTCGGATAAATCACCAGTTTCTTGAGGCACAGTCAGTGGGTGGTCCTGAGGAGTCGGTGCCGCCTTCGCACTCTCGTCCTCAGACCCAAGTAAGATCAGAAGTGCCAGAAAAAGACAAACCTGCATTTCGTCACTTGCAGGCGCCTGGTCACGAAGCGGCCTGTGCAATGAACGCAAACTTACTTTGTCGGCTTTGACACGGTTACCCGTTTGCGCTTTTGGCCTAAAGGCTATGAACCGAGACGCAATGACAAAACGTGACATCGGCGAATAGAACCAATTATGGACACAATCAAGGGAGGCGTATGGCGCGAAATGGGTTTATGATGTGGCATTATGTTTGCTCTATTTGAATAAATTCTGTTCGACATATTTTCTGACACACCGTTTTGTTGAGTCAATGAGAAACGGAAGCGTGAATTGATTCCCTGTCACGGCCATCACGGACTATTGTGACCTGACGGGTGCCCAAAGAGTGTGATGTGAATCAATGGCACTTACGTAAGGGATATGGGCTATGACCTGGCCGCGTACCGTACGAACCTGATGAGTTGTGAGGAGTTAGGGTCAAGCTGTGTGCCATGATACACACTATATTCTTCGCCTCTAGGGACCTTTGGTGAAATTCAGGGGCTCAGAAGGTTCATAGGCAGTTTTAGGGATGCGTTACCTGGCTACAGTAGTTGTCAGGATGGGCACCAGAGCTACCCTCTGTAGTGTCTCGTCAGCTCCATCGATAAGAGGAAAGATACCACGCCTACATAGGGGTCAATAGGAAGAGGTGCGAGCTCGAACCCCACCATGTGCAACACTTTTGCAAAACCAAAAGACGTGCGTTGGAAAGTCTGCTTATCAAATAAATCCTGTCATAAACCATGGCACTATGCTAGACATAATGGGTTTCAGGCGTATTAGTCCCACTCGGTATCATCGCTATTGGCTTCTTCCTCGGCCTCGTTCTCTGATTCGGGCTCGTCTAACTTCATTTGTGACCGTCTCTCGGCCAGGGCTTTGGCTAGGGCCTGTGCGATTCCGGCCCCCGCACTCGCTCCCACAGTTGCACTTTTCGGCATCTGAATAAAAGCAGAGCTTGCTCATCAGTAAGCCAATCACCAAATGATCTTACCGTGTCTCCAGCTGCCCCAACTGGTCTCAACTGTTTGCCTTGCACAATCTGCGCCATCAAATCGCCTCTGGACGATGATCCAGTATTTGGGCTGGGGAAACCAGCAGAAGGAGGTGGCGGCGGTGGTGCAGGTATCATCGGTTGGCACGGAATGGGTGGCGGTGGTGGGGGTGGAGCCGGAGGTGGGCAACCGGCTCTTGGTTGTGGTACGGAAGGAGGGTTGGGACGGGGAGGCTTTGACGTTGGAACGGTTTGATTGCATGGTTGTAGAGTGTAAGAGCCAATTGAATGGCCTGAAAAGAGACCGTTTGGCAGAAGAAATAAATATTGTTTAGATCCGACCAGCATTCTGGGAATGTATTCACCCATCGATGGACCTAGCGACTCGGTACACTTTCAGCTCATCGAATATGAATATGTGAGTAAGTGATTCGCATCACAATTTTTCTGTGGGGGCGGACAATGTCACCCCTGACCGGTCCCTTTCGTAGAAATCCTCTGCGGGGGTTCAATAAATCTTTAATTGATTGACCCCTCCCTTTTGTATCGTAGATGTGTTTTGCCTGCGGAGAAGGTAGTGAATGTGGCTGCCTTGCCTGGCCGCCGCACAGTCTATCAGTTGCCTTCGTTGGCCGCTCGATATGCTCCTCCTGGCGACGCCCAGCTCCGACAATGTGTTCACAGTTTGACCCAAACCCAACCCAAACTTTTGAAGTCGAACCCAACCCAAAACCCAACCCACAAAAACCCATATTTTTGAAAAAATTGCTTTAAAACCCAAAAAACTTTCGTTCGAAAAAGTTATCATTATGGCACACATTTCTGTGTGAATACCATCATCCTTCACTAAGTGATCTGACTGAAAGCAATCTTGTCATGGTGGCTTTAGTCGAATGTCTTCCTTTAAAGAGAAGTTGGGAGGCTAGTGGGTCTCCCCCGGCCTCACCAGGGCACCGGATACCACATTTTGACTCAAAATTGACACAACGATGAACACATTTTTGAGCAGTTGATTGAGCCCTACCCCACCCGCATCTTTATCTACCTTCAAAACGATCTCGAAGGATACCAGAAGCAACTTATCTAGGGGCGTCCGCGGTGGTGCAGCGGTTCGGCATTCGCCTCTCCGTATCGTCGGGGTTGACGCCTCCCAGCCAGGGGAGAGTATCGATTACTCTCTCCCACTCGCCATAGCCTACCAGGCACGAGGGTTACACTTGGGTCCCGGGTTCGATCCCCGGCGATGAAGGTCGGCTTGCTCACCATAAGCCCTCGCTGACCTTGCATGCCAGGCCGACGGTGACTCACCCAGTGCCCTAGAGGTGCTCCGAGTGGAGAGACGGAAGCCAAACGAGTAGACAGTCTCGGCTGTCTAACACCGACAGGGTTAAAAGCCCTCCCGCCATCGTCCGAGGAAGTCGGTGTCCTGTCCAGGATGCCCTCACGTGGAGGTGCTCCTAGTGGAGACACGCAGAGGGAAGCTGCTGTGTGCTGGTCCCCGCGCAGCCCTGCTTACAAGGTTTGACTGCTGGCCGGCTATTGGCAAAACGGGCTTCGGTCCACAAAAATTTAAAACAAAAAAAACTTATCCAGCAGGTAATAAACTGGCATGGGCTAAACTGACTGTGCCTCCAAATTCGGTGTTTGGACTCCTCCAAAAAACAACCTGAGACCTGAGAAGTATCTCGCTCATATCTCAACGACCATTCCATTTTCGAGCTGCACGTTTCAAATAACTTAATTCTAGCTGAGCGACCGTTTTTACCAGGGCATAGTCTTACAAGCCTGTTCCTCGAACAAGAGATGCTTCTCTGCCGTCATCATATTCACCCGCCAATAAAGCGCCAGTGGCTCACGTCAGTTCAGGCAGCTATGCAAGATTTCGGGGTCTCAGTGGCCCAACAAAAAAATCGCATAAGTATGCTTTAATTTAGAGCTCAAGGATGAGCGCCATACGCCCGAGAGGGGGTGAGGTGTGGGGGCCGAGGCAAAATTTCCGCGAAATCGGCCTCTCGTAGACATAATTTCTCACTAGTCTATGAATAAATTTGCAGGAAATATCTGTTTAAAGGCAAGAAATCACTCTCTAAACCCAGTCAAAGACTCAAGCCCACACCCTGCCAAAAAGCAAGAGGCATCTTCATGGATTCTGACCGACCAAGCTTTCAAACTTTCAAAATTAGGACCTGCCTGACTGACCTGATCTCTGCCTGCGAGTCGACAAGAGATCAGGTCAAAGCTCGATATCATGTGCTGACAGACGATTTCTCAGTTCCGCCACAGTCAGACTGACATCTCGAATGAGACTAGCTGCGGGCACTGGGTACATTTTTGAAGCCCCAGAATCTGTCGACTCGAAACCAATGGACATCATGTCGCAGTGGCTTCAAAACGCTATGCCGATCAACCACATATTCATGCTGACGAATTCAGTGGAAGCATGCTCACCCCAAGTGGAAAAGTGGTTTTTTCGGGTTGGGTTCAAAGAAAGGTCAACCTCTACAACCCAAAACCACACTCTCTAAAAACCCGAGCCAACCCAACCCAAAAACCCAAAATAATGGGTTGGGTTTTGGGACCCAATGTCGGACCTGGGGCGAGACAGAAACCCGTCGGGATGATTCTCCTACCGCTAGAAACCCTGTCTGGAGTGTTTTTCAGACCATCCGGGCCCCGCGGTATCTGCCTATTACACTTTGCATAGCAGTTTAACGTACAGATGACGTACCAGTTCTGTCCAATTCCCTCTCCACCTTTCCCAGGCCGCCTTGCTGTTCGATGAAGTCCTTCACGAACTCCTTGTCCTCATTATTCAACAAATCGACAGGCTCTCCTATTTTCTCCAGCAATACGCAAATCCTGGGGTCTAGTTTCGGCACAGCCCTCGCCGTCTCTTTGACAAAACTCTTTGCTGGTGTTATGTCAAAATGGGACAAATGACGAAAATCTTTTGGTAAGCTAATGTCTGACCGGGTCAGCTTCTTCTTTCTTTTTCCATTTGTTCTTAGAGTATTTGTGGGCACGGGATGATACACAGCTGATTCTTGCTCTGCAGGCTGAAGCGATACTTGAGGCGGTGCTGGGGCCTGTTTCTGGCGTCGTTGTTCATAGCTGTTCAGGGCCGACTTGAACGCGCGAGCTTCGGTCAAGTCGGCAAAGTTCAAGCCGTAGACGTGGTTCTGAAAAGAGGTCAACTGAAATGTGACTTCCTTTTAGCGGGAAGCTTACATCGCCCTCGAACTGCAACAACTTCTCGACAGCAGGATTTGAGTAGGTGAGAAATGGCCTGTAGATTCGTTGCTCCAAAACTAGTTGACCATCCTAGAGAAAAATTAAAATGTGTGGGTTATGATCTTCGGAGCTGTGAGCCCTCTCCTCTGTCCACACCACCTACATTAGGAGCACAGAAAATCAAAATCTATATTGGCCCTAGTTATCGCATGCATCTCTTACACAAGTCCTAACTACCAAAATGCGAACCTGTGACAATCTGGAGTAAATGCCCAGGCCAGGGCCAATTCCCTATACGCCTCCGTATTTGTCCCCTGTAATAGGCTCAGATGTCTTATCTACACCTAACTGACTTGTGGGTCCAAACTGGCCCCCCTCTCCCGATTGTGAGTCAGGATCAGACACGAGACCCAAAGCGAGTTGGCTTGGTTTGCAAGTATTGGGCTAATCGTAAGTTGTCCTGAGTTCCTGGTACGTATTGCACTCTAGGCAATTTGGGAAGGAACCACAGAATTTCGCTCTTAGAATTGTGAGCAAACGGTCCTTTGTGTGGTCGGCAATAAACTATACACGAGGTGAGTGAATCGCGTAGCTGCCGACGGACAAGTCCTTATTTGTCCAGGGCGAGCCAAGGATTTCACCCATTTGAAAATGTACGTACAGTACGTACAGTATATGTAAGCCCTAGCCTTACGGTGCTGTAATATGCACTGCAGCTACAATAAACCTCCAATGCAGGGTCTACTGTGCAGAGTATCGGTGCTGCACCATGAGGTGGATCTGTGGCAGCAGTCGTGTCTAAAAAACAATGTCCTGAAGATACGTACATCCCATACACGTGGCGGATACGAATACTATTCTATGACCTTCATATTCATGTGCGCCCATGGCCTAGGTGCCGTCCTACATGCTAAGTACGAGTTTGCCAAAGAACAGATGGCCTCTGAGCAGACTCTTCGGCAAGCACGACTTACGCAATCGAAGAATTGAATACAATGAATCCGTCGTGCGTAATCTTTGACCAAGCACACTATTCCCACGGCCACGACCGTCCATTGGCCAATGTGTTGATCATCAACCAAAAGTTGGCAAATGGCAGAAGTCGTCACCTAAAACACAATGTCCCACAGATATGGTTGACTAAAATGTATTTGATCATACATTGGCTTCAGATTTCAGCCATTGAATAAAAATGGACTTCTCTTCCAAAGATAGTAAATCGGACAGTTGGTGTCGAAGATTTTCGTTGCCGTTTCGACTAGCCATGTCGACGGCGAGTCGATGCTTTACAAGCTTTTATGGTGTTTGCTCGCGCACTTCTCGAGCTATCGAACTATACAGCTTGGAGTTCTGTTGGTGAAAGTTGGGGGAATGGTGATGAGTAGTCAAGCCAGTACTACGAAACCGATGAGTGTTGAATGTCAGATGACGCTCTGGTATACTTGATGTGATGACTCGATTGGTAGATTACTATTCACAAGCGCGGGTATCAAGGGTGCCTAGACAACACAAGAACAGTATTCTGTGAGTTGGATACAAGAAAAAGCCGCTTTTGACTGCAGACCTTTTTCGAGTAAGCACGCTGCGGTCAGCCGCCTGCCCCCCCCCCCTCCCCCCCAAGGGTAGGTGGCAGACGCCGGGTCTAGTCAGCACTGCTGCAGACCTTTTTTGAGTAGGCACGCCAGCGGTCAGCGCAGGGTAAGGGCAGACGCCAGGTCTACTCAGCACCCCCACATAAAGTATCATGCTAGGTATGTTTCCTCAAACAACAGCGGGTGGTATGCTCTGAGAGAGACCCTAGGTGGCCGTCTCCTCTGCTGGGCGCTTCGCCGCATTCAGAACCACCCGAGGGGTTCAAGGCTCATGCGTTTCCGACGTATGACCAGGGACGTAACAAACAGAGACCAAATAATGCAGGTGACACTCTGTGCCAGTGTTAGCGTACAACGTACGTACTTTAAACCCCTGCGGTGTCCTGCCAGCGCATTTTGAAGTCCATCCAGCGAGGCATAACATAATTAGAAGTAATTATGCCTAATTAATAGCTAATGCTTGTATTTTTGGTGTGAATGCATCCTAGCACAAACATGCTGAACTCTGGCAAATGCTAGTATTTTCAATACCCTACATAACATACACAAGTTCCTACTCTCGCATCGGCCGTCTGCGCCTGCGCCCTTTCCACCTGCAGCATGCACGACAGGGCATGGCATATATGACGCAAAAAGCGTGACATCACGCAGCTGAGCCGTCTGCCATGGCATGATCGAATGGGTAGCAATCGATTGAAATAGAAACACGGCACTCAAAACAAGCTCCTTGGCAACCAGTCTGTTGACGCATGCGCTCATAAGTGATGGTCTCGTAAGGAGGTACATATTGCACTCCATCGAACCATCGAAGCGCGTGAGTACCAAGTTGATAGGTCTGATTATTGCCCGCCTGTCTGTGCCATTTACTATTTTTGGGATCAGGTCATTTGGAAGTCATTTAGGAACAGTGGACTGCGCACACGCGTGGCCAGCATTTGATATACCAGTGCAAGATCACTTACGAATGAAGGGGGTTGGCTATCACTGCTGTACAGTGATGGAGACACATCTACATATCGCCCTGCGTGGACGATAATAAATGCGTCAACAGGGAGACGCTCGGTCAGTGGTCGTATTTTCAATTATGGCATAGCCCGAAGTCATGGAAACTCCCCCTTTCCATCATACATTAGCCGCCTGACTTCATCGACCCCTTTGGCAGTCTGTCCATTCGGCTTGGCGTCGCTCGGTCGGGAGAGATCATGGCCAATAATTCGTCTTTCGATGACACGTTAACCATTGAAGAGTGGGAAGAGGGCGGAAGTGGGTGGCAAAAACTGCACGAGTGGAAGTTCGTTGCTGCCATTTTAATGAGCGCATGCTGCTTTGGTGGTTTGTGCGGCAATACCATATCATCTTTCATATTCCTGCACCAAAGCATGCGAATGTCGCCCATCAATTTCCTACTGGCTGCTGTGAGCCTCATCGACCTGAGTGTGCTGGTCTTGATCATACCATTGCTTATCCTGCCCGGGATGAACTTCTATTTCCAGAGCCAGACCATCTATCAACTTTATTTGAACTGCGTCTTGGTCGCCTACCCCATCGTTCTCATGTCGCAGACTGCCTCCACTTGGTGAGTAGTGCCGACGCAGACCTGAAGCCGCAAGGCGGGAACACATTTGACCCATAGATCGGGGTGAGGGGTCACTGCTTTGGGGCTGGGGTACAAGAGGAGATGCCGTCGAGGGGGTCACAGCTTTGTTCCCTAACGGTACCCTTTCTTCGTAGGACCTACGTACTGGTGGTTGTGGAACGATATATGGCAGTGTGCCAGCCGCTCAAAAAATATAAATTATTGACGATGAGTCAAGCCAAGAAGGCTCAGTGGTTTATCATCCTGCTATCGATCGTCTACAATGTTGTGCGGTTCTTCGAATATCGTCGATCGGAGGACGGGCACGTTGAGGAGTACTTGCGCGCGAGTGTGTTCTATTTCCTCTTCTATTACGCCACCTTGCACTTGGCCACGCACTTCCTGATTCCCCTGTCCGTAATTGTGGTCCTAAATGTGAGAATAATTCGGACACTGACTTGTCGAAGACAGGATAAAGTGCCCCTGCGTCGGTGTACAGTCAAGGCATCGTTCAACGTTAGACGTCAGACGCGTACGGCTTGGATGATCGTTGTGGCAACGGGAGCCTTCGTTCTCACAAATATTCTCACATTCTTTGTCAATTTGTGGGAGGCAGTCGACCCGGACGTGATGAAGGGATCGGGACGTTGGACGATCACCATACACGCCGTTAGCGACTTGGCCAACATCCTGCTCACGTCGCACTCTGCCTGCACCTTCGTGATCTACATGACCTTTTGTCGCCAATATCGATGCTTGTTCCGAAGGCTAGCCGTGCAAGCAAAGATGAAAATAATGAGATTACTGGATCGAAGATTCGATGAGAATATAAGAGTCGACTGGCAACAACTGGCAACGACTCAGGCGCATTACTCGCTGACCAAAGATGAGGCGAGGACTTCTGTATTCAGGACCAGAACACTGTCCACATTGGCTCACTGACCCACTGACCCATGCACCCCGAGTGGGGTAGGCGTCTGCCCTTCACTCTCGGAGTGCAGTCACGGGCGAGTGTTTGATTCGCGGTCGGGTATATCATTTCGTGTGACGCGTCTTTTCACCCACCAGTGCAGGCAAGGAATGTGCTTAAGTGCTCGTGTCGAGAAACTACAACAGTTTCTTGGAAATTCTCCCCTCGAATAGCGCCCGGGGAGGGGATTTTTGGTGAAATTTACAGCTCAGATTTAGTTGTTTCTGCTCTAAGAATCTCTTTATAAAGCGCTTTCTTGAAATAAATGAAGGATACTTATCTGAGATATCGTTTTATAGATTAAGAATTCTTAAAGACTAGTAAAAATGCGAAGATCTGTTTTTAAACCCACCTCAAACTTGTCCCCCCCATCTGGGCCCCAGTTGAAATTTTATCTCCTGGGGAGAGTTTCGAGTAAACATGGTAGCTTCATGTAGACTGCAAGGTACAACGTATATTTGGTTGAACGTGTTGTTTCGTTGAAAAAGGTTATCATGTTGTGGTGGCGTTGACAGCTCATCGCCGGAGCCCGAGGTCGATATCTCGTATAAACTACCACCTCGAAGGAAATCCGGATTGCTAGAGGCTAGGCAGATCACTGGCTTACTGTCGCGTATTATTACGCTAGGTGCATAAACAACAGAGGCACATCCAAACCATGTACTCCACAGGGTGGAATTTGCGAGGGGGCACAAATGTTTTTAGTAAAAGCTCATTCATGCAGGAAAGGCGAAGGCGAAAACACGGCATCTCGTGTGGACTATCATATCTGCCCTCCGGTTACGGGCATATTTTCCTGAGAAATATCCTATCGACGTCATTCATCCACGGGAGGACGAAGGGCCTGGATTCGAGGATTTGTTATAGATTCATTCAAAGATACAAAGTGGACAAGGACCGCTATTCCGTGGATGCAGTCCAGGGGATTACTGTATGGACATGTTCCTTGCGATGACACGACACAGCACAACCTTTGGTTCGACTACCGAGCGTCGACTTTGATGCGCTTGGTCAAGCGTGGAGAGTGCAACATTGCCTGTGCGTAATGGCCCTGTAATGTCACTTTATCCGCATGTTTATGCATCGCTCGAAGGCAAGAGAGCACAGAATCAGCATGAATCAATGCCATCAAGAGCCAGCAGTCCTCTGCGTATGACGGGCAGAAGCATGATCAGTCACCACAGGCAGGGCTGAAGCATAGGGGAGCTAGCAGCTGAAATGTTGGCTTGTAATATTATTTCCTGTTCGTCGTTTCTTTGCACTTTTGTCCCATCGATTGTCAGCAGGTGAACAGTCTCATTGGATCAAAGATGGCATGACCCATGAAACAGCTGCTCGCAAGTCAGTCATCCAGATCTGATAGAAATCCTGATCTTCTGGCTCATCAGTTTTTAGGATATGTCTTATACGTACAGTACAGTGCAGTGGTATGTGTTGCAGTGACACAGTGCCAGTGCCAGTGACTTGATCGAAATCAATCTTCAGCATTGGTTTTTAGCGCAGAACTCTGACGGGCACTCTTTGACGGCCATTCATGGTCTTACCTCGATGGTTCAGATTTGGCAAGATGCCCTTCCAGTGCTGCCATAGGAGATGCAGGCCTCTGCTCCGCATAAACAACGCTAGGGCACCGGAAACACGGAAGCACCCGATCTCGCTTGTGTTGCATGGGCAAATGTTATTTTCGACGTGCTATGCTTCATGCACAAACCGCACGCCGCTCGCACAATCTCGAGCCCAAGGGGGCATTGAAACAGAAAAGTCAACATGCTGCAACTTTACGGGGAGAGGGCGACTGTGCGTGTAAGGCACCTAGTATAGGATAGAGCTGACTTATATGGAGGACACGGAATTCAGGAGAGACCAGCAGACCCATGTACTGGACATCCGCTCAAAAGTACCATTTCTACTAAAAATCTAGACTTTAACTGCCCCGCCACTCTCGCCCTTTTACCCTAAAATTCAAATCTAAAATCTAAAATCTTTAATTCACCCTAAAATTTAAATTTTTTAATTCCCTCCCACTTTTTAATCACAACTAAAAGCTTTTACTCCGTGTGTTTTATGTATCTGACTCATCTGCTCCTCCGCAGACGTCACTCGGGCCTTTGAGTCCATTGTACCCATCAAAGTGGAGTGTCGTCATGACTAAAAATTTCGAGCCCAACCCCTCGGTGAGCACTGCAACGCTGTCGAGTGCAAAGGCAGTAAGAATTGTTGGAAAAGTACTGTCCTCTAGTAGTTGTGGACCAGTAAGACCGCTTTTTTGCCAAGATTTCCTGAGTTAACTGGCAAAATCGACTGCCTGGTATATCTGTCATCTATCTTCTATCGGCTGTCACAGTGACAGCAGTGATGCCGTCTTGTGTTACTGTACTGTTTGTCCACGGAGATTGCAAATAATGCAAATTTACGCCTTCCGGTTGTCGAGATATGGCTATCGGTGGCTTGGCCGAAACTGAGGAACATGCAGCAAAGACCTCTTGCAAGTCATGCTTTTTTATTTTATTAATTTTTTGTGGGTTGTGGGGCCCGTGCCGCCGAAGACAGGTCCAGACTATCCTCACATGGCCTGACTTGGTTTGGCTGATTGCATTGCCTCGCTCGCCCTCGAGGGTCATCGGTCTGTGTTATTTCTAATCCATCATGACCAGTTTTCTTTTTTTTGTAAATTGGGCCCCGTGGCGCCCCAGTTCCCCACGGGACTTTCAACCCGTTTTGCCTCTAGCCTGTCAGCAGTTAATGTTATGATAAGCGGGGCCGTTAGGTGACCAGCTCTCACGGCAGGTTCCCTCTGACGTCTCCACTGGGGCACCTCCAAACGAGGGTATCCTGTGCCAGCACCAGCATCCCAGGTTGATACTGGGCGAGAAGAGAGGGACCTTCCCGACTGGTGGTCGAGGACCAGTTTCCTCATTCTCTACTCGTTGGTCGTCCGCCACTTGACGGTACCGGGTTAGTCGCCCAGAGCCAGGTGTGCAAGGCCAGCGATGGACTACTGAACTGCCGTCGAAGACCGGCTCCCACTCTGAGAATGGGCTTGCTAGACTACCGTCCTCAGCTGGAACAGAACTGCGGCCTCCTGGCAGGGTTTCCGGCCCAAGCAATTCGTCGGGACCAACGCCTCCGCCACCTGAGCCACCGCGGCTCCCTTGCAATGACGCTGTTATATGGGTCCCATAGTAGAGTGCTATAAACCACATTTCAATGCCACCAGTTTTAATACTAAGCCCTCGGCACTTATACCCGGGATATCATTTCCATCGTACTTTTCTTCTTCTTCTTATTTTCTCAATTCCAAACCAGTCACTTCCACCGTGTCAGATCAAGTACCGCGCAGGAACAGAACCACACCACCTGATTTCGATAGCAGTGCCCATAAAATCCTAGATAACGCTTTTTCTACCCAGTTATTTCTCGATAACTTTTGAAAAACACTTTCTTTCATGTTTGAATTGGTCTGTGCCAATAACATGTGTTCTACAACGTAATTTGGTGCCATCACCAGGTGTTTTTAAGCCCCATGCCGTCTTGTGTGCTTGGTATCGAAACTAGCAAGTGACGCAAAGTACTACTAGCGATTGTCGAGATGTGGCTATTGGTGAGTTAGTCTGCCGGTGAAGGGCACCTGGTACCAAGGCTTGTACCAAAAGTAGTATGTACTATGTTACCAAAATAGTGACCCTTATACACTACACAGCATGCATATCAGATAGCTAGAGAGGATAGAAGGAGTAGCATTGTACAAAACTGCAAACCACACCCAGTCGCCCCAACCCAAGTACATCACCGTAACCTGTGCCTTGTAGTGCTCGCTCCCGTCCCACTCTGACACTCTGATCACATAATCACTTTGGCCACAATCAGTGCCATGACCACGGAATAGGACAGAGCTGCCTTGCTGATCGATTCAGCGCCACCCCCTGGGTGCTTGGTGGTCGTGGCGGTGCCGGCGCCAGCCAGGGCGTTCGTATTATTCTGGATCGATTGAAAAAGATTGAAAGTACCGTTCACAGCTGCGTTCAAGAAGTCTTGACTGCTACTGGCCAGCAGACGCAAAGGCATGGTGATGGCCTCGTGACACTCTTCGGGAAAGATTTCCTGTATTGCATTCGAGGCTGCCATTTTCAAGGCGGCTAAGGACTGGGAAACGGATTGGGCCGACGACATGGCCACCTTTAATGCTTCCAACTCCATTTCGGATTTGTCAACGCCGCATACCTTCTCGATGGCTGATTTACGACAGTCGGCCACGCATTTTGTGTAGCTATAATCAAAGCCTGCTTAGTTCGCTCAGGTCGGTCCGATAAGGAGACTGGTTCGAGGTGTAGCAAGAACCCTAGGCACTTGGGCTTTCACTCGTATTAAGAATTGATACAGGTCCCCGAGGCAGAGAAGAATCAATTGTGCGCATGTCGTGCACCTAAGACGAAGATGGACAGACTTACAGGCAGTCGCTGACGGCGTATTGGATTAATTGGGTTCTGTCCGTGTTGGCTGGAGGATTCCTGGCCAGTGTCGCGTTCTGCTCGTTGGCTGCGCACTTGCTAATCCGGCAAGAGTAAGCCTCGGCATTGTTATTTATGCCTTGGAGACAAGGAATGACATCGGCGAATTCTAAAAATGCAGAAAATGGGTGCCGACGAGGACAATGGGGACTACCTGCCACTGGCCGACACCTAAGCCATCCTCGTAGGCACCTAGTCAGAGGGATCATGGGCAGCAGTCTTTGCTGCAGGGCAGCAGAGGAGGCAATGTGGGGGTGGGGGTAAGTCGGACCCGTTCAGGATAACAATACATTGATAATTAGAATATGCCTACAGTATACCCACGTACCATTGACTCGTTTCGTGCACACGTAGTCAGGGAAGGTGAACTCGATCATAGCCAGTGTCTTGGTCGTCGTGTTGGCGCACTTGTCCAATTCAGCTCGGTTGGTCTTGTAAGCCCTGAAGCAGAACAGGTGTGTGGCACGAGGGCTAAGGACAAGATCAAACTTACGTGCAGTATTGTATGTAAGTGTCCTTCGTGAAGGTTTGATTGAAGAGTTTTTGATAAAATTCTCTCGGCGCGGTCAAATTGTTGGTCAAATTAATAAACTGAGGATAACTGCGACCCAGATTATCCATAAGACTCTTCTTGGCATTCTCAACGCACATGTCCATCGAGCCGTGGGTTGAATTCGAGACCATGGAGTGAGCAGAGGCCATGGTGGTTGATGACGTGCCGGCATCGTGGTGGTCTTCGGCCTGCGTGCCGGTGATCAGCAGAACTGTAATGGGAAACTCGGGGTGGACTCAGGGGAGGAAGGGAAGAGGGAAACTCACCTGCCACAAAAATGCAGAAGGTAGAAATCATCTTAGACGAGTATATTTTCTCTGAAATGTCGAAAGAGTCGATTAGGGAGCCGGGACTAGTGACAAGCCCTTTCTGATGGCCACCTGCTTCAGTCTGACAGGTACGTGGCTAAGCGCGATCTCGAAGGGCTTTTTGACGTTCGATGTTGGCTGTCGCCTAGGTGAAGAGGAAAGCGGAAAAAGGGGTGGCGACCGTTTCCGTTCCTAGCCTTACGCAGTGCGTATTAAAGGACGGGTACCATATTGCGGATTCTGGTGCCTTGGTAACGCTCGACGGCCAGGCAACCGCTGCGCGATTGAGCAATTTGAGATGCCCCCTTCAGTCTGCTGTGACTAAGCTGATCGATTTATGGATTCGTCCTTTGTCCGCCCTGACAGTGTCCACTGGGAATGTGAGACGAGTATACTGTGCTGGGCACTCATGCTCTTACGGATTACTGGCGTAGGCATAGCTAGCTTCAATCCCTTAGAAGCACTCGACAGTGACATGGCAGACAGCACGTCATTTCTTGGATACCTAGGCAGGTAGGAGGGGCGTAGAGTGCGCCAGGTACATCCAACGAGCCTCAGTTGGACAAAGCCCCGCGCCGCCATCGACCAGCAGTAACAGTCAATCAGTCCCTTATGAGAACGAGGCGTCCGTAGAAACTTCAATTCTTCGACAGGTGTGACAGCATTAGCACGAATTCCAAATGACACTAATCACTTTGAACAATTATGGACACCCTGGAATGTCCAGAAGGCCGTATCTAAGGAGCCCATTGTACAGATAACATCACAATTTACCATAATGATGATCAATCTGCGTCTGTCCCATGAATGCAGGAACAGAAAATTTCAAACCACGCAGGGCACAAGAACCCAGGCATGTTAGTCAAAGTGCCACTAAATTTCAAACTTCGCGCGCACTTTTCTACTTACTCTAAAATGTCTGCAGCAACCGCCAAACGTCTGCTTTACGGCTTCATTACCATGAATTTCTACTGTATCCATGTTTATTACAGTATACTTGCTCAGTCAATTTGTTTCAAGACGTCCGATCGAAAAAGGTAGTCAAGCTAGCAACGCAAACAAATAAAATCCTTACCAAACAAAAACCGACTTTTCCCGAATCCCGCAAATTTTCGTTCCGAAAATGCCTGAAATTCGCGTCGTACCGCTCGGTAAGTCCTTGACCTTGGCTTGCCTTCACAGAGATACCGATTCCTTTTTTTAGGCGCAGGACAAGAAGTAGGCCGTAGTTGTGTTCTAATTTCGGTTGGTGGCAAAAATGTGATGGTCGATTGCGGAATGCACATGGGCTTCAATGACGATGTACGTTCCACTGTACCTTACTCTGGCATTGACCCAGAGTAAGGGTGAGATTTGAGTGATGGGCAACATCGCTGACTGGGTAGCCAAGGTAGTGTAGACTTCCCTAAAAAATTTTGGAAAAATTTTGTAAAGGAGGGACCCTTCTCATTTTTTAGATCCCCTGTCCCGCCTGGCAAGGGTGTGCAGGTAGCTAGCTACCCTTACTGTGATTGACCCCCCTACTATTTTTGACAGAAGAAAATTTTTTTACATGGCGAAGACCCACCTGTCCCGCCCGGCGAGGTTGTGCAGGTACCTTTGTTATTTTAACCCCCACCCCCACCCCCAAAAGAAAAATTTCATTTTTTTGTAGTAAAAAAGACCCAAAGTTTTGCCTTGGAAGGCCCATACTAAATTTGAATTTTCGCGGGAAAATTTAAAGTTAAAAAAATTCAATTTTTACAAGCATCCAAAATGGGCCGCCATGTCGCCGACCCCCGACCCCCCTCCCCTGGAAGAAGTCAGCGATGTTGGTGATAGGCCTAGCGTGACTTACGGAGGGCAAGTCTTGGCTTACCTGGAAGTAGTCAAATATTGCTGGGTCTGTCAAGTTTTGCATGTAACTGTAAACACTAAACCAAGACTCTACTCTTTGATTGGGCTTGTGTAAGTTATTGCTCATGTTTCTACGGTATTTCTTGATTCCAATCGATATCTTGCATCTGAACAATTATTCGCTGTCTGTTTAGCGTCGTTTTCCTGACTTCTCATTCATCGCAGACAAGGGGCCGTTGGATGACTTCCTAGACTGCGTTATTATCAGGTATATTCCTAATTATTTGTCGTGAATGAAGTAATAATGAATGGCTTCTTTCCGTTTAGCCATTTCCATTTGGATCATTGCGGTGCATTGCCGTACATGAGCGAAATGGTCGGTTTCAAAGGCCCTATTTATATGACACACCCGACGAAGGCGATTTGTCCCGTTTTATTGGTAAAATACTGAAGTTACGTGGAATTTTCTGCGATCATTATGATCTTTTGATTTTAGGAAGATTATCGCAAGATTCAAGTCGATATTAAAGGCGATACTAATTTTTTTACGAGCCAAATGATAAAAGAGTGCATGCGAAAAGTGGTCGCCGTAAATTTGCATGAGATCATGCAGGTAGGGGAATTGAGGAATGTAGAGTGACTACATGGGGTTCCTTGGTATGGACTCGTAAGTGCTCCGCAATCGTGACGGGTCCCTCTATTGTCTCTGATCAAAGCACCAGTTTTGGCCGATAATATCAATCGGACCCGACGTCGCAGATGCCCATCAGCGGTGATCTTGCATTGATCGATGCCAATTTTACGTTATTTCAGGTTGACAAGGATCTCAAGATCAAACCTTACTACGCGGGTCACGTACTTGGTGCCGCCATGTTCGAGATTCGTGTCGGATCTGAATCGGTTGTCTACACGGTATGAAATTGATTTTTCGCAAAATACCCTTGGGTTTTAAAAAAAGCATCTCATTTTAGGGCGATTTCAATATGACACCTGATCGGCATTTGGGAGCGGCTGAAATCGATGCTTGCGAGCCGGATTTATTGATCTCAGAATCGACTTATGCGACGACGATTCGTGATTCAAAACGTGCACGAGAACGAGATTTCTTGAAAAAAGTGCACGATTGCGTTGATCGAGGAGGAAAAGTTCTGATTCCCGTTTTCGCATTGGGTCGAGCACAAGAACTTTGTATTTTATTGGAATCGTATTGGGAGAGAATGAATTTAAAAGTACCCATTTATTTTTCGCAAGGATTAGCCGAAAGGGTAAATTGGATATGAACTATTTCTGATATTTCCTCTCTAGAAATCGATTTTAGGCGACCGATTATTATAAACTGTTTATTTCGTGGACAAATGAAAAGATAAAAAGGACTTTCGTTCAACGAAATATGTTCGATTTCAAGCATATTAAAGTAAGGATTATCGATTTTTTAATTATCTTTTGACAAAAAGATTTTTCCAGCCGTTCGATGTCAGTTACGCTGATCAACCCGGGCCCATGGTCCTGTTCGCCACGCCGGGCATGTTGCATTCGGGACAGTCGCTGAGAGTGTTTGAAAAGTGGGCGCCTGACGAGAAGAATATGGTGAGTATAAGAGAGGGTGTTGGCTGTTGGTGCTTGTAATGATGCGGATATGTTTAGGTCATCATGCCCGGATATTGCGTCCAAGGCACGATTGGTCATAAAATTATCAATGGCGCGAGAAAAATTGAAATGAGAGGCCGACAGGTGAGTTGAGTGGGTGTGTGAGGGAAGTTCTCTGGCCGTAAGATTTCAGTGATATCCAACCTGACGACATACTTGGATAGTATGTTACCAACTTTCTTTCAAATGCGGCCGCGGTGGTGCAGCGGTTTCGCATTTGTCTCTCCGTATTACTTGGGAGCGAGTGACTGGGTTCGATCCCCGGTGATGGAGGTCGGTTCGCGAACCATAAACCATCACTGACCTTGCACTCCAGGCCGTGTGTGACTCACCCGGCGCCCTAGAGGTGCTCTGAGTGGAGAGATATAAGCCAAACGAGGAGACAGTCTCAAAACGGTTCACACCCGCCCGCCCGCCATCGTCAGAGAAAGTCAGTGTGGAGATGATCCTAGTCGAGACGCGCAGACGGACGATGCTGTGTGTGCTCTTGGCCGTAGATACGCGCAAGCATACAAGCAGGAATAATACAGTGATCCAAAAAAAAAAACGCAGAATGAAAAACATGAGCTGCGAGCGGGAATCGAACCCGAACCCTTGACATAATTACTCCAGTTTACTAACTATTTGTGCTATCGGGACTCGACACCGCGGGGCATGTTTTTATTCTGTTTCTGTTCCTCTGCTGTTGCTATGCTTCGATAGCCTGGCTCCTAATGGATCCTTGATTCCAGTTGAGCCATGTCTTATGTCTAAACTTGCCAGTTCTAATTCCACATTCTTTGCGCATGGGTGTCATATCATCTGAACTGTAGGTCAATGTGCTCGCGCCAAATAGTGGTCCATTCAAGTGCAGCCAGTGTTGGGATCTGTGATCTAAGATCTCAAAAGGGTCCTGGGTTCTAGAATTTACAGGAGCCTTCGATTTCAGTTGGAAGTGAAATTGGCCGTGGAGTACATGTCATTCAGCGCCCACGCTGACGCCAAGGGCATCATGCAGTTGATTCGCAATTGCCGCCCTCGGCACGTCATGTTTGTGCATGGCGAAGAGTCGAAAATGGAATTTCTGAAGCAGAAAGTAGAAAAAGAATTCAGTAAGAAAGAGGTTTTTGTTTGAAAATTGTTGGGACTTATGGTCATTGATTTTAGATATTCGAGTTTTCAAGCCGGCCAACGGCGAGACGGTGGTCATACCGACCGAGCCACAAGTCGTAGTGGATGCATCGAAATCGTTGGTCAAACGGTGTTTGGAAGCCAATCCGCATCCGAGCAAGCGTCATTGCCCGTTTCGTGGCGCTTTAGTCTTGTCCACGGTGGCTGCATCGGCTTTCGACGTGGCCAATGGCGCAACGGCCTCGGCCAGTGTTACTGCGTACACCGCGGAAGAAGCCCTGGAGAAGATCGGGGTCAAAGGTCATACCATGCGGTTCGTGGTGAATGTGCCCTTGAAAGGGTCCGCAGTGAAGACGGACCTAAGCAAGACAACGACTGAAGCTATGGTGCAGGAGATGGCGAGATTGCTGGAGTAAGTAGTTTGCGAGGGTGTCGATCCGAGATGATGTGAGCATCGATCTTATACATGGGAGGGGCTGGGATAGATCTGGTGAGAATGGCAGCGTGGGTACCTTCGGAAAGACTGATCAAAATACTTAGCCCTGAGCGGGAGTCGAACCTGCACTTGGGATCACTGGTTAAGCGTAGTTAGTGTCCCCTTGTGGAACTGTTCTATTCTACCATTGTATTGCAGGCATGGTCGGTTTCGCGTGGAGCCATCGAGTGATGGATTGTCGTTGAGCGTGAACGGTGGTGATGTGCTGATCAAATTGGTGAGTGTGGGCGAGGAGAGTGGTGATCGTGCCGTGGCTCTGCGAGGTCCTGTGTTCACCGTCAGTTGGGAATTACAGGACGAAGCTGTCGGGGCTGCGGTTCTGCGCACAGTGCGTGGCGTGTAGGGATGGAGCGTGTGTGTGGTTATAAGTTGGTGTTGACGAGTAAACCTGTGTGAATGTGGATTGTGTCCTTGTTTGCAATTGGCTCATCCCCGTACTTTGAATGTCTGCCGGGAGGCGGCAATGTGTGTATGTTATGTTTCCATGGTATGAAGGCCATAGGTGTTACCACGGCTGGTTGGTGTGTGTTGGTCGGGTGATGAATAGCGATGGCGTCGTCCACAACTTTCGCGGCTGATTATGCCAAGCGAGGGACTTCCAGTTGTAAGAAGTGCAAGCAGGTAAGAAAACTAGTGGTTACGAAGTTTTAGGGTCTGTGCAAAATGTGTTTTGTTATTATTCATGGTGTGCGTATTTCAGAAATTGGAGAAAGATGAATTGCGGTTGGCCAAGTTGGTACCGAATCCATTTTCGGAGAGTGGTGGGGACATGAAACAGTACTTCCATCCGAGCTGTCTGTTTGAGACGTTCGTTCGAGCACGGGCCACCACCAAGGTGATCGAGACGGCGGAGGACGTGGAAGGATGGGCGGACTTGGAGCAGAAGGATAAGGACATGATGTTGGAGAAGATGGAAGGTGAGATTAGCAGTGGGTGGGAGCAGGTGAGGTATCGTTTGATTGGATTCTTGGCAATTACTGCGCATACAAAAACTGTAGGTTTGAGAGGGGGTCGAACCCGCGCCACTGGGATTACTTCAGCCTTTGCTGGACCTGGGTAATTTTTTTTTTGGACCCATCCTGGTCGGTGCAGGGGAGGGTCGATTTTTGGCCCTTTACCCTCAGGCTAGGGGGCTTGTTAGTTGACCCTATCTTGCCATCGACAAGAGTCCATCCGGGATGCATGCTGGGCAAGGGCGCATGTTAGCCGCAACCCCGCGATGTCGGTGGTTACCCCGTTGGGGCAAACATACCAAGCCCGTGCCCCGTGAGGGGACCCGGATTCGAGAGCCTCCCGTCCCATAAGTCCTCTCCCGGAGGGATGAAGTGAAGAGTGAGTCGCCCACCGCCAGGTGTGCAAGGCGCATAGAGAACTTCACCAAGTTCTCAGACTACCAGAGTTGAACTCGCAGCCGACCGGTTTCCAGCTCTGTAAAGCAAACTGACACACGCCTTTCACCCCTACACCACCAAGGCTGGACCTGGTTAATATGATGGAGCAGTAATCCCGAGGTGGGGGGTTCGAGTCCTGCTCGAGGAAAATGTTTTATGTGTGTACCTCAAGTAGTCTCGGGTTCGATCCCCCGTCAAGGATAATGTTTTATGTTATCTTCATGGATTAAGGTTGGAGAATAAGGCACCTGGGACTCATTTGTTCGCTGTGCTATGACTTGGCTGAAGATAATCATAATGGGTATGAACTGGACTAATGATAATTTCCTTGCAGAATTAAACGCGAAACGAGGCGGTGGTGGCGGCGGAACTTCGAAGAAGCAGACCACTCCGAAAAAGACAACGCCCAAAAAAGCCACATCTCCGAAACCATCGAAGACGACTCCGAAAAAAGTGGCCATCGCGAAGAAGCTGGACAAGGCGTCGGACGAGGAAGCCGAAGATGATGCGCATTCGGATGAGGATGCGGTTAGTGCGATGTTTTGTGTCCAGTCAAGTCGGGGAGGTTCTGATGAATAGTTGCTCTCAACCCTGCGAAAAGGTCCATGGATCAGTGTTGCAGATCCTCCATTGTCTTTGGCCAAAAATAGGAAGAAATGGAGATTATCGGGGCCAAAAATGAGGGTGTCTTTCCTGATGACCTGCTTTATAGGCGTGCGATACTTGGGCCAGTTTGTGTTCGTTGTGCGATGACGTAGCTTCGGTGGGGGCTTACACACAGAAAACGGCCGCTGTGAAATTGTACATCGATCGGCGACAGAAGGATGAAGGTACGTTTAAAAAAATGGGAAACAATATTTGGAGTAATAATTTTTGTTTTTTAGATTTCTCAGCCAAAAGTTTAACTCTTCTTTTGAAATTACTCCTGCCTGGAGTTATCAAACGAGTTTACAATGTTAATTCGAAACAATTGATCAAATTGTTTGCTGATATTTTTGACGAGGGGCAGTCGGAGATGACTGATCACTTGAATTCTTGTGTAAGAATAGCCTGACATTTGGTGATTGTGCAGGGGTGAGGACTGTGCTTCAGGGCGACGTGTCGGAAACAATATCGCATTACTTCAAAGACAACAGTCGCGTTAAGCCAAGGTCGGAGAGTGTACTCACATTGAAGGAGGTAAGGGAGCGGTCGTGATGACAGCGTTGATTGGAGACTTAGTTGCAGGTGGACGATTGGTTGGAGGAATTGACTGAGTATACGAAGGAGGAAGATCAATCCAAGCATATGCTAGCGGTCACGAAGAGGTATGTTTGGTGGTTCACTGCAAGTTGACTGATGTGAGCAGCACTCACAGTCAGCCTAGTGGGTCAGGCTTTGCACACTGTGGGCGAGTGTTCGACTCGCGGCCGGGTATATCATGTTTACCACATTGTCAAACGCAGATATGCGTACTTGTGGGTGAACGGGCACATTATGGCATGCATGATTTGCTTGACCGCGACTCGAACACTCGTTGGTAACTGCGCACCTAGCGTGAGAGGCAGACGCCTAACACCAGGCCACAAGCCCGGCATTTCTTGTCCAATGTGTCCCTTCGTCCTCCAATGTGCTACGTTTTGTGATGGGGTAAAACATGAACGATCAGGGAGACGAGTCAGAAGAAGCAGCTGGGGGGGGGGGGGGAGGTGGGTGCCAGTGATGTGACCAATCACTCTTTCCATTTAGGTCTACTCCGGAAGATCTGAAATATATTGTTCGAGAAATCAAGCACGATTTGCGTATCAATGCCGGAGCAAAGCATATGTAAGACTAGAAATTCTTGATTTCCAGTCTTGTGTGACGAGGTAGTCCTTGTCCTGGGCTAAACCCCTCTTTCCAAAAGCTCCTTTATTCCTTCCAAAATCGTTCCAAAATCCCCTTTTCTACTACCGTGCTGGTTACGTTTACACAGGGCTCCGCCTACTGATCAATCCCCTCTAGGACCGCCTTTACCCACTGGTGCCGGTGGTAACACTCGCATTCTTCTGTTTCTAGTTTGGATGCGTTGGACCCGGACGCGTACACAGCATTTCAAGCGTCCAGGGACTTGGAACGAGTCGTCAAGAAGGTCTTGGACAATCGAGGAGGACCAGCCGGTTTGAAGAAGGCGCTGAGTGTGGGTATACAATTGGGTGTGCCCGTGTTGCCCATGTTGGTAAGCGGACTGTTGAGTGTGTGTGCGTGCAGAGAAGTAGGGGAGAGACGGAGGGGAGTCCTTGTAGGTAGGCAACTTCTTGTGGTTTCAATGGACGATACTGTAGATGTGGTCTGCTAGCACTGAGTGTGATGGCGAGACTGACCTAGTGAAGACTAGTTGCCAATGCTGGCCTGTGTGGGAGTCGTGGGATGCCCACAGGATGGCCCTACTCAAACGACTGTACATCGTGATTGTCTCCTGGGTATGCCCAGAGGTGCGGTGCGGGTTCGATTCCTAATTGTGCCACGTTTTATAAATTATCAGGCTTCTTATTTTTCAGGCAGAAGCGTGTCGCTCGGTAGAATACGCCTTGAAGAAATGTCCGAATGGGATGTTCGCCGAGATAAAATACGATGGAGAACGAGTGCAAGTGCACAAGGAGGGCACTCGTTTCAAGTACTTCTCACGTTCATTGAAACCAGTGCAGCGTCATAAGGTGAGTCTGTGGGAGGTGGCTCATTTTATTTGTCGAATGAAAGAATGCATTTGTTCGGACAGATTCAACTGTTCGAGGAATACATCCCCAAGGCGTTTCCCGGCCACGATGAAAACTTGAACATCATATTGGACAGCGAGGTGTTGCTGGTTGATCATAATGGTACGTGAAATGACCGGGGACATGCTCGGGTTCACATTCAATAAGGCTGGAAGAGTTGGGGAATCCGAGACGTGGGAAATTTGGAACCAGAATTAAGAAAAATTGTGGCAGGTTTCAAATTTTGAATCATCCAAGGATGATAAAACATTTTGCAGAATCCTAATGTTTTAACATCCTCGGATGATTCTAATAATGCTGTAAATGAGTACATCAGTTGGTCAAGTAGTGCTGCGAGAGTGGGAAAATAATGTGGAAAAACTTTTTGTCTGGAAAACCTGAACAAATTAGAAAAATCCATTTTCCGCGCCTTGTGTTAACCCTATTCCACCTTCTGTCATGTCGCGCCCTGTTTGTGGTCACGTGCCGAATGCTGCTATATCAGATTGGCCGTGTTGGTTCTGTGCTCTCACGCCTTGTATACTACAGGCAAGTACGCGCGGGCTAATTTCTCCCTTTCTAAGGCTCGAGTTTTACGAATGTGCGGCCTAATTGGCTAATTATGAGGTTCCCATTTGAATTTTTTCAAGTGTAATTTTTTTACATTTCCAATTAAATGAGAAAGGTTAGAAAGGGGGATGACGGCGTTAGAAATTTATTACACACCAGAAGAAAAGAGGAAGCGAGCGAGGGCTAATTTGATTGAAAAACAAAATGTATGGGGCGTATTTGCTGAGGAACAAAAATAGACCAGTTATGGCTAGCCTGTGGAGAAGTTTGAATGAGAAACTTTTTTTACCCATCCTGGTCGTCCAGCAGAGGGTCGATTTTTGACCCTTTACCCGCGGGCTAGGGGGCTTTTCAGTTGAGCCTATCTTGCCATCGACTAGGGTCCATCCGGGATGCATGCCGGGACAGAGTGCGTGTTGATCGCTACCCCGCCATGTCGGTGGTTAC
This sequence comes from Mesodorylaimus sp. YZB2_4, assembly GCA_030248295.1. Lineage (NCBI taxonomy): Eukaryota > Metazoa > Nematoda > Enoplea > Dorylaimida > Dorylaimidae > Mesodorylaimus > Mesodorylaimus sp. YZB2_4. Next base: position 276,103 of record JASANH010001409.1, on the reverse strand, counting down.
ACATACCCAGCCCCTGACGCGACCTGGATTCGAGAGCCCTCATTAGGTCTCTCCCAGAAAGATGAAGGGTGAGTCACCCATCGCTAGGCCTGCAAGGCGCAGAGAGAACTTCACCAAGTTCTCAGATGGCCAGGGTTGAACTCAGGGACGCAGTTTCCAGCTCTGCCAAGCAAACTGTGACACGCCTTTTCAGCTGCACCACCCGGGCGGCTGAAAGCCTGAATTGGAAACTTTGATGTCGTGCAGGGACTGACTTGCAGCATGGCTTGGTTCTGAAACGTAAGTGGGGTGAGATTCGACCTAGCCCTAGGTTTCAGATCAGGGCACCTTAGATGTGAGCATGAGTAAAACGTGCAGCGCACCTGGCTTGTGGCCGAGTGGATTAGGCGAGCGTTCGACTCTTAGCCGTGTGTGTAATGCACCTTTTCACCCTCCAGCTTCTAAGCTTTTGGTGATGTGGTGAAACAGGAACAGAATAAACTAAAATTTTTGCTCTTGAAACACCGCCAAAGGTTTGTAGGAGAGCGCACAGAAATGAAAAAGCCAGCATTCCTTGGCGTTCAGATGGATATTCTTTTCCGACAGGGAGGGCGTTTGGCCATTGGGATTGATTATCTGGCCTGGCTTGGTGTGCTGGTTATGGCAGGCGGATAGCTGCTCGGATGCAAAACGTTATCGGCCCACGAGCAAGGACAGTCCCTCAGCTGACCAAGTCGAGTCCAATATGAACATGGGGTTTGAAAGGTCGCAGGTTAAAAAACGACCCGTCAGTTTGACAAAGATGACCTAAGTAATGAGTGCCCGCTTCAACCCATTCAGAAAAAGAAAGGCTTATCGCTGATTAACAAATCCTTGTTTTACTAAATTATGACCCGAGGAAGGTCACCTGCCCCAGTTAACAAGGTGGTTGTGACTGACGTGGTCCTTTGGGCGAGGAGAACCACTCTTCAGAAGCCTCTGGCAAAAGTGGGCGAAAAATCTAGTGTTGTAATTACAAGATAATTGCTTGAACGCTTGGATAAAAAGTATGCACTTAGAAAGGAGAGTTTTGAAAATCGAGCGAGCAAAGAAAGATGGAAGCGCGGAATAGAGAGCTAGCATGTATGGGCGTGGGCAGGGGCGCAGGGCTTGGTGGGTTGTAAAGCTGTCAGGGTCCCCTGTGCATGGTTTGCCGCTGCCCCCGGGGTCTCATGATAAAGCATTCCATGCAAAAAATACAGTCTCCGTCAAAAAGTCAAATTTAAAAAATGGCGGGAAATGTGCCTGTATGTACGTTCAGTCTCATACCATGGATCACGCTTTTTAGGGAAACCACTCCCGTTCGGATCGTTGGGCAAACATAAGGTGAGGTGCAGTTATTTCTGACAACGTTTGATAAACTAGGTTTTTTCAGAAAGAGGCGTTTAAAGACGCGAATGTGGCTTTATTCATTTTTGATTGTCTCATGTTCGATGGTGTCAGTTTAATGAATGAGTAAGTAGGCCACTGCCTTTTTTGAGGTGTGTGTGTCTTGTAATTATTGTTGCAGGACGTTGGAAAAAAGAAAGAAAATTCTACAAGAGCACATGAAAGAAATACCCAATCGCATTCTTTTTTCTGAGGCTGAATTCATTCCGAAAGGGGTAAGGTATTGTTTGAATGTGAGGGGCAGTCAACTGACGGGGGCCGTTTGGTTTAGGATCCTCATCACGCGCTGCCTCGATTATTGAAACGATGTTTCAACGAAGGTCTGGAAGGACTGGTGTTGAAAGACAAGCTTGTAGGAGGTTGGTCGTGGTTTGTCGCCGTGCTCTGATAGTGGTCCATTTTTAGAGCAAGTACGAACCGGGCAAGCGTCATTGGTTGAAAGTGAAGAAGGATTATTTGAACGAGGGAGCCATGGCAGACTCGGCCGATCTGATTGTATTGGGAGCCTATTATGGAACTGGCAATAAAGGTGAGCATTTTTTGAACAAATCAAGGCGGGAAAGACGGTTTTGTTCCAGGCGGTCTAATGTCCGTGTTCCTGATGGGATGCTATGACCAGAAAACGAAGCTGTTTTATACAGTGACCAAATGCGGAAATGGTTTGGACGATGCTGGCATTGATAAAGTGAATAAGGAGATGAAATCGGAAATGATCAAAATCAATCGGGTAAGAATGAGGTGTGTTTTTGTGCAAATGACCATATTTGGCCGTGGTATAGGACTATGATAAATTGCCGTCGTGGCTGAAATGTTCGCGACAATTGGTTCCGGATTTCGTTGTCAAGAATCCGAAGGTATAATCAATTTTTGGTTTTAGGCAACCATATTTGCGGAGTCTGGTTTCTGTTTCTAGGCGGCTCCAGTTTGGGAAATTTGTGGAGCGGAATTTTCCAAGTCCGATGCCCATACGGCTGGTGGCATATCGATTCGATTCCCACGTGTGACCAAAATTCGAGACGATAAGGAATGGTCGGAAGCGACGAATTTAGAAGAATTAAAAGTAAGTTTCGTGGTACAAAATTCCCGCATCTTTGGTGAAAAATGGTGTCCATGATTTGAAAAATATCATTTATCGTTTCCCTTAATTGTGAAAACTGGGCTAGGAAGTTTCTTAACACCTTTTATCCCACCAAGACCAGAAGGCGTATGTTCGAAAAACAGCTGTGATTTTGTGTCTTTTAGAATTTGTATGCGAAATCGAAGGAGCACGCTGATTTTGGTGGCGCCGAAGAGGACGAGGAGGAGGAGGAGGCAGAAGAGAAGAAACCGGCAGTCGGGCACATGGCTTTGAATAAGATGTTGGAAAAATGGCAAGAGGCCGACGAGAAGGCGGCGGGATCGTCGAGCAAGGCCAAAAGGAAACATGCGGATGAAGAATCGGACGAGGAGTCGGAAGAGAAATCGTCGCCGAAGAAAATGGTAACATTTTTGTAATTATGAGAAGGAAAGATAAATGTTGGTTATTCAGGCAAAGACACCCTCGACATCGATGGCCAAGCCGAGTCGATCGCTCACCAAACGAAAACTGGCCCCGGCTGATAACGATGGTTCGTCGGATAGCGAGCCAGCTCCGAAAAAGGTAAGGAAAAGATGAGAATTCTAAGGGAAATAATGAGAAGACATGAATTCGGACAGGCGAGGAGCAAATGTCAATATGGAGCGAAATGCTTTCGAAAAAATCCAGAACACAAGAAAAAATTCTGGCACCCTGGTGACGAAGACGAGCAGGAATCGGAAGCAAAGGTGCGAAATTCAGTGGCCTTTTCTGTAGTTGAGGGGAGTCCTGTATGGGACAATCATAGTGAAAGGGGAAGTCACGTAGCCCTCGTGGCCTCCAGTAGGGCCCTTATGGGTTCCGGGTGTTGGATCAGTGCAGGCCCGCAGATCTTTGAATCAATTGCAGGCCAACGGCGACGAGACGTTCTTCGACGAGATCGTCTTCTACCTCGGTCGCCAATGCAAAAAGCGGGACGAGCTAAGACGGTACCTGGTCTTCTTCGGGGGCCAAATCACGGACAAGCCGGAGCTGGCCAAGTACGTGCTGGCCGAGAATGATAGCGAGGAGATGGTAAGCCAGGTGGTTGAGGGTCCACGGGGCCTGGCACGCGCATTGCATACTTCAGGACGATCTGCTGGACGCGCACAAGGATCGCGTGGTGGACGCCCAGTGGGCCTGGGACTGTATCAAACAGAAGAAGACCTTGCCCGTAAGCAAGTACTCAGCAGGCAAATGATGGGCACACCTCACTCACTTATTTACTAAGCTATCGGAAGTGCACTCGTTATTTTTGTTAGCTAGCTATTTTCTATTTGCCCAGTCGATGCAATGGGATGTTATTTATAAACTGGTCCCTTACAGTAGTCTCATGAGACACGTGTAGTTGGAGAGTGCACCAGTGCAATAGCTAAACATCCTGTACGCATTATCAACTAGATACTAGCACAGATCAAAACATTGCTAAAACTAAAATCTCGCGCCGAGCAAATAAACTTATCGTCGCTGTTCAATTTAGCACGCCTGCAAGGTTCATACAAGATCACGATGGCGTGTCACGTACCTGTCCACCAACTATCACCCTCCTTAAACACCTGACACATCCCCTCGACCGCCACAAAAAATAAACGCATGAGGCCCGCGAGCGGCCTTGAGATTCAAACGGCTGGTGGGCAACAAAATATACAAACGCTACGACAACGTACACAACTGACCCACGTGGCAACGAGACGAGATTTGACGACTGTACAAAATCATAAAGTACACTGAGAAAATAAACACTGCCCAGCTGCCCCTAATCGAAGATACCTTACGTGACCGAGACCGTCACCTCGGCGAGCTGGATCGCCGATGGCTCCACTGTTGGCCTGGTGCAGCCAATAACGAGCTGCCACCATTCCCGTTTTCTCCCGTTTCCTTATTCTCCCGAGGACTAGGTTGAGGTCGCGACTCTCTAGGCGACGGTTCGTTGTCCGAGCAGACTTTCTTTTCGTTCAAAGTACCCGTTTGCTCCAACACTTCGGTCGATCGGCACAACTCGCAGAATGCGGCCGTCAATAAACGCCCTCCTTCGTCCAAGGCAGCGCCGGCGCCACCAGCGAAGCCTTCGGCGCCGACTGCAGATATCTCGGCCTCATCCTCCTCTTCGTCCTCCTCTTCCGTGTCCGTCGACGTCACTTCATCTTCGTCCGTCGCCTCCTCCGACAGCTTATCGTGCCTTCTGAACTCTCTGGCGTTGATCTCCTGCTGCTCTGGGTGATGCCGAGGTCCCCCGTGCTTACTGGCCAGCGGGCAATGACTCTGATCGGCGCACTGTAATACTACGTGTACCTGCAACATACGGCCCGTCAATAACCCGCGTCGCCGAGGATGACCACCCAGCCCAGCCTCACCTTGAAATTAGCAGGGAACCGCTTGCACGACTTGTCCTTGAAAGCAACGTCCAGTTCGTGCTTGCCCAACGTGAGAACGTGATGACAGGCGTAGATCGAATCGGCAGTTTGCGGGCTGCTGTTACACCTGTTCGGACGAGAAGGCAAGGTCGAACTGATTGTGGTCGAACTGCTCTCCGTGCTCTCCTTCCTGCTCCCACCACCGCCAGTCGCCCCGCCGCCACTGCCCGCGCTGCTGCTGCTGCCAGTGCACCTGAACACAAGAAAAGGTGCGTGCCACACTGCACATTCCCAAGCTTGCTCGCCATCCCCGGTCAAGGTCAGGCCCGGCAACGTGCGAGACAACAGACGTGTCTTCCCAAAACGATAAAATTCGGGAATAAACCAACTGAAAAACCAAAAGAACCCAGAATTTGCCACTCACCCGTTGCCTTGATGAGGCGTTCCGTTTGGTGTGCAAGACGATGCGTGGGCTTGCTGATGATGATGTCGACAAATAATCGATCGGGCACCAAATTCCGGATCCGACTGCTTTGGTTTGATGCGATTGTGATTACGTGGACTCGGCGGCGAACCAGCGCCCGGACACACGAAAAAGGTATTGAACCAAAAATGGAACATTTTCTCCTGCAAATAATCAATACCATTTTTTAAAACCGACTTCAAGACATTTTTAGCCTCTTACCCGCTTCTGTAGCCGACCAGGTCGATGAAAAAAATCGATTCTAACATCGTCGATGATGGAAACCGATTCGTCGGGGTTTATGTCCATGGAAAGACAACGCGCACCTCGCATCATTTCGTATGCTGGTGATCGATAAAGTTTCTTATCGTGCGATCGTACAACGAAATAAGGGCCTACAAGAAAACTTCCATTTCGACCCGACCAAGAGGACACCTTGCACACGACTTACAGCAGGTCCCATGCTTCTCGAACGTAGGTATCATTTCAAAATGTATCGCTTTGAGCAACATCGGCACGGGCCGATATTCTAAGCGTTCACGCAATAATCGTCCAAAATAATACACGTAACGACGTTGGCTAGGTATGGTGACGCCCTGCAAAGCGTGGCAATAATCTGCACTGATGATAGTCTGAGTCCGGGTCCGGCCCAGCGGTCCAGGCGTCTGCCTCTCCGCTGAGCACGGTAGGGTTCGACTCCCGCCCGGGTAAAAATGATTGTCAAATATGTGTGTAGCCCTCGAGTGCGCTTGGCTATGAATGAAGCACGGCATGACAAGGAATGCCAATGCACTCACGTTCATATCAGTAGTTCGCCTTTCTCCATAATACGCCAACGCTTCGTCCGGCGACGTGAATGAGCCGGCATAAAGTAAGTAAGCGCATATCATAACTCCAGTTCGTCCCTGAAAAAAAAGTTTAAATAAATTCAAAAATCCTTGCCATTATATCTTTGAACTAGCAAAAAATTAATCATTTACGTACCTTGCCCGCTTTACAATGAACGGCAGCAATGTTTTCTGGATCTAGAGATAGCCAATGATGAACATCGTCGCAGAACGGTTTCATCAAGTGCAAGCTGGGAGGATGATGGTCCTCCAGTGGAAAGCAAATGACCCGATCCCGAAATTTCAATGTATTATAGGCTCGATCACGACATCTGAAACAAAAGAATGCATTATTCGATCCACAATGAATCAAGCAAAATAATAGCCCACTTACAAATTATAGATTCTATAATGATCTTTATGCCGGCTTTCCATAAATCTAAAAATAGTAAAATTACAATTCGTAATAAAACTTTACGAAATTAATTTTTACAAACCTAACAACATCATCAATATGATTTCGATACACGCCTTCAAGATTTTCCGCCGGAAAGCCCATGGCTATAATATTGTCGCTAATATCTGCAAGGAAAAAGCGAGATAGACAACAAGTAAACAATGATGGCATCTTCAATATGACTGTCGGCAGGCATGCACGTCACGGGCCTTTATCAAATTGGAAAAGTCTCAAAGCTGATTCACTCGGACTACACAGATACATCCAACACGTGCCATCCATGCCCATTCTATTCTTAGCCGGATTAAACCAGTTCCGCTCTTCTAAACCAAAAAATCGATACTCTTTTTTGATTTGGGCACTTTTGTCGGAAAAACCTGTGTAAGAACTACTTTTTAAATAATGGTAACAAAAGATCATAAAATGTCAACACCAGTTTGGATAAGATTGAGTAGCGAGTTGGAAATCGAGAACCTTAGGTGTGTAAAAACGCTGGGTTCGGAAGTTATGCAATGACGAGATTTTAAAAAAACGAGCAAAAATAAATCAAACTTTTGATTTTTTAAGAAATAACTGGATACTTACAACTAAGATCGAGATCGAATCCATCCTCCTTGAACCGCCGTTTCTTCTTACTGACCATATGCCGCAGTTGTTTCAGTGCCATACGAGAACGCGCGATAAAAAAATATCGCCGTAATCGAATAAAGAACTTTAAGCAACACCGCGAACACGTTTTGTCGATACACCTGCCAAAAATATGAATCAGAAAAATAGAAACGAGCAATTATGGGTTTATCTGACACGCTGGTGGCCTGACGTGCTGGCGCAGGCCACTGATTTCCTTTTCCTTCCATGAATTTAAATTCATGGAAGGAAAAGGAAATCAGTTGAAATAGGAAAAAGTACAGCATTATTTGCGGTGTGTTCGATATTTTATGACAAAAATATTTTACCTCCGATCAGGTGCACAATTCTTGCCAAATGCAAGATTCTGGAGAAATATAATCAGTAAAGAGGAAAAGAAAGGAACGAAGAATCAAACTCTGAAAACGACCAGCCCACTAATAGAACGCACATCTTCCAAGTTCTAGAGGATTTCGGAACAGTAAGAAAATGTATCAGATTCAAGTTAAATAAAAATAAAACGTTTGTAAACAAAAACACTTAAACAAATATAAAATATTTTGCTAATATATGTTGATTAAGCAATGAAATAAACCGCTACAATGAAGGAAAACCAACAATTTTAGGGAAATTCGTTTTCCTAAAACTTAATTTTACCAGAAAGATATGTGCGTGGTCGCAGTGAGGCCATGTTGACAAGGCGCTTTTAGTTGGTTAGTCGACCCTCACTTCGATCCTGATTCTGATTTTCAGTTTCGACTCGGTCGCCAATTATTGCTCGAGTTTTTCTTACAAAACTATTAAAAATGACGTCGCCGGACAACATCGAAGAGAAAGAAGAGATTAAGAAAATTCCCGATTTGAAAGTGGCTCAATGGCAATTCCTGATTGCTAATCCCGAATACGATCCTCGTTTGAAACAAACAGAAGTGAAACCCAAATTATTGGATGCTATTTTGACGAACGAAATGGCTCCATACTACAAGTCAATGTGCAAGGAATGGGGCGTTCCGATCGATGACAAATTACTGCATGAAATTTCGGAGAAAAACGAAAAGCGATTGAAAGAATTGGGCGAAGCTATCAAGGATGCCGAAGAAAATCTGGGTGAAACCGAAGTTCGCGATGCGTGGCATCGTAAAGCTGAATATCTTTGTCAAATCGGAGATAAAGAAAATTGTTTGACCGCATTCCGGAAAACGTTCGAAAAAACGGTTGGTGTCGGACGCAAAATCGATCTTGTCTTGCAACAAATCCGAGTCGGTTTGTTCTACATGGATCATCAGCTGATTTCGGCCAATTTAGCCAAGGCTAAAGATCTGATTGAACAAGTACGGTTTTCGCAGTCATTTCCCGTTCTTTTATACGAAATAATAAAGCTAATTCTTGATTTCAGGGCGGCGATTGGGATCGTAAGAATCGTCTAAAAGCTTACGAGGGCTTGTACGCCTTGGCAATCCGAGATTTCAAAAGGGCTGCCGATCTGTTCCTGGATGCCGTATCCACGTTTACTTCATACGAATTGATGACTTACGAAGAATTGGTCTTCTACACTGTCATCGCCGCCATGCTAGGTAAGATGCAGTTACGATTTTTCAGGTGCTACATACAAATTATCTTTTCGCAGAAAAATGAAGTAATAGATTTTTATCGTTTTAGCTCTGGAACGTAACGATCTTCGCGATAAGTTAGTGAAAGGAGCCGATGTACAAGAGCAATTGTTCAGTCAGAAATCGGTACGTCAATATTTGATGGCGCTTTACGATTGCGATTACGCCGGTTTTTTCAATGGATTGGCCGCTATCGAACCAAGGCTCAAATTCGATCGTATCACGGCTCCGCACTACGCTTATTACACTCGAGCCATGCGGGTCAAATCGTACAAGCAACTACTCAGTTCGTATCGTAGTTTGACCTTGAAATCGATGGCCGAAACATTCGGAGTATCGATCGATTTTATCGATAAAGAATTGCATCAATTGATCGCTAGTAACGCCTTGCATTGTAAAATCGATCGGGTTCGCGGAGTCGTAGCGACGAATCAATTAGATTCCAAGAATTGGCAGTATCAAGCGGTGATTAAGCACGGCGATATCTTATTGAATCGTGTGCAAAAAATGAGTCGTGTCATCAATGCTTAGGATTTTTTTCAATTTGTATCAAGAACACTTGTCGCTTTCAAAAGTTTCAATAAGTCGTAACTTTTTGTTCATGTAATGGTTGATATTTGATAAAATATGGCGAAATAATGGCAGTGTAAAGTAGCCAGATTGGCTTTACACTGCCGCGTACGACCACGATCGAGTACAGAGCATTGCGCATTCGATCGTGGTCGTGTGCGGTCGTTTCGAGGGCGCGATGAATCGTGTGTGCGTGGTGGTCTCGATCTGTTTCCTGTTGGTCATCAGTTCATTCGAAACTTCGATCTCACAAGGTCAAGAAGTAAGCGAGGAACCTGGCGAGAATTCGACGACGAAACTGGTGAATTCGACGACGAAACTGTCGGATTCGACGACGAAACTGGTGGATTCGACGATGAAACCGTTGAACTCGACGATTATGGAGAACATTTGGATGCAACGCATTGCCATCGATGGAAATTGTGGCAAGGGTGACTGATCGTGATGGTATGTAAGTCGTGCGTGCCATAGATTGTCTGTGCAAAACTAATTTGGAAAGTCATTTCGATGTCCGCACCCACAAACCATCAGTCCCGCTTGAGTTGGCAAAGTTCTCAGGTCTATTCTTTTTCAAAACCACTACGAGAGTAGAAACGTGAAAAGCACGAGCCGCTAGTTTGAAACTCTCAATAAAAGAGTTGTAAAGGCGAAGATGCCACACTGAAAACGCTCCCACTGTAAGCCGCAGGCCGACTACAAAATACAGGAAGCACAGGACAGCACCATCCCTCGTTCGCAATGAACTAGCAAATACAGTTCCTCAACTCGTCTCACGCCCCCGTCGAAGCGGCAGCCGCCGTCACACTGGACCGTAGGGCCATGGTTGGCACGCCCACGTGAGCTTCGTGCGCCAATGCGAAGCGCCTGGGATAAAACGTGTGTTCGACACTGTACTGAAGTAAATTAGGTAATTTCGATGTGTAAATATCGGCCAGCCTCATCAATCTTCTCGAAAAATATGACGGGTGATGAAAAGTGCGAAATATTGAGCCGAATTGAGGATTGAACATGGACTTCAATCGATGCATCAATCCCAACCTCTCATCATGCCACGCCCGAACCACCGCCTCAGACTCGAGTGATCCCCTCGTGCCGTCCTCGTATCGCTCAATCAACCACGTCAGACCGACCAGCCACGAAATGGACGTCCGATACAAATCCGTATTCTGAGTCTCGATCTCCTTCTCCAACTCGGGTACAATGGCACCCGTCCGCCAACCCAGCCTCAGCATAGGCTCCTATAAAGACCAATCATAGTGTGGCCAGCCAAGCTATTCCCTCGCTCTCATCGCCAGGCCACTCCAAAGGGACACAGGAGAAATAACCAGTGCCTGGGCGGGATTCAATACCAAATGTCAAGGAAAACTGGAACCTGCTCATGGACAATCTCTCATCAGTCGATGCCTGCCCCAGCATAGACTGATCAGACTGCCGGGTCAACAAAAGTTCTCTGCGCTTTATCTGCTCTATGGCATACCACATTTTCCCATTTCCTCTCAAAGCGGTGCTCCTCTGAAGTGCCCTGACAGGGACATCGAGGAAATAGAGCAGTTTGGGGCCAGCTGCGATTTGAGTCATCACCCCCCCGCCATTAGAGAATGTTTGATCTCATGAAAAACTTGAGAGGTATCCCCACTACAGCATCCGAAACCTAGCCCCTGGCCAATGAGGGGTCTAAAATTATTCGCACGCTTGAAAGGGAGGTCCAAGAAGCAAAAAAGTTTTTGTATCCACTGCTTTATAATCTCAAATATTAAAGTCGAAATTCTGATGGCAAAGGGCATTGGAAAATAAATATTTCGACTTTTTCTTGCGCAGCTTCAGGGTCCAAAATTTTGGCTACCCCCTATAATATGAGGGTGCTGAATCTGAATAGCACAATCTTTTTTGATTTTTCGGGAAATCGATTCTAGAATATACTTCGTCTTTACCATGCTTTAACAAAATGGTGCGGAAAGGATTTTCCCCAATTCTTCCAGGTTCCCCGAGCAAAAATTAATTTTCCTTCAATGAATTTCCTAGTTAAACCTCAAAATGCAACATTTCTCAGTTCTCCCTGATTTTAGCTCAAAGATTCAATTTTTCCAGGTTTTCAGACAAAAATCAGAATATCCCCTGAATTTTCACAATTTAAAACCTTAAAATGTAATTTTTACAGCTTTTCCTAATTTTGGCTTAAAAATTCTAATTCTCTCAGGTTTTCCATAAACTACTGGGATCCCCTGAATTTTCCAGGTTTTACAAACTTGACCGAACCCTGCTAAGCTTCCCTCCCGACTGTCATAAGGTTCTTGCACCTGAGCATCAATGCGCGCGGCAAATTCAAATATTTCGTTACCAAGGAGTTCTGTATTACAAAATTACAGCGCATTCTCTCTTCGTTCATATTTCTTCATTTCGAGCATGTGACTTAAACAAGGCCGCGCCAAGTCTGGGTGGGGGTCAGGATCTCCTTGGTCTTCCCTGTTGACCCTGTTTTCAAAAATTTAGCATTAAAAATTGACAATTTTTCAAGCCTGGCGTCACCAAGGCTACCCGCACTACCCCGAACACAGATTCGGGCAAAAAGGAAATAGCCCAGCAGGCGTTATTGATAATAAGGAATATTTTTTAAATTTAAAAATGGCGGGAAAATTTTCAAATCTAGACTTACCGCCAGATCGCTGTACATATGATCACCAAAATACAACACATTCTTCTTTCCGATATTCGATTGTCTCAAAAAAGCTTCCAAATTTCCTTCGGCATAGATCTGATCCGGTTTCAAATCGCCAACTTTCTCCCACGATAATCGATTGATTTCTTCTCGATATAATCGAAAAGGCCTAAAAATCAACAGCAATTAAAAACCATAACTGAAAAATGTGCCCCAATTTTGTCCCATACCCAGCAACTAACTAAGTTCGACACTCGCCGAGGACAAACCTTTTATAAAATCCTTACTTTTTTGCATCAGTAAAAAATTGAGGTTTCTTCGCCATAACGATGATATATTTGAATAATCGCCGCCAATCTGCGCCCAGCAAATAAGTCATGCCTGCATTCCTAAAAAAATTCAATATTTTTGAAAAAATCAAAAGAAATTTTGTTGACTTACATGAACGGGAAAGGACTATTCGTAACCAAAAATACTGTTTTCTTTGCTTGTTGCAATCGTTCAAAAAAAGGCAGCATTCCAGGATTATTATGAATATATTTTTCTAAAACAAATGGTCATTTAGAAACTTTGAAAATATCATTTTTTTTTAAGTCACTCACCCAAATTATTTCCAACCGCCTTGTATAATTCTCCACTAAAATGGACTTGTCTTATGGCCATTTGTACATCGTTGAACATGGCCTTCGTATCAAAATCGATGCCATTCTTTTGAAAATATTCCACAACGTTCGTCAATAATCCGATGTCTGGTAGAGAGAACAGATCCAACAACTGCTTCATGCGTTCTTCCGCCTGAAAATAAATGAATAAATACAAGAAAACATTAATTCACAATTACTTTCTTACTGTATCCGATTCGATATAATTTCGAGGAACGTACAAGCCGTTATAAATATTGCGTACTTCTTCGTCCGACAATTTCACCTTGCCTCTAAAATAAGAAGGTTCAAATTACTTTCCTTTAAACAGCCACATGTTACAAAAACATTTGAATTCAAAATCCCGCCTTTTTAATTCCATTTTCTACGCAATAAAAACCACTTACCGATACGCCGTACCCAACTGCAGCTGACAGAATGCATCCAATTTGAGCAATATGCATCGTTCAATATCGTAATGCAGGCCACGAACCGCGAACAACGGATCGTAGGTCATTTCTTTGAGACCAGCTGGATACTAAAATAATGTTAGTGGGTCAGCGGTTTTGTGATTTGGTCTCCAACAAATGTTTTTAGTTTTTTAGCCAAGCCCAAGGTTGGGGACTATTTATATTCAAAAATACGGTTTTCTTCGCTTGTTGCAATCGTTCAAAAAAGGGCAGCACAATGATTGCGATCAGTAACACCATTTTCTCACCTTGAAATCCTGTATCAATCTTTCCCGTCCAAATTCGTAGATCAGATTATTTAACGTCTTCTTATACACGGCCAGCGTGTAATCATAATCAAAACCATACACATCGATCGAACCCATATTCAATTCATTATTGGCAAACACAGCTTTCGGATTGACGATAGGGGCCATCGAAGATTCGCTCAACAACTCTTTCATACGCTCATATTCTCCCCACAAGAACTTGGCACTTTTCGCACTTATTACATTGCAATAATTACGACAAAATATTAAATTCGGCCATGATCTTAACATTACGCGAGTCCCACTCATTTTCATGCTCGCCACTGAACAGAACAACTTCGACTTTCGACTTATGTTTTCACGTACACACACCAAGCTTATTCTGTGCCCTCCCGCTCCTAGCAGACAACTTCTGCTATACGCAGCTCCGAAACCATTCCCCCGCGAAATTCAAACACCCGATTTTCACCCCATTCTTTACTGTCGCCCAAACGAAGTCAGTCTGCGGCAATGAAACCGCATTCGCTTTAGAACCATCAATGCGACAAATCAGAGGCGCTAAGTACGCAAATACGTAAATGTAAAAAAGAACACCAAATTTGTTTGCATACATAGCTGCGGACGAGTAGGTACAGGACGAGACACAATCCATAGCCCACACCAAATTAGCAGTCATCACCCAGCACTGCATCCCGCCTAGGATCGGGGGAAATGACCCAGTCAAGCACAAAGTACACACACTCAAACGCATGCAGGTAGGGGCAGGATACGATTCTCACCTACAGCACAAAAGTTACGCCTCGAAAAAAGCACACAACTCTCAAAACTAAATAGCCCTAAATTCCAAAAATTAGTAACCTCACCATTTCTAAAAAAGGCCAGCATGTTCTCCATAAATAGACATGTATCAAAGCCCAGCACGCACTTGTCAACAAACGAGCATTGTCGCTTTACCTCGCCAAACCTATTTACACGGTAATAGCCCACTGCGGGTCCGTCAAAGAAGGGAGACAGGGAACACGGCTAAAGCCATCACTCACCACATCACCAACCGAGTCTCATTCATAAAAGCAACAACTAAAACCAATTGACCTCAATAAAAGCTGTGCCCGACCGACGGCATTTTCAATCAGTCCTCAAAATAAGGAAACCAACTTTCCAACTTTAAAAACCTCTCGACGCAGGGACGTAACAGAACAAAAAACGTCCTAGTAAATTCTTCAAATCGCCGACCTGACTCGCTCCTCAAACCGACGTCGACGCCGACGCATTCTTGCTGAACGCGGCCGCCGCTGCCATCGTGGCCTTCGAAGGAGCAGAAGGGGCACCAGGCGAAGTCGGCGAGGTCGTTTGCGATCGCTGCGAATGTTGCAGCTGCAACTGTCGAGAAATTTCTCGCAGACGAGCGGCCGACGGTCCGGCCAAACTCGGCTCCCGTCGTTCCAGCCCAAGACGAAACGCGTTCACGACCCGGATCTGAAAAGGAACGAGATCAGATTAGACCACAGCTGACGATACGGCCGAGCAAGCAGCGCTGGCACAAAACCAAGTCAGAGAGCGGAGAGAACAAGAACATCATGCCAATGTCACTTTCCAGGGGGTCACCCAGCAAGAAACCACAGCACACGTCTCCCGTGACATCAGATGCCATTCTTCTTCCAACCGCCGCTCTCTTATCACATCTCCCCGCGGTATGGCCAACACGAACTGACACACCATCACACCATGCAACACGCACATCACCACATCGGCAACATAGCCTATCACTCATCACACCCCATAAAAAAGGTGGCATCAGCTGGCACAGGCCAAACCACGCCTAAGCATCCAACTAAACACCCAGAACGGAAGCAAACTCGTGAAATGGTGCTCGACCAGTGCCGCACTATTCCTATGTGCTATAAGCCAACAAAAACAAAACAGGCCACCTTAGGCATTCCCTCCCCCGCCCATTATCACTCGCAACATTCAATCGGCCACTCACTAGCTCCGCTAAGCCGCCCTTCCGCAAGCTAAACCAAGCGAGTCCACAAAAATCCGCATAATACACCCTTGATCACACCGCCTTCTCAGGGCAGCAATGTAAAAAAGCGCAGGCAGTCTACGATAGCCAAGCAGACATACCCCGTCCTTACATCAAACATTCACTCGGTTGCGCATCATAACCCTCCAAAAAAGAATAACCAAACAGACCCACAGCAAACTCAAGTACCGTTAGTCCGCTCAAATGCCCGCATCCCCCCGAGTTATTCAAAGTGAAAGGAAACCAAGGCCAAATTAGGAACCGTTTAAAACCAGGGCAACCAAGAATAGACCGTGCTACTCAACGACAGCTAACATCGGCAGTCCAGCCGAAAAATGAAAATCTAATTGCTAACAACGGATTTTGTCAACGTCTCAAACTTCGCCCTTACAGCTTGATCAGTAGGTTGCTTGCTGCACGGCACAGCGATCAGACGATCCGACAACTCTCCGCCGATCACCTAAGAGAGCAATCGTACATACTTGCACAACAGGCGCCTGCACTTGACACGTTACCAGCATCAAAGCATGAATGGAATGAGCCAGAGGGGCACACACCGAAATCCCCCGCCGACCCTGCTAGTCAGAAGAACGCAGCTTACCCGCCACCAGGCCAACACCAAACCTCACCTATCAATCACCCTTCAAAATAGACCTACGGCCTCGGCTCGGCCGCCGCCTACAAAAAGGGAACACTCAACTAGCTAACAACGGGGATGACCCTGGCACAACACACCAACGAGACGACATCGAACTGCGGGGCCGACCAGTCAAGGACATCTTGCTCTAAGCCACTCCGACTCGTGCGCCAGCTTACCATGGCCTGCTCTTCACTCGTCAGCTGCAAGTGGGCACGCAACTACGCCTTATCGCCCACCAAACACCAGTCCAAATTCCACATTAAAGCTAGCAGTTTCACAAAAAGCATCAAAGCCACAACAAAAATAACCTCCACCATGTTCACAAAGAGCCCGCACCTGCCACCCTTCCTACATCCCCATCTAACAAGGTCTCAGCAAAACTTAGAGTGCACGTGTCATCAAAACTAACCAGCCCGTTCCTCGAACCAACTCAACCGTTCGTGACTGAAACAACACAACATGCCCCCCTCCCTATTCAAATCGTCATCGCAGCAAGTGCATGTGAGATGCGCACAAAAATGAAAAATCAAAATTCGAAATGTCACTCCTTCGGCCTTGATCAAAAACACCGAAAACGAACATGGACAGTTTATAAAATATGCCCTCTCCTTGCGTCTTGGTCGACCATCGCTATTAGCACAAAACAATGACCGACTGGACAAGTCTAATCCAAAGAACCCAACACAACCGAGACGCACAATAATCGCACGAGGCTACACATGACGCGCAAACGGGAAAGACACACACCCACAACAATGAGCCAACGACGCAAGCGGCGCCCTCCACTTTGTCTCATATGGCTGACAGTCGTGACTAAGAAAAGTCTGTATTCCCCCTTTCCCTCGCCCGCCCGTTCACGTACCTGAGTCTGTAGCCGAGTCAAACCGCGAATCCACAAGATTTGACCAGATCGCTTCTCGCGATCCTCTTCACTCCCGTCTTTCAGTTCGAACAATGCCGACATATCCGGCGGCTCACCGGCACCGGCCACCAACGATTTCGGCAGTTTTTTGGACGGGATTGTAGTTACGACCTAAAACAAACCATTATTTCTCTGAACAATCAAAAAACCCATCCATTTGCTCGCCTGATGCCATAAAAGTTCCCCAACGCCGATCGCCACGCACCACAGCCACTGTTCGACCGACAGCGCTTGCGTCTGGAACACCACTCCGCAAAAACTGACGAGGACCACCTGAAACGATAATGCAAACACTGAGCCGCCCGGGCGCGCATCAGGCACGTACCTGTATTATGAAAGTACCAATCCAAATAATGTAGAAGAACGGATTCCTAAATATTCCCTCGAAGACATTCCTCTGCCCGTGTATCTTCCTGGCATTGATTTCGTTGAACAGCGTCATCAATACAAACACATTGAACACGATGGTGAAATGCTGCGAAGGCGGTGCTCCCGGTTTCGCGTATCGCCCGTCGTCGATATCGAAAATTTTATGACCAAAGAAGACTAAGACGAACACAACGATTAACTGATATATGGTGTGGCCGATTATATTCTTGAACATCGTCCGAGAGATCAACGGCTTCGTTCGACCGTACGGTTTCCTCTTCAATAATTCCTCAGACGGCATCTCGGTCGCCAACGCCAAAGCCGCTAGCGTGTCCATGATCAAGTTAACCCACAGCATTTGGATAGCCTGAAACATCGAGCTATCTGGTCTGTCCAGCTCCCTCCGCCAGCCACGCTTAATCCAGTCCAGGGCAACAGATCCCAACATGCTATCTGCCTGAGAGGCAAACACCTAACCCACTAGACCACAGTCCAGGTGCCCGTCCCCCACCTACCTTCAGCGGACTATCCTGTATGGCACAGGCACCAACGAAAGCGACGATTACGGCCACCACGTTCACGGTCAGTTGGAACTGAAGGAATTTGGCGATCGAATCGTACACGTTTCGACCCCACATGACCGCCTTGACAATGCTAGTGAAATTATCGTCCGTCAGTATGATATCCGATGCTTCCTTGGCCACGTCCGTTCCAGCAATACCCTAAAATAGCTTATCGTTTTTCCCCCGCACTCCCCTCCGAGCAAACATAACCCCATCAATACTCACCATAGCGAAGCCCACATCGGCTTTTTTCAAAGCAGGTCCGTCGTTGGTACCATCGCCCGTCACTGCCACTACTTCTCGACTCGCCGAGGCCTTGCTGTCGATAATGCCCTTCACCAACGTGTACTTGTCCGTAGGCGACGAGCGAGCGAGTACGCGCAGACGAGGCCACACTCGATCAAGAAGTTCCTGACGCACGTCGCCGCTCTCGTCCCGAATGCGAGCATTGAATTCGCGTCCTTCCAGGATTAGGAAATCGTCTCCCGGTTTCACGATACCGCACTGCATGGCTATCGATCGCGCCGTGTTGACATTATCTCCAGTCACCATGCGCACCGTAATGCCCGCTCGTTGACATTTCCTGATGGCTTCTGGCACTTCCGGCCGCACGGGATCTTGAATTCCAACAATGGCGATACACGTCAGGTCCTTGACGATGTTGTCCTCGTCGTCCCAGTTCACCTCGCCCTTGTAGCCCATCTGATTCAGCTCCGCATTCTGGGGAACGAAGTCTCTGAAACCAGCACGCCCTTCATCCCCGTCCCACTCACACCCGCCCCACCCACTCACCTGTACGCCAGACAAATCGTCCTCAAGCCATCGCAGGCCATCGGCTCGATAACCGTCTTCATTAAATTAGTAGCGTCCTGTTCACGGAACGATTCGGGTTTCCCGTCCTTGCTTAAAATGAATTTGCACTTCTTTAAAATAATCTCGGAAGCCCCCTTGGAAAACAATCGAAAGCCGCCCTGGGCATCAGTCTTCGGCACGACTGTTGACATGGATTTTCGTACTGAATTGAAAGTGAACACCTGAAACAACAATCCTTATTCTCCTCAAACCCCTCCCCTCCCCTCCCTCTACTAACCTTGACAAATTTCTCTTCCGGCGTATGATCTCGAATTTGTTGATAACTTTGCTTCAATTCCAAAACGAACGCCAGCATACCGCATTCGGTCTTATTTCCCAGTTGCTGTATCTGTTCGCCCGCTTTTTGAGCGGGGATAACTTGCGATGAGTAACTGCTGTTCAGGCAAATGCAATTGATCAGTAAATCACGAGTCGGCTGAGGCAACTGACCAAACTCCGGCGTCTCTTTGTGATGCGTCCCTGAAGGATCAATAAAATACAACTTATCCGCTCCCAAACCCCGCTCTTCTCCTCACCTCCGATATAGCTTTGTTTGACAGCCATCCGATTCGTCGTCAACGTACCAGTCTTATCGGAGCAAATGGCCGTCGCATTGCCCATCGTCTCGCACGCGTCCAAATGTCGGACAAGATTATTATCTTTCATCATTTTCTGAAAAAGCCACCACACAATTCACACTCGAAATATGGTCAGCCCATTGAGACATCAGCGACCCACCCAGACGTCGACTTACCCGAACCGAATAGGCCAACGATAAGGTGACGGCCAACGGAAGCCCCTCCGGCACGGCCACGACCAGCACAGTAACTCCGATAATAATGAATTTGACGAATTGTTGAATTTGCTCAACTTTGAACGGCTCCTTTTGAATTCCATAATGACTAATGGAGAACTGCAGTATGAGAATAACCACAGTCAATGCGGCAATAAACGAGCCTGAAATACATCACTCTAAATCCCCCTTCAATACAGCCTCCGCCCCATCTTCTCACCAGCATAACCAATCTGAATGGCCAGCTTGGTCAGCTTTGTCTGCAGCACTGATCGCTCCTTCTTCCCTCCCCCGCCACCTTCGCCTTCCTCCTTCGCTTTTGCTGCAGTCGCATTGGCGTGCCCGCCCGCAGCTTGCTCCCCATCGACTTGGATCGCTCCACCGATTTCGTTCGTGTTCTTTACTTGATCTAAAATAGCCAATCACCAATTCGACACCTCATTCCTTCCTCGTGGCAACTAGCCAACCTACCTGCCAGCAATGATTGAGTCTGATCCGGGTGTTCGACTGAAATTGAAGGCGAGACGTGTACAAGATTAGGTCCCCACAAATTGCCAATATCCCTCTTCCACTTCCAGCTTCTTATCGCGTCCCATTTCTCAATGCAACTTTCACAAAAACAGAATTCTACACCACCCATCCCGCGAGAAAATGGATAGACCGAATATCAAGTGCTCCAGATAACAAACTGACCCCGTGCACACTCACCTGCCGTCGACGATTTCTTGTTCCGTCCTTGTTGTTTCTCTGCAAACCAGGAAAACACAAAGTCACTTCCTAGCTTCGAATAGATGAATAGGTCTATTCCACTAAATCTACCAGGACCACCCATGCAAAAAGCATCAAAGCCAGCCCACCAAACATTCACACATAAATAAAAGGGAGCCGAGACAAACACACGCACAAGTGCCAGCGAGCACGCAAGCACAAACTCAACCAACAGACCTACCGTCATGCTGGTCCCCAACGTCTGCATGTGTAAGAAAGCTTAGTCAGCAACGTGTCAATTACATCATCGCCGAAAGCAGCAACGCATTTCCAATTTTAAGAATCAAAGAAAAAGAAAGACTTATCCCACGTCAATCCTTGCAAAAAAAAGGCCCGCTGTGCAAAAACAAGCCGACACCCAGAACAGGCTGTTAGTCCTAACCATTGGAAGATAGCTAGTCAGTGCCATTAAATTCCAGCCCATCCTAGCGCCTCCCATAGCTGCAACACGCGGCGTGCTAAGCCTAAACATACACAAAATCGGTCTCCCAGGGGGGGCAGACTCAAACACAAATGAAATTCCATATACGGAATCTGGGCATGGTATTAATTTCCAGCCGACATTGGGGCAGGCTTTGTGAAAGCTTTCAGACATTAGGCCAATCGACGACATGCTCCCTCCTTCCCAACCGCACCCTCACCCGTCTTCTTCTGCTTCTTCTTCTCTTCCTCTTCAACCGTTCTCGCCGCCCCCAGCAAATGCATGATAATACCAGTCTGAGAGTTGACACCTACCGCCGTCACCACCATCTTCCCGCTTCCTTCCATAACGTGCGTGCCTGAAACCAGAAAACTTATGCGCCTACTCGCCCATAACACAGCTCCTCGGCACGTACCAGACAGCAGCATGGGGTCCGTGTCGACGCCTTTCTTAATATGATCCGATTCTCCGGTCAGCGACGACTCGTCGAGTTTTAGATCGTTGCTTTGTATGATGACACCATCGGCGGGCAACAGATCTCCGTACTTGACCATGGCAATATCGCCCACCACCAGCTCCCCCACGATGATCTGAATTTGCTCTCCCTTTCGAATGACGGCGAATTTGTGCTCGTCCTCGATCTTGGCTTGCAACCCTCTGAACTGTTTCTCCTTTGTGTAATCGTTTCCCGCCGTAACCAGCACGACCACGATGACTGCCAGCAGAATGGCCAAGCCTTCGATCCAGCTAGCTTCCGATTCCGACTCATCGTGGCCCCCTGGAACATGCACAAAGCCCTTAACATTTCAACACGCACCGTCCACCACCGACTCGCTTACCACTGCCTTCCTCCACCGGTGGTCTGTACATGGCCAGACCGAGTGAAATTAGGGCAGCAACGATCAGGATGATCAACGTGACATCCTGCAATGCTTCCCACACTAACTGTAGAAATGTCTTGGGTTTGGCTGGTGGAATAACGTTCGAACCGAATACTTCTTTCCGCCTGGCAATGTCCTGTGGATCGTTCAGTCCTGAAAACCCGTAACACATCCACCATGGTCATAGTGCGAGTACAAGGGCGCAATCGGCTAACAATTTGTCACCAGTTCTGCCAGCCCAAAATGATGAGTTTAGAAAAAGCGTAAATTATCGCTTGCTTATTGCGGATTTCCGAAAATGGCGGACAAATTTGCATATGCAAATTATTCACTCACCTTGAGTAGCCGACGTTTTCAACCGTTTGCACAATTCGTGCACATCGCCATAATCGGTTTGTATTTTGTCTCGTCCCTCATGACCACGAAATTCCATCAATTCCCTTAGCTCCTTCAATGTGCATCCGTATTCGCCCGCCATATTTTCCACTTTTCACGGCTCCCAGCCGCTGCACTAAAACCACAAAAAATGTTCTCTCCCAATCACCTCTTTCAAAACATGATGAATATTTGTCTCCCCCGCTCGGCCAACCGCCAAACACCCAACTGGGTCGTTATCAAGGCCGTATAATGCTTATCAGCGGCCCGTAGGTACTCGGCGGTGATATATTCCAGCCTGATGGTTGCCCGAAATAACTCACTCAAGACACGAATATCGAGTCCCCCCCTTCCAGGCCTTATTACCATGCTAGCTACTTTTTACTCGCCGAGCGCGCATGGCCTGCCCGTTTAATAACCTAACCTAGTCTATAATAAAAGCGTCCAATCGAAACGACTAGCATGCTTGTACGAACATTATTTCTCCAACGAAACTATCAAATTTCCTCGGCCCCACCCGGAACACCCCGTGTTCGGATAGGATTGAGTGAATAATAGCACCCACCCCATTGCTAATAACCTATAAAGACAACACCCCTAGGATTTTATAAAACATAACCAGGCCCGTCTCGCCTTCTTCGCCCATCCACCCGTCCTTTCCTATAATGACGACCACGCACACTCCGCTGTTGCCTTTCTTCCCTCACTGGCTCAGCTTCTTCGTCTAATCTCGCAAAAGCGAAATCAATGCGCCTCTGTTGCTCGCATAGACGTAATGCCTCAAAAAAAAACCGCTCTAACTCACCCTAAAAACGAAACTCTCGCCTATTTCTCTCTCCTATCCACTACACCGCGCAAACAACTACCGCCACCTAATTCGAGGCTTTTTCACTTCCCTCCACACTTTCTCCAACCTGTCTCCTTTCCTTCCTTTTATGCCCCAAATCGGTAGTCGCCATAAAAATACGCCATCAATACTAAAAGCCATCAGCCTAGTAGCAAAGTCCTTTCACCAACAAAAACCGCCGAAACAAATTGCCCGCCATCAAAACGGGCCCGACCAAAAGAAACTAATGATTCCGTCTGCAACTTGTACCAGTCCGACCTGCAACGGCTTTGTCAGTGCCAACGTACGCGCATCGGAAACCTTTGACACACTCGCTCTGCCCCCCCCCCTTCCAATGCAAACACGCTTCAATGCCGACTCAAGCCAAGCCACACTGGCCATACAAGCCGGTAATCCGATCTGAATTACACGCCCCTCCATTCCTCCTCAACCCCACCCAGACTCGATCGAAACCCATATACCCCCCACAATGAAGACACTTATCATTAACCAACCCCTAATTTAACCTCAACACATTATTCCAACATGCGCACGCTTGTTGCAAATGCCCAGCCTATTCGCAGGGAAGAAACCAATTCAATACGACTTGAGGAATCCCATCTTCCCTCCCTTCAACGCCCCACATTCCAACACCAAAACTACTCGCCAATGACCTCGGCATGAATCATCGACTGCCAAGCCAGTCATCCAAATAACTCGCTCAAACTGGTTCCCCAATTATGACCACTGGCACGAATATGCCTCATCTAATTCGCCTAGTTCGGATTCGAATGGCCAACAATTCATTCTCGTCACCCATCGCCCGGCAACTTTTACATTTCCAATAAATATATTGCACGCTGCACGTCAATCACACTTCCACTCGCTACCACCCGGCCTTCAAGATCAGTCAGGCACGCAACCAGTCTCCCCCAAATTTGGACACAAACACGACAGCCAACATCCGAGCGACCAGAAAGTAAATGAAAAATCCAGTTTTTTCCAAACGTATCATCAATCGGCCAGTTTCCACCTTCGCCGTCCCCGCGCGCGCGCAATGCACTCAAACTACAGCTACGAATAAAAGATGATGCCAGCCGTTTTCTCAACCTGCCTACACATCTCGCTTGTTCACTTTGAAAAGAATTGTAGCTTCCAAAGCGTGAAAAAGTAACGCATTCGTTTATCGGAGAGAATGTTTCGAGAAGATTGCCTTTCCTCGTCATTCCTCGAGATTTCCTTTCAACCTCTGTCATTTCTGACCTTTTTCTTTTTACATATTCTCCATTGACGATTAACTTCGATGACAATATCCCGACTGCTTACCATTCTTGATAAACAAGCATCAAGCACACTTTCCAAGCAAGCATACTCCATCCTAGAACCAATGAGCGCGCACACAGTCCGGGCTAAATAGCTAAGAATAGCTTCCGCCGGGACTCATCCCAGTCCGAGGCCCTACGAGTCCAGTCAGTCAATAAAAACTGCCAAGCTCGAACAACCAATGCAAGAACGGGAATCCAATTCAAATTCCGCCCCAAAAACTAAAGCAATTTGATCCTTCTGTAAAAACAATGCGTCTTAAAATAGGGGCAGCATAAACCTTTTCCATATCCGAATTCGTTTGGCCAGTTGGCGCTTAATGACGGCTTCCCAAAATTGTCTCTAAAGTACTGTCATCCCTTCTGTTCGCGCCGAGTGGCGAAAACGAGGCGCATAAAAATGGACCATCCTCAACAAGCCCATTTAAAACCCGGCACGCCTTAACTTCAACCCCGTCCATCAGACGCCGATGCCAACCTCAGCCGCTCTCTATCCTTACGTCACCACACGTCCAGCACGCCAGCAAATCTAATATGGTCCACAAGCAGACGACCAACCCCCATCTCCATGCCCAAACTCTAACTCCCTTATTTCCCCGAGCTCGCTTTTCTTTGGTAGCGCTAAAAGACACGCTACCGGTTAAAAACGAGAGAAATAGCCTCTAAGACTCGCAAGATCGATAACCAAACGCCCGCTAGACCACACCGAGCCGAGCGGCCGCATAAATCTACTACCTCCCATATCAGCCACTGATAGCCCGACCAGATACGTCACGACCTACAAGCTCGAATAGCCTTATCAGCACCGCCCTATTGCACAGCTTGCTTGCACCCCGAAGCGTGCCCCCACCGAAGCCAACCATTATTCGATTAATTGCCCAAACATCCTACATTTGAAAAAAGCAACAAATCTCGAAGCCCTCCCCTCCCGACCACATCGTTGATGACGCACTGGCATACAATTATTGCCACTATGAAATCCTATCGCTCACAGTTGAAGGCCGAGAAAGCCGCTTTGTCAAAACTCGAACAAATGAACCATCACAACGAGGCCACGAATACTCGATAGCCACCTCACCCAATCAAACAAGCGAGGCGCAAATACTCGAAATCTAAAGTGAACAGCTTAAACCAACAAAACATGGACCGATGGCAAACTCGGACGGGCCCACTTCCTCCGCCACCTGCTCTCTTAGATAGGACCGAGTCCATAACGTAAACTCTAACGACCGAGCATTAGCACAAACTGCCGGACAACCAACCACCGCCGCCATAGAACCAGGATGGCAGGCTCGGGGGGGCTTACAAGTCAGAAATGCTAGGAGCGGGCGCAACTGTCGAAAAAGCCCTTCCTCGCTGCACCTCGACTAAGCACGGCTCCATTACAAGTTTTCTTTGCTTTGTAACACGCCACGGAGCGCTTCTCTTGCCTGCCCAGTTCCTAAACCCTCTTTCAATTCCTCGCTCCTCAACGGCGGAAAAGCCGCGAGTTCAAGGTTTATTCTACGTCTTGCTCCGTTTTAAAGCTCTCCTTCTGTACGCGACGACGACTCCTGAACACATAAACGCCCCCAGCACGCGGACGACAGATGGTGAGCTATGGGGCGCAATCGTTCTTGTCACCCCGTCCAATCGGGGTCGCCCAAGTCAATGTGACGTATCGCCCGTAGTCTCTGGAACGGAACAAAATTACTCACTATCTTAGGACACACAGCAAACCCATTGCCACTCGTCCATATTAGCAAGTCGAGCACTCTCCTTCCTACAAGCCCCCCCCCCCCCCCGACATCACCTGCTTGCAATGCGGCCCACGACCATGCCCCTGTTTATCCCTGCAAGAAGGCGAGTTCAAATCGTGAGCAACTATCGAGAACGGCAGCGAAAACAAGTTCACGGAAGCAGCCATCCTCGAGTGCCCTCGACACAATACCCGCGCAAAGGTGATTCGAAAATGCGTTCTCGTGCCCACAATGGTAAAGAGTAAGTAAAGGCCAGTTCAGTCTGGCCTAGGCAGAGAATGACAAAAAGCAAACACGAAACAGCCTGTCCGCCTGGCCATTACGTCCCTGGAGAGACGAGCAAGGAAACCATTTAGGTTCTTGTATTCCCCTCTTTTAAAACCATCTTCGGCGTCACCAGCCTCGGCGACGATGTCGGCCTCCATTGCCGCCGACTAGCTGAGTAACCCATTTTGGCTAAGTTCCCTACGTAAAACACGAACATAAGCCGGGATTAGAAACGCCGTCTCAGAACATCATCGAGCAAACTCGCTCGTCGAAGAGAGGCCGGTCGAAATTGGAAGAAAATTGAGTCATTAGGGACAAGACAAAACGCGAAACAAGAACACGTACGAGTACAAGCAGTAACCCAAAACGAAAACGTCAACCTACTAAGCGCACCGCCTTTGAAATGAAGGATGAGTACGTCGGACATGGAGGCCGGCTCGTTTCGAGCTTGCTGCACTCCGTATTCGGAAATGACGACAATTACATTTCGCCCTCACCGGTAGACAAAGCTTCGGCGAGCATCAGGGACACGGAACCGCCAAAAGAAGAACGGACTCTCCTCGCCCGCCTCAACTCAAGACGAGCCAAAGCATTAGAAGCGTATTCAAGCGCAGAATATGCTTAGAAGGGGCCGTTGCGGTTTGAAATTGATTCGAACCCTTCGCGAAACCTCGACCAAACTCAGCCCGCGCCAGCACGTCCCGTGTAAGAGAATAAAGTGAAAACGGGGAAAAGAATAATACCCGGACGACCTAGGATGGGAAACGAGCGACACTGTCCCTCTTACACAAGCAAAGTCGGCTCTCAGGAAATGGCAGCCACGACAAAATGCCAGTAAAACCCATTTATGCACCCTTATTACAGGCAATTCTAGCCGATGGGGAAATGAAATCCCACCTATCGAACAGGTGCCCGCAAAGTGGATACACCCATAAAGGGCACATCTAACGCACAAAGTCAAACACGTACAGACAGGCCTAATTGCTTTTCATAATTGGGGCTTTATTCTATGATACACAGTTTGCCTCCCGCAAGCAAAGCAGACGCGAGGAGGAGCTAGGAAACGCCTCAATAAATTGAGAATTTCAAATCAATTTTCCCAACAATAACCTTCACCATGATTGGAAAGCAAAACTTGCAACGACGACTCATGCCCTCCTTCATTTGTATGATTACCAAGCAGAAGCTATCGTTGCTTCCACCTCATCCCCGCCCCAGCCATGACGATATTCGAACTGGCGCAAATGACGCACGTATACGTGCGTGCACGCAACCAAGAATAGAAACTTCACTGGCTATCAGTCTTAAAAAGCGAAAGCAATGATTCAGAGGATGCCGAAATAGAAATCTATTAGCTCCAATACGCCCATTACACATTCTCAGGCCGACAAACCAACTTTTTCTTACCAAAACTTTCCCCGCTCAGAAATCAGTTCGTCCACACCCCGCCAAACACCGACTGTTTCCAGTCTCCGCCCGTCCTATCTTTCCGCTACGAAGCCGATCGTAAATATAAACTGATAAGAATTGCTTCCCTCCTCTTCGCCGCCGTTCTTTCGATCCTTTTGTTGTTTCCGCCAGCCCGCCGCCTGGGGCGCACACCCACCGAATAGAATGCTCAAAATGAGGTAAGAGGCCGGCTAGCAAGCGCCTACAGCAATAGGCGGGAATTTAAAGCAGGACTGAGTCACAAGGTTCGCCCCTTTCACATGCTTGGAACGGGGACGGCACTGAATCGTTTTATCAATCATGAGAGATCCTATGTATTTCTGAGCTTTTTATTGGGACCAGACGTCCAAGCTGAAGCAGCAGGACTCCTGAAGGCCGTCAGGGGGTCGGGGATCAAGCACAGCTTAGCACAGCAGGAGAGACTACTGGGACCGGAATCGAGGTCTCGAGGGACGAGGTACTGACCGCCTGCGTTCTCTCTGCAAGGCTGCAACCAATTGCCAAGGAGAATATGCCTTTCATTCAGGCGGGGCATCAACACTGTCCCCATCAAGCAGACGGTCTAGCTGGCCACTCCCCGGCCCGACCACAGCCCAAACTTACCCCTGAGTCGCCAACACACTTTCACTCCACTCACTCGCAAAAATCCATGAATTTTTTTCCCGAAATTGCCACTCGCAATTCAAAAAGATTGCAAATGGTGAAGGCACTCGCGCATAAAGTACCACGCCAACTCATACCCGTCGATTACAAATGCATAGCACAAAACTGTGCCCAGAAATGCTCGAAAACACAAATCAAGAGTAAATCACGCCAACTACAAAATTGGCCCACACAAAGTACAACGAATCACTCGTTCGGACATATCTGCATGCGCAAGCAAAGAACACGCACAACCAGCCTCTCAATCAACTGCCCCTGAATCCTCAACTTGTCAACCTGAGATCAAACAACTACTCTAATGGTGCCCTGCCAGGAACAAAAAATGTCATGGAGGAGCTGGAATCTTGAATTAGAAGCAACTAATCACAGTCATCAGGGAATCATCAACTCTAGACTAACGCCTGCAACCTCCCGATGGAGATTCCTCCCAAACCTCGACGCACCACTCACTACTGTATCATATTGTACATCACACGAAAGACGAAAAATTTGGTAATGCAGCCCGCGAATAAGACGAAGAGGTGGTGATGTACCAAGGCGAGAATTACGATGGCACTGGCAGTCACCGCATCCGATTGCTGGCTCGATGTCGACACTGGCCTATGCACCGTCCACACGCCACTTCCTCCGTCTCGCAAAGTTGTTCAATACTGCTGATATCCCAGACCTGGTTCGGTTCTTCCTCGTCGCCAAAACCTAAAAGGAAAGGACGTCAGAAAGACACCTTCCACTTTCCAGACTACTCGTACCTCATCACCGCTACAGGCTGCACCCAGATCCGTTATCTCAGTTATCCTCGATTCCTTAATTGCGTGCACAGCATCGATACTCTGAGCACCTTACCTAATGGCAGCAGCTCCCACGTCGTTGCCGTTCGCACCACTGCCTGACGAATGATCGAAATGGACTTGGCCATTGATGCTTCCTCGCGACTGCCGTCGAGATACTTTCGGGACTGCCTCCACTCGCATCGTCTGCTTCCATACCCAGGCCGCCCTTAGCACCAATGAAATCGAATATCTACGTCTTCATCGAATCTGGTCGAGCAGTCGGATGACGGCCTTACAGATTCGATACCTGCTCGGCAGTTGCGTAGGCCATCACGGTGCGGACGGTGCTGCAGCCGCTTTAACCCCATCGGCCAATGCAACGCCTGATCTGAATTCGCCGATCATCTAAATAAGAACGAAGAAACTTTTTTAAATCAAACTTTTGTTCAAGACTTATCCCTCTTTAACAAGCCTCATCGCACCCCACAATCAACACATGCACTTACATTTGCACCTCTGATCTCGGCCAGTGACATACAGAACAGCCACGATGACCAACGAGACCAAGGCCGATATGACCAGAAGCCATCAAGTAAAACGGCTTGTTCTTCCGGGATCTTCAACAGCTGCTGCGCTCGGATAAATAAGAGAATGTATTCTGGCGATGACCCTGAATCGGTAGTACAACCCTCCAGGCTAAAGCTTGTAGACAGCTTGCGGCGTCTCCTCCAGTGCCAACGTAACAACGACACCACATTACGAAATCAACACTTCTCGCACGGCTCTCATTCGCACTAAATTTCCATCACTTCCCAATTCCGCCTCCCCATCCATCCGCGACGACTGCATAATACAAACTACGATCGACGACCAACCAAATCCACCACTCTCACACTCCACCGACACACTTCCCATCTAGACGAAAAACACACTTGCTTACAGTCCCAGCAACAAAAAAGGCCTGGCAGTCTCCAATCCACAAAAAATATTCCAAATATCGATCGATAGCTGGATGAATCATTATTCGGAGTCCGTGGTCTTGAAGAAATGCTGCAAGGGTCGAAGAATATGTTGGACCACCTGCACAGTCCACCCTCGCCCGATCAGCTTTTGTCGTTCAACGCTCGAAAACCCGTTCACATCCGTGTAACTCGAAGGCAATCCGAAAAGCCTGAAATGTTAATTAGTACTCAAAATTAATTATGGCAAAGCCAAAAAAACACTTACTTCTCCAATTCCGTCGGCCACAGCACATCTGACTTTCCCTGCATCAGCACCGGTTCGTTTTTGTTATCCGGGCCTTGTTTCATGCTGCTTCGTTTCGAGGTGATGGTTCGAATCTTCTTGAACTAGAAACAACAAACTGGTCTATGCCTTTGTCCTGACTACACTTGTATTCAATGCATGACGGGGCCAGTGTGGATGCAATCACCTCGCTCAGCAGGCTTTTCATTTCTACTTTAGATTTCCTTACAGCGATCCAGACATACCCTTTCGGCCTCACTATTCTTTGGCCAAAGGGCAAGACTACAATACACTGCTGCACATACCTGATCCAGGCACTCAGACAGAAGACGCAGATGCCAGTTTTCCCGCCTTTTTAAATTTGAATTTTCGCCTACGTGAAATTGAAAGGGGCGGGAAAATTAGCATGTATTGAAATCCCCCCCCCCCCCCTACCGTAGCATCCAAGAGCTATTCTTGTTTTTCGCTTGCGAGAGTAGGTTCCGAATGCTGCCAGTCCCCCCTCAGCCTAAAAGGTGTCTGCTAAGTGCCTATACGCAAAAACGGGTCCCGCTCAAATGAGCAAAAAGCAGAAGCAAAGTTGTTCGCACTGCCCTCGCGCCAGTGCTTCCATCCAGGCCGAGTGCGAATACGATCCCATTTCCACACAGGATTCTGTGCCGGGGGTATATTTGTCTGGCATTTGGGGAATTTCTAAATCCATTTGGAACATTCAGGAAAGACCAATGGACTGACTCTGCTCGACGCTTACGAGCTCCCCCACCACATCCAACCTAGCCCAACTTACCTGCGCCACGCGGCCGCAACCGGGCGTCAGAACATCGTCCAGCACTGGCGGCTCGCCGTACGTCGTGGGGGTCGTGTTCCTGAAAGGCGAGTCAATGCATCTAGACTAACCACGACTATCGGCCACTCACTCGTGCATGCCGGGGATGTTCCCCCAAAACCATCTTTTCCGCCTTTGCGCCGAGAAGTTGGCCGAATCGTACTTGGCCGGAGTGCACTGCAAGGTACGAATAGTTAGTGCGATCACTTTCGACCCCTGGCTTGCACTTACCCCCAAACATTCGTCCATAATGGCCCTGTCCTCTTTGGTCATGGTGGCCACGTTCTCGAACATCCACAATAAATTGCGGCCATCCTGCTCGTTTAGCTTTTTCAAGTGGCGAAGGATCCGCGCATATTCGAAGAACAGGACCCCGCTTCCACTCTTGTCTGACAAATAAACGGACAGAGAACCTGGTTAGGTGATTGACTCAGCCCGGTGGAGCCCTCCAACACTCCCCTCAAGATCAGACTGGCCCAGAATAGAAGGCACCCTCACCGCATAGGCCGCGTCTGTTGGCGTTGGCTCCACTCAACTCGTTGCACGGCGATCCTCCGATCAGCAGATCGATCGGGCCGATTTCTTGGATCTGAGCGAAAAGTATCGCCTGATCATCCAAACAAAAGGTAACTGTCAGATCTCTCGACTTACCATTTTATTCGTCAATTGTCTGACATCGCCCAAATACTCGATTTTGTTCGGATGTTTGACCATGGTCACCAAGATGGCTTTGGAATCTATTTCCGATGCATAATAAGCATCGACTTCGATATGCAAATTTTTTAACACGACTTTCCCTGCAAGACAACCGCCGCTGACATTGATCGATCAAGACAACAGTCGATTATGGAACAGGTTTGAAACAGTAAAAAAACAAAACCAATTTTAGGATTACCAAAAATTGAAAAAAACTTTAGTTCGGCTGCCGCTTATTGCAGTCGACCGATTTCAATTTGGTGTTTTTTAATAAGCTCTGTATCTTTTTTGGAAACAGACATGCGAAATATACGAGTACTTTTCTGAAGCAACTTTCCCATTACTTCACAGCAGGGTTATGGGTACAACCACTCCTACATAATTGTTCAAGAAACCCCGAATGTTTGGCTGAATTAAACGTGAAATGGTGCCTGAGCGACCGGGGTCGTGGCCTAGCGGGTTAAGGTGTCTGCCTCTCACGCTGACGCTGGGTGCGCATGCACAGGAGAGGGTTCGACTCCCGCCTCGGTATAAAATAATTGTCCTTTATTGTGTTCCTTAGCCCTCGAGTGCGCCGTATAGTGATTGGCTATGGATGAAATATGACATGGCATGACATGACTTCCCAACAGGTCCCCTCACTGGGAGCGTCTTGCATCAGCACCAGAGGGGTCCCGGACCAGCATCGACCGATCCGACCTGAGATCTGGATCCTGATCCTGATCCGATCAGGCCGATCCGTTTCAAAAAATACAAGATTGGTGGGGATGACGTCTTTGGCACTGCGTCCTGACCAACCTGCCCTGTTTCCTCGCTGTTATTCTGTCAGTCCACTCCGAGGATAGGGGAGAGCTAAGCAGGGCCCAAAGCGGGATTAAACGATGATTTGAGAGGAAAAACCGGAATTTCATCATTATAGTATGCCAAACCTTATCATTTTTCAGCAGATAAAGCGCGAAAAATTTTAGTTGCAAATCCAGGAGTCGGACTGGTAGATCGGTCGATGCTGGGTCCCAGATGAGAAGGCGGGAAATTCCAGACTGGCATCCCTTCAGTGTGTCGCCCCAGTCCATGTGTGCAAGGCCCCTCTGAGGAACCAGCCGTCGATGACGGAGTGGCCATCCCCTTGGACTTACCTTACCCCGAGGGGACCAGCACCCACCCACCCACCATGGTTTTGTCAAGATCCCTCCCTGCTATCCGTTACAATGTCTGTGGTCAAGGTACTCTATGTCTGAGAGAAATCTGTCGCTTCGCAGACTCGCTTCCAGTCGAGTCTCATAAAGCCGCGCAGGACAAACGCACACAAATTGCTTAAGCATCCATTACCGGTGCCAATGCCGTCGAATAAAGACAGCACCCGAATCGGTTCCTTCTCGACCGACAACAATCTGAAATTGATTTCCTAAACCAACAGACGATCATCACTTTCGGGCAGTGTGTGCGGGAACATGCCAACTCACCCCTTTCCGTTTCTGCCTCATCGCCAACAACCTGTACACATTGTTCGTCCACTCCGCCTTTGGTTTCAATTTGCCCGTCGCCGTTCCAGTGCACAGCAAGCACAGCCACGGCTCCGTCTTCTTTATCTGAAAAATATGCCAGTGATCACCCACCCGTCAGGCACCACACAATCGCCATACCTCGCGGGCAGTCTCCTCGCAGTCGAAAATGGAAACGCATTCCATACAGATGGCGCTGAAGAGTCAACAAATGCTTGAATTTTTTACCAACAAAACCCAAGACCCTTAATCTTACTGGGAACAAGTACTGCGGTCGCATACAACCAAGTCGCCACCATCGCAGCAAGCGCTGCAGTGCTCCTTTTTCCCTTCAATATCGTATACGAAATAATGTTTGATGTACCAGTCCTGAAAAGACCATCCCAGTCAGATCGACAGGATATCAAGCAGATCCAATCCTGCACAAAAATAGTTCGCATTACGGCCTAATAACAGCATTCATTCGGGATTCGGTCGATCCTGGCCAGGATTAGTACTGGATGCAGATGCAGGGGTCTTTGGCAGTTTTCACATTGATCTGTTGCGCCAAGTCGTATCTGAATGTATGATGCTGCTAGCACAAGCAACATTCGACTACTGCACTAGCGAAAGCAAGATTACAGCAAAAACCGCTTACGCCCTACACATGAGTCGACTCGAAGGATTCAAGAAATCCTCCAGTCCAGAGGTCGCATAGCGTCACCAGACTTACTGCACACTTCCCACGGTGGGAAAAAGTGAGCAAGCAATCTCACGTTTCTACTGAGCTGGTCCATACGGTTTAATTTAGCCACTGTTCAAGAATTACCTTGACACTGGCTTGATGCGGACGTCATTCCCCGAACTTGTCGAGCCCCCCCCCCCCCCACATACACATGAGCGTGAAACTTTTCATCTCACAACACATGTCCCGTTTGTGCTACTTCGCCCGCCCATATGCTAGCTGGCACTAGTCAGATTGCTGCTTCGCCTGTTTTCGAATCCCGATCGAACCCCACTCAAAGCAATTTTGGTGGCGGTGACAAGGAAGGGTGCAATTATGGAATGAAAATCAAAAATGAGTGCTAATATAACCTTATGTCCGAAACAGGGTGTTGGGCCGTCACCTGACACCCTTGCCTGGCTGGGCTGGGGAATTTCACGTTAAGGCAAAATAAACGGCTTCTTGACCAAACCCTCCCCCCTTGGCTAGGCTAAGCCCCGGTGGACCACCTGCAGGAATCGAGCCAACTTTAGTCACGAAGCGAGCTGATCGTGAGCCCAAGACACAGAATGGAACTCTATCCTACCTAAAGCGACTTCCAATGCCAGACTCAAATTAGTGCCCCTGTCATAAAAAAGGGACACTACTACACGCATCTCGCACTACATGCATCACGCCCTCCGGATACAAGATTTCAAGGATCCGGGCTCAGATGAGGATTTGCAGAGACTACCCGAAAAGTCATTGACTCACACGACATCCTTTGCACAGTTTTCCATGGAACATGGGATGATCGGCAACCAGCCCGGCAGTCGATCCGCAACAAAGGCAATAGCTCCCGATCGATTTCGTAGCGACTAAAAAACCCAAGCAATGCATCTGCTTCTTCCGCGAATTTGAAGGGTTCTTACCGATTCGTCGTCGATCGATAGTTTTCTCATCGCTGTCCCGATCTGAGCGCTTTCGTTTCGCGGGTACAACCGCGATTATTTGTATTTCATCGCCGCTTTCCTCCGTATCGCTCGTCTTCTCTGACAATGAGTCCGAGTCCGACTCTACAGCCACCTCCAAATAACGCGATCGAATCTTCCCCATATGAACTAAAAATTACACTGTTTTTATACTTTGATATCATCCACTCTCTCCGGCATCTCCCAAACGTAGGGCCATCCCGCCTGCTTCGTCCTTCCCCTCCCGTTACCCTTGCTCCTCGCCTGAAATGATCGAAAAACTCCCAGTTCTCATCCCCATCATTACTTGTAAGTATAATCGGCCCTTTATGCACTAAAGGCAAGAGACAGCACAAGAGAAAGCCAGAAAGTTCAAACGCTAGCGACTAATCAATGGAGATGAGAACCCATTTGCCGATCATCAGGCGCACATGATCGTATCGGACTGGTTCTGCTCCTGTTACTGGCCAACAGCACGAAATTGGCCTACGCAACATGAACCACCTGCCGAAGCGGCAGACCGAAACACATCCAGATCTTTAACAGGAACACCCAGAGTCGTCCACAGAAACGAGGGGGAGGACAGGTGGCACGGGACATCCTTGGCTACCTTCTGGAAGGCCTGTGTTTACTTTCAGGTACATAGCTCTCTCGGTTTCCTGTCACGACCCCTGACGTATGTAGGAGAAGCCTGGAGTTTTGTGCCAGTTGCATCCGTACTTCGGCGGACGGGGTCCAGGGGAAGGCGTCTGCCTTCTACGCCAGGTGCACAGTTATAGTCGAGTGCTCGACTTAAGGCCCGGTAAATCATTTTGTGATGTGTCCACACTCGAGTGCCCTCCAAGCGTTTGATGATGTGGTAAAACAGGAAAGGGGGAACAACGTCAGGGAACAATGGGCTGATAAGGAGGCACTCGACATCGGTCACCTGAATCGATTGGGCGCCACTGTGCTAAAGCAAGGCCTACTGTTGACTTTACATTTTTTACCCATCCTGGTCGATCCAGGGGTGGATCGATTTTTGGCCCTTTACCCTCAGGCTAGGGGGCTTGTTAGTTGACCCTATCTTGCCATCGACAAGAGTCCATCCGGGATGCATGCTGGGCAAGGGCGCATGTTAGCCGCAACCCCGCCATGTCGGTGGTTACCCCATGGGGCAACCATACCCAGCCCGTGCCCCGTGAGGGGACCCGGATTCGAGAGCCTCCCGCCTTATAAGGCCTCTCCTCGTTTCTCGACCCTGGAGGGATGAAGGGTGAGTCGCCCACCGCCAGGTGCAAGGCGCAGGGAGAACTTGACCAAGTTCTCAGACGGCCAGAGTTGAATTCAGGGCCGACCGGTTTGCAGCTCTGTCAAGCAAACAGTGACACACGCGCCTTTCACAGCTACACCACCCAGGCGGCCTGTTGACCGTTGACGTTCAAAATGTCTCGATCTACAAGCCATGGCTCAAATGTTGAAACGAAGAGTGATCAAGCAGCTTAAGAAGATAATTAATTAATTTTGCTATCAGTATTGCATATCTTCTCGCGGGAACTTTAAAACTTGCGCCTGGTATCCTCATAGCCTTATATGTGCGAGTAGGCACACTGGGCACGCATAAAAGCATAAAGCATAGGCATGTAGACAGTATGTACGCGTGCGGAACGGACACGGATCACTCAAACAATAGCGCGTGCGGCAATGTGCGGCTATGATAGGCAGAACTGGGCCTAGTATTAGTCCGCCAGCACCTATATAGGGACCAACCCGAACATACTTGGCGGGCATGACCGCAACTTTGAATCATTTGGAACGGTTTCAGGTGGATAATTGGCCTACTCAATCGACGATCGCAATCAAGTCCATAGACACAGCATGCACAAAAACTAGCGTTGATACAGTTTTGGAAAAAAGATTCAGTTTCAGTATAGTTAACTGAATCTCCGAATAGATTCAGTTTCAATTACAGTTAACTGGATCTCAAAAGATTCAGTCAACTACTTTTTCCTTAAAAAGCATTTCTCATCTAGATGGGGACACTTGACGAGAACAATCTCCACTTTTCTTCATTCAAATAACCACTTTTCTTCATTCAAATAACTACTCTTCCGCATTAAAGACTTCAAACAGCTCACAAGGCGCGGTAAAGACCAAAGTCAACACCAGAGGGTCCTTTACGAGCACAGCGATGCACGACCACGTTTTAACAGTCCACCCACCAACAAATCCGCAGACAGACCAGGTACCTGAACCTTTTAAGCGTTCTAATTCTAATGCCATAGCTCATGATTGTAATTTCTTTTGGTCCAAAAGAAAGCTCTGCGCAAAATTTAGCTCGTCAGGCCAACTGCTCAGCAGAGGTCAGAGGTCAGCGGCCGAAGTCCTGCAAATTTTTGGAAATATGCTCGCTTCGTAGGGTATTTTGTGCAGAAAAATTCAGAACCAGAAGCCTGGAAGACGGAACCAAAGCTTTATAATCTGAACAGCGGGTTCAGAAGAACCCTGCGAGTGTTTCTCAACTTTCTGTCGCCTCGCAACACACGAATTTAAGAAACCGCAAGATTTTAGGAGCTGACCGCTGCTGACCAGCTGCCCATAAGGGTCAAATACTTTCAGTAGAGCTTTCTTCCACACCGGGAAGTTGGGAGTTATCGAATAAGCATGCCGAGTTCAACTTACTGGTTGGCAAATCTTTCTAAGATCAAGAAGATGTAACTTTAAAATGTTTATACTAAAATGATTGAAACTGAAGAAATCCTTTTTCATATACTTTTATTTTATTATAATTATGCCGACTGCTTTTCAACTTGGGCCTCGCCTAGCTTTTAACTCTTTCACTCTGCGCTAGCCTGCAGGAAATGATGAAGCACTACAATATTCGTCAAGATTTTGCAACTTCTCTCTACATTTGGACTAAAATTCGAATGGATCGATTATTTCACTAGCGTTTCAAGGATAAGAAAAATACACCTCCAAATCGCGATTAAGATGATTCGAACCAGCAATTCGTCTAGCTGCATTTCGTTTCTCTTTGAGATCTTCACGAGCATCCGCATACAGATTACTAATTTTCAAAAGCGCAGTGACTCGAAAACTGAGTTTAACTAATTCTAAGAAATTCAGTTACAGTTAAACTTAGTTTTGGCGAGGAGATTCAGTTTCAGTTTCAGTTAACTGTAACAACGCTAACAAAAACCCTTTCGGCCTTTCCACTGTCTCCACGCCGAGCTCTATCCAAACCGCGGTATGGCTCATAAGATATCAGGCCAAGTGCCTCTTGCAACCCATCAATAAATCACCGGGGGCCCTAACGCACCAGTACAGGACAGTATATCCACACACCCAAATTTGGCTTACCGACTTTGGCCGACCATCCACTCTCGCATACCAAGCCAGCACCTCGACGTTTCTTAATTACCAACGTTCCGAGACGTTTATGCTTTTTCTTCGTCACGGCCAATTTTTGTTCTCGTTCGGGATTTTCGTTCGGCATAGTTTGATCGATCGGAAATCAATATTTCGCTTGAAAATCCTTGATTAGTTGGTTGGAATCGACTTCTAGAAATGGCTGTGTGAATAATCGGATACGTACGTGCACAAAACGAGGTTGGAGAGTGGACGAGCGAGAGTGCGGGCACGCGACCGAAACTACGGGCTCGCCAAATAGGCGCCTGGACGACCCGCTGGTTACTCGGTCTCGCGACGACCACAATGCGCGGCCGCTAAACTGACCATCGTAGGGCAAAGACGAGTGCGCGCAGACCGAGCGATGGGTCGTCATACATCAAACTTCGATCCAGCCCAGCATTGATTAATAAACGAGCCCTCGTTCGGCCGACGCAACTAACAAAAGGACGCCGAAAAAGCGAGAGCCAAAACATTGTTCAGCACACACGCCGTCGACGCGGACACGGCGAGCCACAGAGGGGACTGGGAAATCGGCTGTTTGCGAATTACAGCGAAATAAGCAACGCACACGACTAACCTACCCAAACCAACCCGTCGAGATGACCAGAGTCGAAAGGAGTCGCAAGAGAGGCCGCCGCCAACGAGAACCCGACCTTCGCGGTCGAAGAGCAGTGTCCCGAAAGCAACGTAAAGTAGCTGCACGTTCGGCCTCGAAGTTCCGTGACGAGTCAGCTCGGCCGAACGCTAAGCTTAATCGTAGTCAATCTTCCACCGCCGATGGTGCGCGAACTCGATGCTATACATGGCAAGATCAGAGATATGCTGTTCGATCAGTGGATCTGTTTGAGTCAGCGTCCCGAAGAGTCCACGAGCCGCAAGGGGACCAAAAACAAGAGACTTCGCGAGAATCAGCGCCTTTACGAGTCAACCGCACAAAGAACCCCCAAACAGGAAGGAGGGACCTGGTTACCCGTCGAGTTGATGTTTCAGACTCGCCGACCGAACCTTGCATTGCTCCAGTCGGAGTTTTTGTCCTGGCCACATTCACTCCTACGCCCGCCAGCTACAGTTGCCTGTCCAACCCAAGCTCACCTCGATAGTGTAGCAGACAGCCTAATCTAGGATGCCTTCAGCCGAAAGGAGCAACCCAGAGTGGTGATCAATGATCAAGTCACAGTAAAGACTTGATTGCAGCATCCCTGACCAGCCCGAAAAGCAATCCCCCGGCGGATTGAGTTTCCAACCCTCCTCACCCCGGCCGTGGATGGTATGACGTCTAGCGAGACAGGTTGTCAGTCGTAGAAGCCGCAAACGGCCGCTCGTTGTCAGACATCATCTGCATGCCGCCATTACATGGTCGTCACGTTACTGCACTGAGGTTAACCCAAACCTAGGCTTAGTACATTAGCATGGACCCCGAGGGTAAAGTATAGTTTTGGGTATAGCACCTGAGCATCACCGTACCTGAGCATCATTGGCGCCTCGCTACATAGCGGTTACCGTACTCCAGCCGTATCTAACCCGTTACAGACTGGCCAACTATTCAAACTTTTGGTACTGTTGTAGCCAACAAACTCATTCGACGACTCCGCTACACCATTATTTTATATTAGTTAATATGTGCGAACACATACTCCACATTACATAAGTCACTTTGCGAGAACCAAAAAAGCTGAAAATTCAATTTCTAAGCTAAAGGAACATTCAAATTTTGATTCCCACAGCTTCGCGATTCTCATGCATACAAATTACGTGACATCCAAATACCGAAAAATTCTATTCAAAAAACGACTTAAGCGCAACTCGCCAACGCATGTTAGCAGAATTACAAAACATAATATCGAGCTTCGACCTCCCAATAATTATTAAGCTTCTTTGGTCTTGTAAGAACGATGCAGCACGCGCATAATGTGCTCCACGACCGGCACCGTCCAGCCTTGTCCAATCAGCTTTTGCCGTTTCGTCGGCGACAAAACCCCCTCCGCTGTAATTGGGTGGATAACCGAACAGCCTGCAAGCACAACCAAGAAGGCACCCATTCCACTCGCCAATCCTCCTTACCTCTCCAAATCGACTGGCGACAACACGCTCGGCTATGCATCCATTAAAAGAGGGCAGACGGAGAAATTTGCTCCTTGTTTCAAACTATTTTGTCGTGTGGTCACCGTTCGCACTTTCTCCATCTACAACCAAAGCAGGTGCATCATTCACTCACCGCACTCTCCCTTCTCTCCCTCTTACCTTACCTCCTTGCAGTCACATGCATCGTTTCTAGCCTCCCCAGGACGACCAGAGAAGAGTCACAACCGCGACGAAAGGACCAGTAGAGAAAACGCGCTTCTTCCAAACGCACTAGCGAGTCCAACGGCGCCATTCAGGAGGCCAATTCTGCATAGAGGTGTATGCGGGGTCTTGGTTTCTTCGAGCAGAACCGAGGCACCCAAATGGACGTTCAATCCAGGCTAAGCAACCCGCTGTTGTGAATCCACCACTTGCAGCTAAGGCGCCGAAACTGACTTTTACGCCGCAGTAAGGCTGTGCCGCTTCCGGTGACTTCCGGTTGTCGATCCGGAATGGTTGACCATGATTCAGCGTGAATGAACTGAATTGAGGTGCAAACACTCGTCTGGGCAAGCAGTCGTAGCTGGGGCATACCCGTCAAGATGTTCCAGCCCTAGATCTGAAGACTTGTTCAGATGGTCAGATATGTTTTCTTGCTGCGGAAACTGCCGACGGCGAAGTACATCAGAGTGAATCTGGCAATATGATACTCTCCTAGTCTACATACATTTTGCAGATGACATATATTCAGTAATATGTACCTTGGGAGCATCTGACCATAAGAAAATTAGTGATGCAGCAAAACTCGGGCAAACAATTTGTCTTATTGTTAGCGTATTCGACTTCCATAAAAGGCCATTTGACTTAGGTTTTTTACTTCTTTTGGGCCGAAGCTCGTTTTGCCTGAGCCGGTAAGCAGTCACACCTTCTGAGCAAGACTGTGCAGACAGCAGGAGCGCCTCCACACGGCGGCATCCTGGACTGGACGCACCTGTGAACCTTGTCGAGACGAGTCTACTCGTTTGGCTTCCGTGTCTTCATTCGGAGCACTCCGACGGTACCGGGTGAATCACTCACAGCCTGGCGTGCGAGGTCAGCGAGGATTTATGGTTCGCGAGCCAACCTCCGCCACCAGGGATTGAAACCGGGACGAGTCCAGCCGCTCCCTACCAAGTATACGGAGAGACGAATGCCAAGCCGCTGCACCACCGCTGCATCCAGCTTGAGTTTTGTATGCCTTCGGGCCTTAGTTTTTCCAATGGGACTTCCATGAGCGCCAGTAATCACGGCGCATCACCGTGACCGATCGCGCGTGATACACGACAAGTTCATGCTGCTGTTTTCATTTGGAGCACCTCCACTTACAGCAGCCAGTGCCTTCACCAGGGCCCAAGTATGGTAGGGCGAAAAGGGGGTCATTCTCGCATGGTGTTTGAGGACCTGGTTTCTGATTCACTGCTCGTCTGACATCCGCACTCGACGGAACTGGGTGGGTGTCACCGCCCCCCCCCCCAGAGGGGACTCACGTCCCTGGTCACTTCGGCACGCGCCCATACCGCACTGTACTGTACTGTAGATTCCTCACGTAAACGCTTCAACGCACTATGATCGTGGGACAGGCAGGAAACATATCGACATACACATATTACAAGGCGACACTCGAAAAGCACTGTCTGAAACCATCAGTGCTTGTGCATGTCCTTGTATAACTGCTGTTTACAAACTGTTTTCTTTTGGGATGGAAAACAGACATATGTGCAATGTTGAGGGATATTCAACGCTGAATCGTCGGAATTCACTTGCGCCATTCCGTTGTTGCGAATGTGCCATTCCGGTACAGTAAGCTCATCTTCCCGCCCGTTTGCGATTCGAATCTGGCGAAAACAAGCGGATTAGGAGACGGATTTGACAGCCCGGACGATCAAAACGAGGTCATAAATTTGGAAGGTGGACAATGGTCAGGGAAGGACCAGGTCGATGGCAGCACCGTCTAGCGGCGATTGCGAGGTCGAGGCCGGAGCGAAAGGCACGTGCGGTGCTCATGCCGAGTGTGGTGAGCCTGGACGGGGCACGTGCTGCCGTCGGGACACACTCGCCGCCTCAGCATTGGGCCTCGCCACGACCTCGAGCCCAGCGGGTGGCGTTCACGTGCGCCAGACGTCGACCAGCGACCACCTCGGACAAGAGCAAGACCAGCGAACAGGGGGCGCTCGCGGACGAACCAGAGGGCGCTCGCGGACGAACCAGAGGGCGCTCGTTACCAGTGAAGACCCTGAAGGATGTGATGTGATTGGAGGATTGACGATGAGGTTGACCCGCCTTTTGGTGCGCTGTGCCTGATTTCGTACAGTTTAGTTAGTTCAGTTGAAGGATTCGGTTCGGTAAAGTCGTCTTGAAATTTCGTCTTGTGTTTTGGTCTATTCGCCTTATCAGCGAGGCGATCGAGGCGACGAGGCGGTGCGACGAGGCGAACCCGGCCGAGGACTGAACTCAAGTGTGTGGCGTTGGAGTGGACAGGGACGTGACGGATCGGGCCAAGGGCTCTCTCGAGCATAGCCCCTTATTCGTCTCAGCGTCTTGGGTGCGCGTCGGATCGGCGGTCACCGAGACGGTGCGGTAAGCGTGATTGGTGTGTGAGTTGGATCGGGATAGCACACGGGTTCTTAGGTTGCCCTCATAATCTAAGTGGTGGCATCGGGTTACGGTAGGTCTAGGCAAGAACAGGTCAGGTTGGAGTTGCTGATTGAGGTAACCCATGACCGGATAATACCGCGTCTTGTCTTGTCGACCACATGCACTGGCTGCATCAGCGGTGCAAAAATGCGCCAGACAGAACCGCACGACGACCATACGGTAGAAGACTGGAGCCATGACTGCGCATCCATTTCTGACTGTAGTGTGTGGCCAATCAGTGGCGCCTAATCCAGCCCGCTAGTGTGGGTGTG
Source organism: Mesodorylaimus sp. YZB2_4 (assembly GCA_030248295.1). NCBI lineage: Eukaryota > Metazoa > Nematoda > Enoplea > Dorylaimida > Dorylaimidae > Mesodorylaimus > Mesodorylaimus sp. YZB2_4. The sequence continues at coordinate 232,719 of JASANH010001409.1, read as the reverse complement.
TCATGACAGGCTCAGGAATGCCTTCTCTTCTATTCCAACGCCATTTCCATGGTCGCCACGGTTCGAAAAATCCAATCGGAAGAAGATCCGAAAGCATAAAAGTCTGTCGAGCCACCAGAGATCCACTCCAAATATGAATATATGAATGGGGACCGTTCTGGTCAACATGCTGACTCGAGGACTGTTTCTCACTCCATTCTACCAATCACACAACAGTGCTAAAAATACCGCGAACAGCAAATTTCGATTTCATACTTTCGCGGTTTTTTGATTCTCAGGCAGCAAAAAATACACATGGCGCGAAATTCAAACTCAAAACTGGAATTTGGCGCGAAACTCCGCCGAAAGTCGACAATATATTTAAATACAATATCGCCCAGGGATCATCAGCAACAAGCTTAGCTACAATTCAATTTGTGCTCTCCAAAACACATCCTACCATGCACAGTATTACACCCGCAGAACTACAGTACTGGGACGCACTAGTGCACAGTTCAGGTGCACAATCACTACGGACCTAATTCAGACTAATCCCTTTGCTGTTGCGAATCAGCTCGACTGCTACTAATTTCACTCAGCCTTTTCTCGTGATTTGTCCCCCTTGGGTCGGAAAGTCTGCTTCGCTTGTCCCACGATATCCGAGAAGACCAGAGTTCCTCCGAACACCAACACAGTGCCGACCCAATGGTACAGGGTAAAGGGATTCTTGAAATATACGATGGAGACCAACAGACTGATGAATTTTCTTAGCGTCACCACCAGCGTCACGGTCAAGGACGAACACTCGGCCGTTAGGGTATACACTGACCTGATGCAGAAGTACCTGAAACAGGAGACCAGGACGTCATCCCTCAAACTGGCCCTGCTCACACTGCAGGCAATCGGCAATGGCAGGGAAACACACACTGGTCAGCATCCTACCCGAGGTTATACTAACAAGGTGGGCATAGACACCCTCCGACAGGTCTGACTTCCTCAGGCACGGTACTCTCTTCCTGTGGGACGGCCTCTGCGTACAAACATGCCTGTCAACGATCATGACCCCCCTGGCACGGAGGCCTGGAGTAGGTGGCTGACGGGTTAAGCACGTATGAACCAGGGGTTTCAGAGTGATGCACCTTGCACAGCGACTTCCCAAACAGTTACGACAAGATGCAAGATACTGCTGCACGTCCAGCTCCGTACGACTGGAGGGAGTGACACGCCAAGAACCCATGGCAGCCCATAGCTGAAACATGACCCTGGTGGTGTTCCCAGATGCCGACTCCACGATCCCATCTTGCAGACGACTGAATTCTGTATCGACACCCATCTTGTGATTAATGATACATTCAGACAGTATCCCCTCAATGAGTTCTCTTCCCTCTCCCCTGCGGCCGCACCGCTCTGCAAGGAGTAAGTTATGTAACACACCCTTTCCATATTCCCTTCGTTGTCCTCTGCAATCTGACCCTGAGTAGAGCCACTGCCACATCTGCCAGCTCCTCAAAACTGTTTGCTCATTCCAGCTCCACCCTAAAAGATGGGAGACACATAGAAAGCTAGTTGGCCTGCATAGTAAGACACAGGCTAGCGAGTCTGTGCACGATGACTGCGCTTTCTGATGGACCTGTCTCGCCTTCGAGTCCCTCCACCCACATCCTCTGGTTCTGCCTCCGATGGCTCTCCTGATTTAAGCGCAGTGTATCCAAAACTGGCACTGGGGTCACTTTTGGTACACTGCGCAAACCCAACGCCCGTCCCTTCAAAACAAAGAACTTACTGAGCTATATCGCACAAGAATAAGTAAACCCAAAATTTGGGAACGCCCGTATTCAGAACAGGTAACACCATCGGCTCTAAAACGACACATGCAAATGAACATCCAATCAATAATGGCGACTATAAAACATACTCACCAGACGCACTGAACAGCACGGCGTGATTGTAGATATCCTTGGCCATGAACAGAAAGCCGGGTAAGCCAAGGAAGTGCTAAAAGAGTACAACCAGGGCTCGATTTTCTTGCCCCTTGAATACCGGACCCTCTATCCATATCTACAGTTGTGATAGCCCCACAGACACGACTGGTCGTCTGTCGCACTTCACGACCCACGGCAAAGAACCTACCAAGTCACACTCGCCAACAACACATACACGCCAGTGACCCCCAACCTTGCCCATAACAAGGACCCCTTCGATCACTTACGCAATAAAACAGTGCTTCTTTGGGATGCTTTCCATACGTCGTGTACATCTTCTCCTGCGTTATACCCAATAAAGCCGAGAAGAACAAGGCGAACCACAACATGGCCACTCCGAGCACCCATTCCAGATAGGCACTAGCCAAGAACTGGTCATGCGAACCTTCCTCCTTGACCGATTCCTAAACTAAGCGACACCAGTCAGTCACCGAACGTGCACAAACAAGGCCTGCAACTGCTTGACCTGCCCACCCTTTCAAGTGGCATGCGCACATCTGCTGCACGTTACACAGTCACCGAGGGCAGTCACGCCACTACTAGTTCATGTCTCCTCTTGCCACATTTACTTCTGCCGCTGTCGAACGGACTCACAACTGCCCTTGCTTCCTCAAGCGGACTCACTGAGGGGCATGCTGAACAAGGCACCACAACTTCACTGGTTGCCTGCTGCCCGACAAATGGCATCGAACGAAGACAACTCGAGGATGTGTGTGCAAGTTCTATTATGACTCATTGGTTCAGCCCAAATTAATTACTAAGACTCCTCGGAACTAATTGGGGAAAATGTAACGGAACATCCCAGGTGACACGCTATACCCATGTGGTTATCATCCGCACATAGCACCTAGCTATGTACAGTATGTGTGGTCATATATAGTACTGTAGGTATAGACTACTCCAAGCCCCTCTTACACCAGCTATCCCAGTATGTGCGCACCCGCAAACAGTCAGCATACTGTGCACACATAACGACAGAACAGCCGTCTGAAACGTGCCCGCCCTTATTGCCTGCATGCGTGCTACGGGTATGCATTTGAAAATAACGCCCCAGGAAACAGACAATTGCAAACACCTCAGTCGACCCACCTTCTTGGACGTATTCGAAGTGGCCAAAGTGCAAATAATAATGCCCGCTGTGATCAACACAATGGACACGTACTTCTGCATCGAGTACCGCTTCTTTAGCAACCACATTCCGAGCACCATATTGGCCAAGAGCGAGCCCTGAACAGCGAGAAGACTGCAACGAATGCTTGCTGGTCAAGGGCCATCGCACATACCGATCTGAAGATGATGTGCAGAGGCACTGGCACGTGGAAACTTAGCGCTAAATTGTTGATGACGCTGACCATGAAGAACAAGACCACAGTCGGTAAGTAGCCTCTGAAATGGGCAACCTCAGTTAAGTAACACGTATCCACCACCTACGTCCTGCCTGGTTATCGCCTCCTGACTCCTTGGGGCGCGTAGGTGGCCCGCATAAAACTCAGAGAAGCAGTGTTATCGTCAGAACTCTAGTAGCCCAAGACTGCTGAAACATCAACCGGACTGGTTGACACGCCACTTGTGCCAATCGATGGGCACACTGCCTTATGAGCACGGGTTACAGTTACATGTGCTGCAAAGGCAAAGACACAGGTTGCACAGCTGATGCGAGGCCGAGTGCCTGCCTTGCGGTGTGGGTGGCCGACCTGGGCCAACTGACTGTCAACAGCTCCACAGTAACTTGCAATCCGTAACGTGCAACCACGAACCATCCGTCGTGCTCAATCATGCTCCAAGATGCATACATATAACCAAGCCTGGTAGGCGTACGAGAGGATGCGGCTAACCGAAACTCCGAATGGAGCAGCCAAAGCCTGCGACTGAAACATCAACGCAAGTGGTTAACATTTCCCAGCCAGGGCACATTGATTGTTCTCTCCAACTCGACATGACCAACCAGGCACGAGTTCCACACACAGACTCCACAGTGTGCATCATGATCGATCAGCCAAAACGCGTCCGCATGTACACATTTCCCATCTTCCTAATCTTAAATTTTTCCGCCATTTTCATCTTCAATTCCTCCAGCTTACATGTTCATTTACAGTACAAAAACCAAACCAGTCGTCAGCAAGGACCACCCGCCAAGGCCATCAGTTCCCCCCCAATGGACAGCTTACTTGATCGGTATTTTGTTTCGAGTCGTGAAGAATTTGGTTTCCGAAATCAATCCTTCCAACGAGATGAATAGAAAAGTGGAGAAGGTCATCAAGTTCATGCACCCATTGTCCTCCCTCAAACAGCAGAGTCAATTATCTTAGCAAACCCCGAAACCACAACTCGGACTTACTTGGCCAGCAGTTCGACCAGGACCATGCAGCCGCAGCACGACCCCAGCACCGACCCTATGGCTAGTGGGACGTCCATCGATAAGCTGAAAGTGGCCGCAAAATTGGACTCGACTGGCAATCGATCCCCTGCACCCCCAGGGCTTGCTTGGCGGCCCTGGTTTCAAGCCTGGCCTCGGCCCTTCTAGCCATCAAGGCTCAGAAGGTGCACATCTCATTCGACCAAGCCCCCAGCACACTTCTCGATAGCGGCCAATCGATCAACGATTCTTGCAATCACGACTTCATCATCAAATACCAAGCACTTTACTTACCATAACAAGAATGCGAAGCAGATGGCGACAGCGATACAAATATCATACCTGATCCCATCAAAGCCGAAACGAAGATTTAGACCAATCACATAGCACGCTGCACCGCCGTCCAGCAATAAGTGCAAAATACTCAATATCAGTGCCACTTAGCAAACGTACAGTAACCTACCACCACTACGCCTAGACCATATCCATAGCAGGGATCAACCTAGCCTACGCGGGAACCAACTAGATGATCACATGCCACGCACTACACCACGAATCCACTACGTCCTTGAGTCCATGCAAATATACACACCATTCCTGATTTAACGCAACTACAAAAACCAAGAAAGGTAACAAAACGGTAACATTGCACACTTGGCAGTGAAAGCGGCTCCTCATGGACGCTAGGGAGAAAGACAAATTCGGTGGCGTCACAAGCCAGAAACCCACCACAAAAAAAACACCTCTCCCAAATGTCAAACAAAACATCGAGTTAAAAATGACAAGAACTCAGCGCCAAGGTCGAGAAAGACAAAAAAAGTTGTAAATAACGTTGTCGCTCCTATTTGGCAGAAATGCTTTCAAAAAACACACAAAATTTGCACTAAAAATTGTCCAAACTTCCACCTTTTAAAACTTCACTGGGCCTCCCATCAGGCTTTTAATGAAATAAGAAAAAACTTTTTCGAAATGGCAGTGGACATTTGTGTCCAACAAACTTACAACTACCAACAACGACGAACCACACGGGACCCCTCCATCAATTACTTGGTCTCTTTGGTCTTGTAGAAACGTTGCAGCGGGCGCATGATGTGCTTCACCACCGGCACCGTCCAGCCTTGTCCAATCAGCTTCTGCCGTTTCGTCGGCGACAAACTGCCCACGTCGGTGTAATGGCGAGGCAAGCCGAACAGCCTGAAAACACAACCGATAAGGCACACACTCCACTTGCCACCGTCCTCCTTACGTCTCCAGCTCGGTCGGCCACAACGTGTCCGGCTTTCCATCCATGGCAACAGGGCAAACGGAGAATGTTCGCCCTTGCTTCAAACTATTCGTCCGCGTGGTTACCGTTCGCACTTTCTCCATCTACAACCATAGCAGGTGCATCACTCAATCAGACAACACTCTCCCTCTTACCTTGGCCACGCGTCCGCAATGCGGCGTCAGAATGTCCTCGACAATTGGAGGGCGATTTTGGCCGCTCGGCACGTTGTTACTAAACCAAAATCACACTGTCCCAGCTGTCCAAGCTCGAACACACTAGCTCTCTCACCTGTACATTCCCGGAATATTTCCCCAGAAGTATCGAGCCCGATTTTGCGCCGAGAAATGACACGAATCGAACAAAGCGGGCGGCCTCTGAAACGCAACAGCATCAGCACGTTGTCCGATCCCCAGTCCCGACCACTTACTCCCAAAAACCGATTGATGACCGAGCGATACTGCTCGCGCATACTCGCCACATTTTCGAACAACCAAAACAAATTTCGGCCTTCCTTGGCATTCATTTGCAACAGGCTTTGCAAAATGCGGTAATACTCGAAAAAAAGAATGCCCGTGCCTTCGGGATCTAAAAAATCCATCCATGCGGAGACCAGCCACGACTCCCCCCACTCCCCTCTTACCGTACAAGCCGCGACGCTTCGGATTGGCGATGCTGATGTCATTGCATGGCGAACCACCGATCAATAAATCGATGGGAGATATTTCCTTCAGCTAAAATGCAGTCCTTGCCAATCTGACACACCCCGGCCACCAATCATCATACCGTTTCCAAATCCACAGTTCGAACATCGCCCAAGTACGTGATCGCTTTGGGATGATTGACACGAGTAACCAAAGTGGCGTCGTCATCGATTTCCGAACAATAATACGCTCCGATGTCCATACCCAGCTCGTCCAGCACAACCTTGCCTGAATCGATAAACCATGTCCGTGCGAATCCCACCCCACTACAACCCCCCCCCCCCTCTTACCAGTTCCCACTCCATCGAACAGCGACAATACACGAATGGGTCTCTTGTCCTTCGGAATCAGCGACAAATCGATATCCTAAAATCAATTTTAATCAATTCTCCAACATAAAATAATAAAACTTTCAACTCACATCCAAAATATTCGACGTTTTGAACAATCCGAAAACGTTCTTTTCCCAGTCCTTTTTGGGTCTTAACAAGCCTACTGGTCGTCCAGTACACAAGTAACATCGCCACGGATCCGTGTCCAAAATCTGCAATAAAAACGTCCTCTCCAGACCCAGCCAACCCAAACACCCGTCCTCCTTACCTGTTGTAAACTGTCGGCCGAATCCAAGGTCACGATACAGTCCTTGCAGAAGACACTAAAAACTATCTCATCTTAGCCACATCCCAAACCATCCCTGCTGCACATACTTGGTGCAGTTGCTGTGATCACATATCAACAAGTCTCCACCGCATCCGCACACTGAACAGTGCTCCTGAAAACATGACCCAAAGTCATTTCAACCACATTCGACCAAGCAAAATATGGTCCCTGTTCTCAAAACACAACGAATGGCAGCTGCAGGGTTCCTATCAGTTTTCATAGGCCTAGTTGCAAGTGATTGCCAAACACAGGTTTGCGATTTTTTAAAGTTTTCCCGTAAAAACTAGATTCTAAGCTCCCAGATTACAAGTGCAAAACATAAAATCCCGCATAGATTGAATTATCTCCTGTTTATCAGCTGATCAACCTTCATTCGGTTAGTCAATTGATCAACAGTGACAAGAAAATGACTTCTCTGCGGACTGAGAGTATGTTGTGTAAGTGGTTAGTGCTGTGATACGAGTAAAACGCATCTTTGAAAATGGACTACAATTCATACCCCTCCCCAGCCCACTTTGCTAAAACATACCTTCTTCCCATCCTGATCGTACACAAAGCAAACTTCTTTGTACCAAACCTGAAAATATAAAATTACCAATTACACGCTTTGAAATCAGTGTCAATAACCCCACTTACACAACATCCTTTGCACATTTTCCCTTCAAACATCGGATGACTGGTGTACAAGCCCGTCGTCGAGCCGCAGCACAAACAAAACTCGTTCAACGATTTTTGAGTGACTAAAAAATGCATCAATTAACGAAAAATTGATAATTATTAAAATCAAATTAAAAAAATGCAAAATCTTATTACCAATTACGCGACGAGCAGCTCGCTGCTCCTTGCTATCATTCGGATTGGATTTTGCTGGCGAACTAAACGAATTACTGTCATTCGTGTCCGAAGTATCCGAATTTTCATCATCTTCTTCTTCCACCACGTCATCTGGTCTGGACAACTTGGGCGGGCGTACATTCATTTCTATTTCGTCTTCTTCGTCATCGCCGTCATCTCCCGATTCATCGCTCGATTCACCACTTAATTTACTTTCTTGCAATTCGCGAATTTCTGATAAGCGAGCAACAATGAAATCGGGTAAAGCGTCGTTGCCTAAAAATGAAAGCGCCTCTATAAATATCACCAGGCCAGCACAATAATGTATGCGCATAGAAACTCTTTTCCGACCATCGCTCTCAAAAGGACACTCGTCAAGTCATGCACTACTCGTGTACACAGCCTTGACCTAGTCGACGGAACCCAGGGCACAATCAAGTTCAACTTACAATTGCTGGCCAAGCACACCCCGTAACGAACATCGTCGCCACGTTTGGCCTTGCAATTGGTGGCAGACTGTGAGAAATTCGTCAACGCCCACTCGATCGGATCGTCGCTAACCGAATTTCCAGCACGCTTGGCGCAGATCTAAAATAAATAAAGCAAATGCATATCGCAAAGACATAATCCAGCACAGTGGGCACATTACAATCAATAGGGCGCCATATTTTTCTGTCCTCCCCCCCACCTCTCGCAGAAGTCGCAATTACGAGCGCCTCTTATGTCCGAGTCCGCCACTGCATCTGCGCACTATCTATCTACAGTGGTCACTCAGACAAACAAGCCAGTGGCCAGCCGCCGATGTATAGACTGGACGATGGCAAAAAACTGCAAATCAATCATGGGCGAGTGATATAGGTATAAGCAGATAATACATTCATGCCATCCAACAGGCAGCCACGGCTGGCCTAGTCGGCCATCAACGCCTCCGTTGCACCTTGCCGCGAGTTTTACTAGCCAAGCAGCCTAACTATAGCGTCCAGCCGCATAAATCAGCAGACAGCTATTGAACTGGGGACGCTGGCTAGGCGCTAGGCACTCTAACACAGACTACGACTCGCCGCAGCCGAAGCAGTACCCACTATACGAAGAGAGATCGAATAAAGTATAAACACGCGTTTAAGCCAGACGCGGAAGGAAGAGAGTAAAAAAGATTAAATTCGCTCACCTCAACAGCCTTACGCACTGAAGTCATATAATTTTGCGAGCCACCGCTTCGAAAACAGGTAGAAAAGTTTTCTGACAAATTTTTCACCATGCCTTTGTCAACCTAAAAAGCAAAAAGCACTGTCATACCTGATATTTTCATCTCGTGACAAATCGAGTTTGAGATTTAGGTCGACTAGCACAAAAAGCCCATCGCTCCGTCGCACAACTGCAACTACTCCCCCAATTTCGGATGAGAACTGCACCAATTGCCGAGCAAACTATCGAGTATACAAAAGTGAAATACACACTCACGTCCGAAATTCGACTGTCTCCAAGCCAAAAAACCCAAACACGATCGTTCAGTTCATAACCGCACATGCGCGGATCAATTATGGCGGCCGGCCACCACGGAGCTCGGCATGACAATCTCGCCCACACGACGTCACCGATGGTCTGCAAATAGACTGGTGCATAGATTTAAAGGCGAAACAATCAGAGCAAAAATCTGCGTCATAAGAAATCAGTAAACGACTAATTTAAAAAATAACCACGAACCGAAACACAACTTTTCAAGTGATTCGATTCCGTGACCAGTCCTGAGCTCAGTGGGTGCCGCTTACCATGCCTTCATCCGATCCAATCACCATCGCCTTCGTGTCCTCTTCGCAATGTCCCTTATCTTCAATCGTTCCTTTTCCACCGCCAGCGAGCCCCTTGATGACTTGGCGAGGATCTTGTTTCGCCAGGGCAGCAACACCAGCACTAGATCGACGTTGCCGTCCACTTCCATTCTCGGTCTTCTCACTCGATGAAGACGTTACCGAGGAGCCGCTCGATGTTCCTTTCTCATTCGTTGCTAACTTTCTCTTACGTCGTTGCTGCTGCGCATCTTTCATTTCTGGTGATATCTTATCTTGGCGATTCCCAATTTTTTCGATCTGTCCGCTCGTCCGCGAAGGCCTAATCCGCGCCCGCTGCACGATCCCGTGCCCTGCAAAACAAAACCCATAAACTTATGTCATATTTCAATCCTAAACCGATCATTTTTCGACACAGGAACTACGTATATTAGGTACAAGAAAACACTTCCTTACGCAACCGGACGGATCCAGCCAGCCGCCAGCCTCTCCGCCAGATAGCAACATCCGGCTGGCACGAAACCAACAATATGGCCGCTCCCGCCGCACTAGGTACCTGAACATCATCCCGGAAATGCGGCAGATTCAAATTATAGTCCCTACAGAAATTCTTGCTGCATGACTTCACGTAAAAATCCTGTTTGGTTTCGACATTTTTCTTTAACCAGCGCAACTGCGGACCACAAAATCGATCGCCCCAAGCAGAAAAACATCAATTTTACAAATGTCAAGTGCTCCAGGAATGCTATCCCACGGCACAAGATAATGTCTCGCAGTCTACTATACCGAGTTCAACAGCAAATATCATCCGTCTACGACCATCTAAGGAAATATATAAACTCTATGACATCGAATGCACTAACTCTCCCTCGCCATGTTACGCTTCTCCTGGTTATATCAACCCGTGCAAGAAAGAAAAGTCTTAGCAGGCAGGTAACACGGGCAGTCGCGTCATCCCACCCTAACAAAGCCAGTACTGCACTCTACCACAATACACCAGATAACCCGTCCTGACACTCATAAATATAAACCCTACTCGTCTCCCCCATCCCCCTCACATAACACACCACCTGCTCCAACAACCACTACCAAAACCCAGAGATAAAGAAATCAACGGGAATAGCGCAATGTGCTATACAATAACGCCGACACATACGCAGCCTAGCGAGCCCTAGTAAGGTATCACCCTCAACTACCACACGCAACCACATGACCTAGACTTCACTAACCACCAGTCCACCTACGTCCTCCCGACAAACCCCAAATCAACATGTACACACGCACACCAGCCCCCTACCACTACCTCTAACCTCACCGTACGGGTACACACGAAAAGCTTCGTAGCCTGTTGGTGGCTCCACCACATCGCCCCGTTCAGCTACGTGCTCTAGGCGTTCGTGCAGTCTTGCGCCAAGTGGCCCGGATCGTTGCATCTGAAACAACACAGGGTGTACAGCACCGACACCATCCTTCAGAGCGTGACCGAAGGCAGCTTTGGTTCGCCCCTCAGGCAAGCAGAAACAACGGGCTTACTTGGAACAACGAAAATTGAGGCCACCGCTGTCGGTCGCGTTACCATCGGGTCCATCCGGGCAATTGCGCGATATATGACCGCCCTTTCCGCAAATATAACATTTCTTGCTGTCCGAATCGCCTTGCGGGCATTCACGCGAGATATGACCCAGTTTACCGCAGACGTAACACTAATCAAAATCATTTCATGAATGTCTATCGAGATAAAATAAGTTCTTACTTTCCGTTCCTCGCCTCCACCAAAGCTTCGATTATTGATTCCTGGATTCCCTCCACGTGGACACTCGCGAGCGAAATGCCCAGTACGGCCACAATTGTAACAAGTGGAACCGCCACCTGCGGCACCAGCTCCAGGGTAACGCATGCCGCCGCCAGGATTGTCCGTTCTTTCCGCACAATCTCGAGCCAAATGCCCGCTCTTGCCGCAATTATAACATGCTCCTGAAAACGTAAGCACATTCAACAAGGAAATTTGCCAAGACTACAAATTACTCGCTTGTTACCTTGGTCACCAACGCCCACGTTCGGACATTCCTTCGCAATATGGCCCGTTCCGTTGCAACGATAACAACGATCCTCCGTTTCCCGACAGTCCCGCGCCAAATGACCGAAACGATTGCAACGGTAACAACGATCTACAAGCAAAGCGTACATGATCTACATGGAAGGCATGTATGTACTAAGCTGGTGGCAAAATTAGACCCCTAAAAAACCACAAACGCTCCTGCCGAACGAGATCCCACACAAGCTTGACCTTCTCATACCCGTGCGAGTTGGCCCGCAACTGCTGCACTTCATCAGCCGTCATTTGAATGGCTCGACAGGGCTCGCTGAGACAAGCCCATCAGCATGCATGGCGCATTAGCATATAAGCTCCGCTCAATTATGGAGGAAAATACCACAAAGAAGCCGACTGACTTCAGACTTACCCGATCTTCCACCGCCACGTCCTCGACCACGTCCAAAACCTCCACCTCCACCGCCAAATCCACCGCCTCCACCACCGCCACGTCCACCAAACGCCATTCCGCCGCCACGCCCCAATGCTGCTTGCGGGCATTCGCGAGCGAAATGTCCTAAAATATCAATGAGAACGTTGCACATTAGCACTGTAGACGTGCACAACAGCAAGAACCTTTTTCCCGTCCACTTACCCTTCTTATGACATTGATAGCATTCCATTTTTGTTGTCCGTGTGCAACGGTAGCATAACTCAATGCACAATCTTGGTCACACTCCGCGGCGCGCTAGCGCTCGCACTCGCTCGTAGAAACGACGACACCCGCTGACCACGGATATTCCTTTGTCTTTCTTTCTTTCAGAAATAATGCTACACTGAAATCGAGGAGCGTTTCAGCATAGGATCGAGAAAATGCAAATCGCGACCCCAAACCAGCCGGTTTGAGAACCCCTGCAATAACGTATTATTAGAGGCCGAATCATTCAAGAATACAAGCAAAAACTAGTTATATACCGCAAACCCAACCAAAAGCAAATTCGACATCAACTTCCACTTTCCACACAATCAATGAAGAGTACCTACTCAAAGAAAAAAATTTCGGCCCGTGGCGCACGTTACGTAATGACAGTAGGATACGGTAGTGGTAAAAAAAACATTCAGATAAAAGGGTTTATTATTCCAGGATTTTTAAATGACAAAATATTCAAAATAAAACCTTTCTTATCTTATTGATTTCAATATTTAAACAAAATTTTCCTTCTTTTAGTTAGAACTTTGCTAAGAGACACGAAACCTGAAACTTACTTGTCTTGTCAAATTCAACTTTGATTACGCGTACGCTCGACGCGCGTTCGATATCTGATCGGTTGCATTGTACTGCAGCCAGTGCAATCTCTGCGCATTCTACTGGATCTAAAATGCGTGGTATTTTAGCCAATCGATCGATCTCATAACATTTCGACCAAATTGTCTGCACGAGTCATGGCCGATTCTCAACGAAAGAAAGGAATAAATGGCACGTCAACCACAGAAGAACAGCCAAGTAAAAATGGAGGAAAACGACAAAAATCAGCATCAACGAAATCAACGTCAAAGAAATTAAAACTGGATTCCCTGCGAAGATCAGAAATAAAATCAATGAGCGAATCGGATATTGAGTTGTATGAAGCGGCTGCTTCCATGAGTCCGTTGTTCACGAACCAAACTTCGAAGAGGACTGGCGGACTTACTCGGCATATTACAGCTCCACCGTGTTATGATTTGACTATAGACGACAAAGATTCTGCAACAAAGCTAACTCTTTCAAAATTTTACAGGGGCAGAGCTACAATGGACGATTTACCTGATGAGTTATTAGAAGAAATTTTATGTCGACTGCCTGGAATCGATTTGGTCCATTTCTGCAGTGTTGTTTGCCGTCGTTTTAACCGAATAATTTCCGACGAAACATTCTTGCCGTGGAAGAAATTGTACTCACGCTATTTAGGTCGTGATCATGTTGCTGTAAATCGAATCGAAGTTGAAATCCGAAACGGAATGGGCCCTAGCGATCAGCCGATCGGGCCGATGGAGCTCGTTCGATACATGGCCACGATCCCCAAATCAACTGACGACGAAGTCGAAACTGCCTTGAAACGATTGGCTAAACATCATCTTTATGCATCAGCTATTCGAATAGTGGAAAAAGTATTTTCGACATCGACTCACGGAGGTGCGATTCCTGAAAAAATGGACAACGATCAACCAAACGTTGGCGGGTTGGTGGCAGCATTAGTTCTTCTATCAGAAAACGTCGAATCAATGTCCAAAATCATACATTTATTGACCGTTCAGCCTGCATTTTGCAAGAGGATGTATTGGATCGAATATTTGTATTGCTTGTTGACGCTTCTGCTAGCTTACACTCACACAGGAGTGTTGATGGACGGTCGACATCACTATCAGCTTAAATACGCCGTCTATTTATTCGAAAATGGTGGAACAAAATCTCACAAAGAATTGGCCGAGAAAATCACTTTGAGCCAACGCTCAATCGGTCTGAAAGGTGCTCAACAAACATCCCTAAACAATTTTGTGGGACGACGAGATCGACAGCCGACTTTCGAACAGTACAGGATTATCGGTCACGAACTACAACGAGGCGATTACGTTCGTGTTATCGCTTTCGCTGGAACCGGCAAAACCACTACATTGATCGAATATTGTCGAGCTCGGCCGAATAAGCGGTTTCTGGTAATTTTTTTCAACAAGGACGTTTCCGAAGATGCCAAAGCTCGATTCCCATCAAACGCTACTTGCCGTACTATTCACAGTTTGGCGTTCGGGAAAATTGGATTCAAGTACAAGCATAAACAAGAATATGGAAGTATGCGATTGGACTCTATCCTAGAGAATACACGCGATATTAAAGGCCTTGATCGATATGTTCGCGGAGCCGTCGTACGAGAAACGCTCATCAATTTTTTCGCTAGCGATCGTGAGGACATTTCGTCCATACTCGTCCCTGATAAATGGTTGTATCGAAGTCGACAAGGCATCCCCGTCGTGCTGACATTCGATCCCGACATGAAATTGGAAATCATTTCGCAAGCGCAAACGATTTGGGAATTGATGCAACAGACAAACGAGATGAATGTTCGAATGACTTATGATGGGTATCTAAAAGTAAGAAGTGCCTTTTTCTCTCTGGAACTTTGTCAAAATTTGTCCAGGGTTTTATCGACCCAATCACTCTCTAGTTGGTGGCGGTCAATGATGAGGGGTGGGGCAGAGTGCGAGAGTCAGAATCTCGGCTTCCCACGATCAGCTGTACTCTATCCGAACAAGATGGGTGGCAAAGAGGGTTGTCGTAATCGCTAACAATAAGATGATAGGCTGCGTAGAGAATTCAGCCTATTAACCACTGTACACCGTTCTTTGTACTTTACTTCAGAGTTCTGCTTTTCTTTTAGCTCTATCAACTCAGCAAACCAAAAATTTATGGCTACAATGCCATTTTAATCGATGAAGCTCAAGACTGCAATCCAGTAGCGCTAGATATCTTCAAACGACAAGAGAACGTTCCCAAAATATTGGTCGGCGATGGTTATCAGCAAATTTATAGTTTCCGAGGGGCCATCAACGCCTTGGACCAGATTCCATCGACGAAAACCTTTTATTTGACCCAAAGCTTTCGTTTCGGTCCCGAAATCGCGTACATGGCCAATTCTTGGATGCGTTCGGTTTTAGGGGAGAAGAAGAAATTCTTGATCGGAATGGACAAGCAGTCTCGATTGGACGGTCAAGTAGAAGGTCAAACGGCTATTATTTGTCGAACTAACTTCAGCGTTTTCAACGAATCCGTGATTATCGCTGAGCAGGAGCAAGGACGGCAATGCTTGGCCATTGGAACGACGCGCACTCCGTTCGATTTCGAATCGTTGGAAGCCCTGTACCATTTGTATCTGTCGGAGAAGAGCCGCGAAAGCGATTCCCCGCCACCGAAGCACTGGTATTTGAAACGATTCAAATCATTTAATGAAGCCAAAGAGCACGGTGAAAAAATCAACGATAAGGAATTATTGTCGAGGATCGCAATCGTGGAAAAACATGGAGTGCAAACGGGCAGTCGAATTCAAGCGGTCAAATCGTGTTTAGCTCATGATCGAAAGTGCGCCAAGTTCATTGTGATCACTGCGCATAAGTCGAAAGGACTTGAATTTAGGACGGTTCGTTTGGCCGACGATTTCTTCGATTTTGATGATCCAAATTATTCGGGCCCACTCGATGAAAAGAATTTGATTTATGTGGCCATGACCAGGGCCATGAACAGCCTGATAGTGAATGCGACTGTGTGGAGCGCACTGTCCAGACGTCTCGGCCCATTGTTCTATTCGCCGCTGCTAACAACGGTTGATCAATCCACGACCTGTACCAAATGCGGACAAATGCCACCCAGTAAGCGAGGACACTTTTTGTATCGGAAACCATTGGCCGTAACTCGGGCATCGGGGGTGCGCAAAAGTGGACACATTCGACTGTGCAAGGTGTGCGTTGAACATGAGATCGAAGAAAATGAGCAAGTGCACGATAATCTGTTTGACTTCGAGTCGACCGAGCATCGAGATCTAATGGCCAAATGCTACGCGTTTTACCTGCCTTTTTTGCAGTGAGGTGCCGAAATTTAAAAATTAGCATGTTTGGGGTTTTCACTTGTAGATAATGTATTGGCTTGGTGATCGTTTTATAACATTTCCTTTTTTTAATTTGTCTTGGCCTGGGATGGGTGATCTTTATGTACAGTACAACACTGGCAACTGACCTGGTGGTTGATGTGGTCTATAAAGGTCTATCGGCACCTTTAGCATGTCTGAAGTGATCAGCACGGGACCTCAAATTCAGTGCAGTGCATGCTTGCGCCTGTGGACTCGGAAATGCTGTGAGGATGAAAAATTCAGGTTCTGAAGCCAGCTGTGTAACAGGAGGAATTTCTGAAGCAGAAGTTATCAAACTGATGGAGCTGTGGATGTTAAGTAAGACCCTTATGACATTCTACAGGCGAGACGTGCTCTTATTTGGAATGCTAGTTCTATCCACTGACTTGGCTGGGTAACTTGCGTGGCAAGATCATTATTTAAATACAGGAAACCACGAACTGAACTGGTTTCAACAAGGATTGTGCCAGAATCAATAACAGCTGGCCGGACTGTGTACAAAATTTAAAGCTCAAAAAGATTTTTTAAGGAGGGCCGTGGGGCGAGGGTGCATTGCATACTGTCTGTGCCAGTTTCTTGTTTTTAAAATTTTTGTGGGCTGAATCCCGTTTTGCCTCTAGCCAGCCGGCCAGCAGTCAAACCTAAGCAAGGCTGTGCTGGGACCAGCACACACACAGCGTCGTCTGCGTGTCTTCAATAGGAGCACATTTACGCGAGGGCATCCGGGACTGGACACAGACTTCCTCGGACGATGGGGGTGGCCTGCGAACCTTTTCGAGACTGTCTCCTTGTTTGGCTTTCGTCTCTCCACTCGAAGCACCTCTGGGGTACCGGGTGAGTCAGTCAAGGCCAGCGAGGGTTTATGGTTTGCAAACCGACCTCCATCACCGGAGATCGAACCCGGGACGATTCGATCGTGAGAGACGAATGCCGAACCGCTGCACCATCGCGGCCGCTGTCTTTGCCTGCTGGAAGAGCAGGGCAATTTACCTGAACGTGCCATTGCAATGATTTTAACACGTGTCCACGTGGCACTCTATTCTTGGTCACCCTACTTGGAACTGACCAAAACGAAGCAGTCATTCCATTGCATCGCCTGCCATTCAAGCCACACTGCAGCACAGTCCGCAGGTTGGTAGGTGGTCCGCCTTCTGAAAGACACTAGCGCCCACAAACAATGGCAGCAGAAATATTCTACCTGCCATCCAGTGCCAATTTATGAGATCCCTGTGGCGCGCTCACTGCCAGCCTACCGACCCTCTTTCTATCATTCATGGCTATAGGCTCAAGAAAGGAGGGTTCATGTTTTATCACATCACCAAGCGCGGGCTCTCACTCGTGGATGACTGGGCACATCATTCAAGAAATGTTCACCCAGCTACGGGTCAACACTGCTGCCAACTAGGTCACGAACTTATTACTGGTCTTCTTGCTGCCGAACTTTCTTCCCCGTCAACTCCGCCCCGCAGATTGATGACGAAGGCACAGGTGCCATTTCTGGCCAGCTTGGTTGCTCAAATCGCGCCCACCCATCCAGAATAGACTCGCTGATGCAAGACGGCCCCATTGTCAATTTATGGAATGCTGGGCCTGCTGAGACTGTTTCTGGAGGCTTCACCTTTTCATACTGACATTTCTGAAGCGTGTATTTGTATGCTGTGTCTCTCGCTACCAGAATGCATGTGTTTGCTTGAGCGATAAGTAAAATATTACTATGACATCGCCCCGTCCACCGAGTCTGGTCTCTCATATCTCCCACTGCCTGCGTGCGGGTTACACCATGGAGCTGCAGCAACGATCCGATCAGACCAAAATCATCCTCGCCCATGGCCAGCACTGACCACCTCTCTGATCGGCGTCCTCCACTTTCATTTAATGCTTTCCCCGCGGGACTGCCAGCCCGTTTTGCCTATAGCTGGTCAGCGAAATGATAAGAAACCAACTCTTCCGTCTCCACACGAGGGCACCCTGTGCCAGCACCAGCATCCCAGGATGATACTGTGCGAGAAGGGAGGGATCTTCCCTACAGTGCTGGGTGAGTCGCCCAGAGCCAGGTTTGAAGGTCGACGACGAGCTCACAATCGCCTTCGAAGACCGGTTTCCTCTCGAACTGCCGTTCTCATCTTCAGCCAGAGCGGCGGGCCCGTCAGGGTTACCGGCCCAAGCAATGCGGGACCAACGCCTCAACCACCTGAGCCACCGCGGCTCCATCGGCGGCAATCGTCAGATGGACAATCGGCCACTGCTCGACAGGGTCTTCTCCAGTGGCAAGCCTTTGGCCTACAATCCGGCGCTGGAACTCTGACGTTTCGCTCGTGTATCATGTGTGCGCGTTCGTACTGCCCTTGGTGATGTAAAAAAACATATCATAATGGAATTGGTGCACTGTACTGTGCATGGGGCTTACAACAGACTTGCATCTGATCAAAGTGCATCGGGAATTGCTCTCGTACTGCACAGTGGCACCTAGGATCTGCCATCTAAGTGGCCCCAGGGAGCTTACTGTATTTCCTTTCGGGGTGTCACACTCTTACGAAGCCGTTTGGCGGGCTTTACGAAAATTGTGTTAACGACACTGAAAAAACTATCGTTTTCTGTTAAACGACCGTCACTAGCTTATCTTCCAGTTCTTTGCTGAGCAGAGTTGTGACCCTGCAATGTGAGCATATCTGTCAGTGGTTAAAGCCACGTCCCTGACAAACCGTACCAAATCTACGTCGACTGTCACCGTGGACCCTGGTGACATTTCCGCAATCACAGAACCGTGCCACCATGAAATCTTGTGACGTGACCCGCACGACATTTGCCTCACAGTCAGCGTTCTTGACGGCAATGGACTTGTGATGCTGACTGTAAAACAGTGCGTCAGCAGTCGATGAAGCAGCGTACCTATCCCGTTTTAATCGGCGAGACGTGTTTCTGACGTGTATTATTCAGGATTAGCTTATTCTACTCATCTAAAACCCTCTTCCTGACGTGGACTAGGCACCTGATCTTGTCAACAGGTCCGCTGTTTTGAGACGTGGCCGTCATCGAGCATTTCGACCCGATTTAGCTCAATTCTACATCAAGGACCGCCCGCGTAGCGAGCTCGTGGGCGCCCGTGCTTGCTGCCTCGTGACGCTCGCTATGCAACATGCGCGCTGGACTGTATGATAGATCACGGGACAAAATAGAACTCGAGGCAGAGAACAAGAGGTTTTTATGGCTACTAATGCACAATAGCCAATTCACATGACGGGCTCAAATCGGATCTTAGACTCCTTAGGTGCGCAGCCGATGAGTCAGAGACACAGTGTGAAGCAAACAAAGTCATTGAAGCTAATCTAATCTTCGTGTGACTATCACCATGCGAACGCCACTGAATACAGCCTTCCTTATATGTTAAAGCACTTTGATAGGGTATATATCTTCCCCTGTCCCACCTACGACGACTACAGTACCGTCCGAGCACCGTCCTTGACCATCCGTTCCGACTATGGCAATGCAGGATTCCCCACATAAGCCTTCGCCCAGTACTCGGAGTGCAAAGATGACCCGCACCCCTTCAACCACTACCAAGAAGCCCGCCTCCTCTGGCAGCACTCCAGATTCGGTATCCGAGTGCGATGTGGATTCCATATGCGGCATGGTCATGCAACTGCAGTCCGAAATGCGCGGTCGACCGGGCGAGGGCCAGGCGGGAGACAAGTCGAGCTTATGGATAACTCAACAGGATAAGAGTGAAGCGATCACTTTGGGCGGCCTGACGTCGATCTTATTTAGTGATAAGAATGTCAGCGAAACGGTAAGTGATAAGGTTCAAAAAACACGATCACGTCAAACAGGCTCCCAAATTCATGAACCACTAGTTTCATAGGTGCACAGTGTCCCCGATGATGCTCTCACTCTCGTCGTTATTCTTGTTTTGACGCATTTCTCAGCGTGGCAACAAGATCCTTGCGGTGAAGACTTTCGAGAATTTTCCCTAATTATCGTAGAAATAGGCCCCGTTGATGTCAACTTTGCAGGGTATATGAGGAGACCTAGGTGAAGATATGCGTAAATCTGTTCAAAATCGTAAAATGAGCTTAAAATTTTCGAAATTTCTACGCCATTCTGATTAGGTCCGCTCTACCGGTTTAGTTGATGTCGTTAGAAACGTCTCGTGGTTCCATATTTTGTCTTGACTCGTTACTTTTTATATCCCCAAGGAATCGGCTATAAAACGAGTCTTGGAGAGCGGGGAATGCATATCGGAGTCGGGCCAGGGAGGAGGAGATCGTTTCGTGGCCGATGTGAATGCCCGCGATGGCCGTGGTCGCACCGCCCTCATGTACGCTGTGGCCGAGTCGAGCGCTCCAATAATCCAATTGATACTCAAGTGCAGCCGGATCGACTATTTGCTAAGAGATCGAGCCGGTAACACGGCTTTGATGTACGCCAGCATACGCGGATACGACAGCATCGTTCGTTTGTTTATGAATGAGTTCAAACGTAAGTATCAAAAAGATTCAGCAACTCTCTTGGATTTTTTGGACGCCGAAAACGACGACGGCGACACCGCGTTCACTTTGGCTTTGAAATACGGCCACGAAGATTGCGCTATTGCTCTGAGCGAGTATTTAAAAGTAAGCTGGGTTTTCCTAAATGAGAGTGGCCGGTACAAGATTCCAAGTTCATTTTAGGAAGCGCTCGAAAAAGAAGAACGTCGTGTGACCAGTTTGGTGTACAGAATCGGCTTACGCGGGAAAAGCGAGTCGCGTATGCAAAGTACACTGTCCTTGAAAGAAGACATGGGTAAAAAGGACGCGAATGAATTTGAAGTGCTCTCGGCCGGTGATAGTCCTGTGCACAAAATGCAGAGACGTCGCCGTCGAAGCGCATCGCCCAAAAAGTCCAAAACGGATCGTTTGGCCATGTTGTCGTCGATGGCGGCGTTTCGTGGCGCGAGCCTGATGGCGCGTCGAGCACGAGACGTATCTCGATACTACGCTGACGAGGAAGACGGGTTGCTGGAATCGGAGGAAGTGCGTAGTATAAAAGGCAGTCCCGAAGTGAGGCATTCTTCACCAATTTCTCACGGCAATGTTGGAATTAAGATCAATCTCGATTTGAGAGTGGACCATCATCATCACTACACCCACCACTACACCAAGTCGGCAGTTCGGGTCAGCAAAGCGGACAAAGTCAAAGCCCAACGTCGACACGTGGCTCGATGGGAACAGAGAATTGAAGAGAAGCAACCGCTTTGCAAAACCGAGTAGCCCGTTGGAGGATTGGCTGTATGCGGTAGGCAGAAGCTAGTTAGGTAGCACGAGTTGCACTTTCACACGGCATTGATTTATGGTGTCCAGAGATTGCACAGCAGCGTTACTCGTACGGCATGGGTCCCAAGTCATAAGCATAGGCCTTATTAGTCGGAATATGCTTGTGATACCGTTACCTATTAGCATATCGCGGCTGCCCTCATGGCGCCTTGTCATATCCAAAGCAGTATGGTACATAATCTATGAACAGTCTTTTGTGTACTTGTGCGTGCGTGTGCGTGTTTGTACTATGTACCGTAATCTCAACATACGAAAAAATGTTAATCTGTACCGTCACGTGA
The DNA here is from genome assembly GCA_030248295.1 of Mesodorylaimus sp. YZB2_4. Classification (NCBI taxonomy): domain Eukaryota; kingdom Metazoa; phylum Nematoda; class Enoplea; order Dorylaimida; family Dorylaimidae; genus Mesodorylaimus; species Mesodorylaimus sp. YZB2_4. Next base: position 210,876 of record JASANH010001409.1, on the reverse strand, counting down.
CAGCACGGCGTGACAGCGACAGCACAGCAGAGAAGACGAAAAATAGCTGCAGTGCGTCATAGACTAATGTACATGCACTAACCTTGAGTTTAAAATACCTTGATACCTTGTGACTGTGCTCGAGCGTCATAGAGTCGCATTGTTATGGAACCGGTGACGCCCCCTGGCTAGCAAAGCTTGTGATCGGCAGCAAAGGAAAACAGTCAGCACAGCACACCTGATTGGCCAGCTGACATCACTAAATTGTGAGGCTGCAGACGACCTTCCATCATTGATAAGTCACGCGATTAACGAGTCATCGAAACCTGCAAGCTGCGCGGACTCTGACAGTGTACAGTTAAAAAAAGGACAGCGTACAGTGTTACCCACAGCTCACCCTCCTACAGGAGGTCAGTGTGCTCTGCCGAACAGGCGACAGGTGGCTCCGAGTTTGCTGAAACAGTAACGAGATACAAAGGTCTAGGGGTAAGTCTATTCCACACACGTTATGTTGAAAGTTTATTATCCACCCTTCTTTTTACCATAAAATTGTTTTAGCTCTCAAATACCGATGACGGAAGAAAAACTGCTGCCAAAGAAGCAAACACCGTCTACGCCCCTTACCACGCGTACCACGGGTCCCAAAAGGCGTCCCAAATTGACTCCGCTCCAAACTCCAGCCTCGATTCCGCAGACTACGCCCAGTGGCTACGATCCGACGCCGTATTTGTACCATCCGCTGCGCTTGCGTACGCTGGCGGCTAGGATGCGCCCCAGCATCTTAGAGGGCAAGAAAGAATGGTACGAATTGATCAATTCTCCTGAAGATGGCGAAGGAGCTTGGGTGGCCCTGCGGCAAACTCTCAGCTATCAGTTATTCGAGCGCATGGCTGTCCCCCTGCCTTACTTACGCGATGCCATCTTCTACAACCTCAATGCGGCCATTTTGAAGCAAAAACCTTCCAACATTCTCAAACTGCCGCTCTTCCACCCAGCCGGCCCCCTGCATCGTCTGTGTTCAGCTGGCTGGCGAAACACGCTCCGAAATCTCACCCTCTCCTACCCAAAGTACGTGGGCCCATGGTGGTCTCGCAACTATCACACAATCCTCAGCGAAAAGTACAACGGCGTTTTGAAAGGTATGTGAAATTTTTCTGGTCCTTTCGAATAGACAAACTTGCCAAAAGGTCTTCATTCAAATCAAACTTTCAAAAATTGTGCGAACTTTTCAGAAATCGAGTTGTACATTGATGGCATATACCGCATCGCCAATGACCGCATCCCGAATGGCTCGGTGCAGGTGAATCGGGAAACACTGCAGGCTCTGTGGTCGTTCAACGAGGAGGCCATGCTAGAAGACTGGGCCAAATCGCCCGTCCTGCCGCCCATGCAAGACGTGGTTGAAAGCATCAGTCAATCCCGTGTCGACGAGATGTCATTTGATTCTGAGGACAGCGACCCCGGCTTTCCCATCGATTCCTCCACGCCCATAATAGATATGCCAGAAGATTTCGAGAAGCGTAAGTTGAAGACACTGGAAAAGATCAAATATCGAAATCTGAAATACGTTTACATCATCCACGACTTGATCTGCGCCAAGACGGTCTTTTACACCGTACGTGTGGGCAAAAAGACAAGGATGTACTGCCCGTCGAATACTTTGCGAAATCGCAAGGCCATTCCGATCGGTATCATGCTGACCAAGTACAAAATCGATCGATACGGTTTTCTGGTACTGGTCGAGGAAATGGGGTTGATGAGGGGAATCCGTAAGTTTTGAAATCACGATCATACTTTCCAAACAAATCCCTAAAATTTACAGTTGAATTTTAGATGACGGTTGGAACGTCGTGACGAACTTGTCTTGGCCACCGAGGCCTCCTGAGCCAATGCCCCTTCCTGAGCCAAAGATGAAGGAATCGGATGACGAAGATTTCAATTTCTCGCGCGAAGACAGTTTCTTTGTGAAGGAACGCAGGTACGGGTTCTCCGGGGAGTCCAGCGACGAATCGTCGAGCTCGATCAATTTGGACGATTTCCTCACGGACTCTGTTCCTCCTTCTCGTTCGCGCAAGGTCGATTTGAACGAAGCTCTCGACGAGTCGCGCGCTGCCGATCGACTCAAACGCATCGAAGTTGCCTATGACAGGGCATCTCGGTCCAAGCAAGCCGCCACCGGTCCGTCCCCGTCCGATCTCGCCGATGTCACTATGGATCTGAACGAAGCGTTCAGCGACATGCCTCCGCTCGATGACTCCAGCGAGTGATCTATGAAGAAGCAAGAGCAACGTCTTGGGATCTACGCCTAGTCTTGTGTTTTCTCTTAATCACGTGCTCATCGTGCTCATACTGTGAATGTTGCTGAAAAAATATCTTTGACTGGTGACGATCCAGTTTTCGAAAACATACATAGTTTTCTACAACTTCGCACTCATGACTTCTTATCACCATGAGGTAAGCCGTGCTAGATGCGGAATAATGATGCAAACCCATCAGCTGTGCAGTGTTATCAGCTCGGTCCGGCCCGCGGCCTGGCGGTTAGGCGTCTTCCCTTCACGCTGGATGCTGACTCACCGGCGAGTGTTCGACTCTCGGTTAGGTAAATCGTTTTGTGTGTCCTTTCACCCTCGAGTGCTCATACCAGTTTGGTGATGTGAAGTTTGATGAATCAGGAAAATGCCTATGGCTACAATCCAATAAAGGATCAAAAATCGCGGACTCGCACACAGTTGGGATGGGCATCGACAAAGGCGACTTGCAGCAAGCGCCAGTCATTATGAAGCGCGGTTCTTAAATTTTTGGAAAGCAAATTGCAGCTAGCGTTTGTCCCATCTCACTCATACCCAATGTTTTAGTCAGTTTGGTTGTGACATCTCATACGTGTGGTCAAGCTGTTTACGATGCCCGGGACTCATTATCGATACATATCCATCAATAAGTTAAAGGAAGCTCATCGTAATATTCGAAAATCGCAACCCATGTGACGTAGTTGTGCTCGCTCGCTTCCTTTCTCACGCCACACCTCCGAAAAGCGCAACGTGTGCATTTTACTCCGTACTCTGTATTCCTAGCACCCAAATGGATGCATCTCCTGACCCATACTACGCAACAAACACTCGCCGCATCATCACCATCACATTTCCCACAAGAAGACCAAACTGAACGACAGTCCTGCCCGCTGCGTTGAAATATGCCACATATCGGTCACTCAGTCTGCGGCATTCAACCGGAAACGCGGAGACCATGGATGCCGCAGCAAATGAGTTGGAATAAGGCGACATTCCTCGATCATATTCATAGAATTCTCGAGTATGGACGCTTGTTGTCGAGTCGTACAGCTCTTGCATCGACTGAGCAGTCACTTGCAATGCTTGCCAATCCAAGTCTGCCGCCTGACGCCCGCATTGCTGCTCAAACATTGTCCTACGACACGAGACCAAGCAGTCCAAGTATCTGTATATGAAAGACTATTTATGCACTTCCAAAAGTCTGGGGCCACAAAGTCATTGTCTCACTTGCAGTCGCCGACCAAATGCGGGTTATCAACTGATAACAAAAAGTCAGTATTTCCACCTGACTCCAAAAATGCATTCGATTCTTGCTCGTATTGTTGGCAACGAGAGTGGCACTGACCTGCGGCTGCTTGGTTTGCTGTTTGCAAACACGGAATATGTGAAGCGAACTCTGAAATGCGGAGCTGGTGATAGCCCACAAATAGTCATAATCGGCTAGCTTACCATTTAGACGATTAATACAAACAAAATCCGCCAATCGATATCCACTTAAGACTGCCGTTTTCAGACGCGAATCTTGGCATTTGTTATATTCCATGCGGCCTGTTTCATAGGCTCTGCAAAGTACATAGACAGCACATACAAATTTGAATTTGAATTTTTCTCCAATTTGCTTCGGCAAAATTTTGAACTTCGGTTTTAAAATTCCTCCATACGGGAGCACAATTATGAATCTAGACGCCATGGAATCAAATTCCGCAGTGGTATTAGGTTAGATAGAGCCTAGATAGAAATTTCAAACTACCAATCTCTGACCTACCTGCAATACTCTCGGAACGAAGTACTTGTAAATGTCTGTGAATACAAATGTCGGAATAACTGACGCGATGTCGGCAAAGAAATTGAAAAATACACGTAATATGGATAGAAATTCTGAAGTGGTGCATAAGATGCTTCTCGAGCCATATCAATGCATGGATCCGAATTCTGAGGCACATTGATTTGCCCATGACTGACCACATGGCAACCTAAAGCAATCAAGAACACTGCCTAGGCCTCCCCTGAATTCCTCTGATGCCATCTAACCCCTCAGAGTGTGTGCGTGCTCTCCTGTTAGCCGTGCTTTTCTCAAGCTCTCAATTTCTCTACTCGCAGAGCAGATATCGAGTGCAGTAAAATCCAGAAAGCTCCTTCAATCCGGCAGTTTTACAATTACTCAAACTTCTTCCCTTCGAATGCTCCTTTGCGGAGAAAGTTCTCCTGAGAAACACAAGGCTAATAAGAAAACACAATTCCTGCAGGGTGTATCCAATATACAGACCTAGAACGACGAAAATCCAAAGTCGTAGGGCACTAATCTTCTTCATATTTTCACAAAATTGTTTCCTCTTTTTTGGGAATATCTTATCGACAAGAGCACAGAAGGCACAGGCCTACGACGAACACTGTTCACCAGCGGCACGTGTATTCCCCCGTTCTACGTACTGTATGAGCACTTGAGTAGCGAGTCTCATTCGACCAAATGCAGTCATCGGGAGTAAATGGAAAACGGTTTTTGAGCAAAATGCCGTGAACCTGAATCAATTTCGAGTGTTTTCTACCAAAATTCGAATCGTCCCTCGGTCGCTGCTGACATGAAAAGGGCATGTGTACATAAGACGAGAATAGGCCTGCAACGAGGACCATGCCACTACTCACGAATGAAACTTTACATAAAAACTTATTCAACAATGATTTAGGATTTTTTGAGCGTATTTGAAAAGAATTGGCGAAAAGTGGGCGAAAATTTTTAGCGATTGAGTCATTTATGTTCATCCTCGCGTTTTGACGCTGCTTCTGGGGACCACTTGCCTCAGGCCATGGAAGCATATACTTTACTTGAATATCTAATCTGAAGGCGTGAATTTTTTCTACAATACCCTGAACAGAGGCATACTGTAGTTCTTGGGAGCCAAATACTCAAGTAAAAGAAAAACCAGACAATGACTCAGGTAAACTGACAAAAACTTGCAACTGTTGTTTCTAGAAGACCTAAACCTTTCACGAACACTTATAGCTTGAGTGATAAGGCGGTAGTCGAAGCGTTTTTCACTCACTCAGCCCTCCTAGAGCATACGATAATTAAGATGTGCCGATGAAAAAGCCAAACGAATCGTGTTTGATATTTTAAGGAAGATTGATTAGGAACACTTTCGTCAAACACTTATGACGGCCGAGCTGGCATCGCCTCGCTCTCTCACATGACCACGGTATTCGGAGGAAATGGTTGGTGACGAAAAGAAACGTTCTCTATTCGATGTGAGGCTTTGAATTGTGAGCACATTTGTGTCCAAGTGCAATGAGTGGAATGACAGGCGCCTTTGTTTCATTCAAACTGCGGGACTTGGAAAATCTTTGGCCGTTTTGTTTGAAATGCCAGTTTGAAAGGGTGAAGAAAAAGATTGCTAAAGTTTTGTAAGAATAATGAGTACACTTGGCCTGAAAAAGTCCTCCAGATGAACTTCATAGCTTGAAGAATGAAGGTTTTTAGAAGCTTTAAAATGAAAACTATGCTTGCACGAAGTCTGAGGTTCACATTCTGGCTTACCCCTGCACAAAAGGTGGAGTCTTTGCGCATTTCTTCCCTTTGCTCTTACATGTGTCATTTGTTCATTTCCAGTCGTTTTCGTTCAAAAAAACTGAGCGAAATAAGACTAATGAGATCCCAGAGACGAAAAAGCTGTAAGCTGTCTTTTGGGTTCGTGCGCGCAGGTGGTAGAGTTAAAGCTGGGCGCTCGAAGGCAACGATTGTGAGTAGACAAGAAGCGTAAGCCCCTAACATTATGCGCTTGTAAAACCGACTTATATAATGCTTGCCGGTGTCGCATGTCAAACCACCCGCATGTCAATGTAATCGCTGGTTATTACCCGACCCAGGCCAAAGCAGTTCTGTCCTTTGTTCTATGAAGTGATTCCACATGAGTCCCCATGGCCGGTGGGCAATTTTGCGCTCATCCAGACTTTTATTTCAAATTTCACTTTTTCATGAATTCGAAAAGGCACAACGAGATTCTTGTGTTCTTGTGTATTTGGCTGATGGGCAATATCCAAATGGATTCGACGATAAAGCAAAACGGGCACTGCGACAGAAATCTGGGTCGTTCGTAGTCAAGAATGGACGGGCCCTTTATCTTCTGAAGGATTCAGGTAAAGGTGTGCAGGAAACTCGAGAGGAGAGGATCGCTGATATCAACGCCAATCCACATAATCGCCAGTGTGCGGACGTACAGCATCCAATACGAGTTTCGTCAGAATCAGAATACGGGTGGGGTGTCGACTTTGTTGGACCACTGCGTGAAACTGAGAACGAGAACAGGCATGGTTTTTAGAACATACAGTAGGTACTTGAGCTGAGACCGTATCCACAGTCCAGGAGAGTCTAGCAATTTTGAGCATTCTAAGGTAAAGAATTTTGCAATGATTTTGAATGTTCCATGTGTTAGAAGCTCGGTATCGGCTCGGTATCAAGACAGCATATCACTATATATGCTCTTTGTCTTCGTCGACTGAAGTGGCGCTTGCTGCAGAAAAATATCAGGTCTAGAATATTTTGCAACTTTAAAAATGATCCCCGGATACTTTGACATGACCCTGATTACATTGGAATATGTCAATTTAACCAGCCGGCTACTTTGACATAGCCGTTTGCCAATGTCAAACTATCCCGGTTACATTGACATGTGACACCGGTGATGACATAGAAGGCCTCAGAAATTTGAATATAAACAAATGTACTAAATACATGAGAGTGAGCAAGCGTGACAGGACAACAGACATATACCTCGTACATGTGCACATGTATATACAGTACCATAAACAACAAAACACCGGACCATCCGACCATTCTCATCGTCAGATCGTGACAGAAGAAGTCAACATTTGAATGTCTACTTTTTCCTCTTCGATACAATTCACCAAAACTTGATGCTCCAAGCCCACTCCATTGCTTAATTTCAAAGCTTCTAATCTCAGTTCGGTTTCACATAAATTGATGAAACTGGAATCATTATTGCTTTCTCTGGCTTTGACGAACAAGCGTTTACACGAGTCCCTGATCACCCGCCCTCCTTGGCGCCACTTATTGAGCAAGCGGAACACCTCGTGCCGCAGTTGCTTGTTGCAAGCGCAGTAGATGGGCAGGCGAATGCAGCCGGTCACAATGGTCAGCAGGGAAATGGTGTCAGCGGCGAATGTGTAAAATCGCCCGTCCAATACGCTCTCAAGGTTCTCCTTGTCGACGTGCTCCCAAATGCTGATGATGACGTTGAGAAGGTTAGATATCAAATATGTGGACACTATGGCGCAGAGCATCAGTGTGGCTGCGCGAATACTTTTCTTGCGCTGACGTGCCAAATCGCCCTGAAATATGAGATTGTAAGGAAAAATGACAAGTGGCCGATGGCACCAGGGTCTTGTCGATCGATCAGAGATCTAGAGTGGTAAGAACCCCATGCTCACAACACCATTGAGCCCATCAGAATGGGATGGGTTTATTGAAACTGGATCTGCAAACCATGAAAATAAAACTCAAATTTACTCACCAGAGTCAATGAAATCAAAGCCGAATGCATTTCCATCGGATTGCTTTTCAAATGCATCAGAATCGAGCCGTTCAAGAATATCAGTAGGGCGAATGGTAAAAAGACGTGAGCGATATGACGGAACCAAAGGGCGTACGCAATTTTATAGGTAAAATCCTGGGCCAATTTGGACGGCATAACATTGTATTCACCAAAGCCAGTACAATTTTCTTCGTGTACCACGATTACTTCCCAGAACACGGTACCCTTGGAGATTAAGGCGAAGCAGAACACTCCGAACACGACCAGCCACCGATCCTTATAAGTACACGTTCGATATTTGAGCCAGGTCAACGTGGACAAGAATCGTTCGGCTGATGCCGAGACGATCATGTAGGCCGATACTGTCATGGCCACGTGAGTCGAGGCGAACACCCAACGAACGTATCCGTGCCATAGTCGATACAGCATGACACTTTCGGCGTAATCGAACAATATCTGCACTGACATCATCAGAATGTACGATATCTCGGCCACAATATCACACACGGCCAGGATGCACAGATAGAACACGTGAGTCCTGATCAAAGGCGACCGAGCTAGGACGTGAATCAGCAGGCAATTGTTGAAAAATCCAGTCATAGACACGAGTGAACCAAATACAGTGATTAGGAAGAATTTTTCAGTCAAATATGATTGAGGTTGGTAAAAACAAGGATCCTCTTCTTCAGGGGACCCCGATGAGAGGCTATCATTTGACATATTATGACTGGCCATATTTGGCTCGACCAGAAACGTGTAATCATTTGGTGCAGTCCACATTGTTGGCGTGGGATCCGTGTTTGATTTTGACTTTTTAAAGCCTCTCTCTTAGCAGTAAATATGGAAATGGAGTGGCTGGAGTGTAACCGAAACCCCCGAGCTACTTACGGGGATTGTGTCTTGGATTAAAATGGAGACCTCGTTCCACTCCTAAATAACTGACGCAGTCGCCGTCCAGGCGTTGTTATGATAGGAAAGAGTGTACTGAGTCAAAGGATCGATTCGAAGGTGGCTTTACTCATAATAACGCTCCGACGATTCTACCACGTGAAATTGTCCAAGTAAAAAGAAAGAGCGTGGTTGTTGGGGTTTGTTTTGGATGGACCACGTGAGTTTTGGTCTCAATGACCTTCCTTCCTTTGACTAATGACCAGCACTTCGAATTGGTCAATTGTGGAATAGGTGTCTCTCGACTGAATGACCAGGGCTTGATTCAGGCAACAGACTCGGCCTTGATGAGAGCGGAGAGAGGGAGCGAATGTTCGTGCATCGAGGACTCTTCTAGCAACGAGGAGTGCACAAAGCGGTTTCTAATCCGATGCTTACGTCTCTCGCGAGGCCCAGCCTTCCAAGAGTAGAAGCCGAGAAATTTGGGTGTCTACCTAAAAGAACAAATGCTCTTCCATTTATCATCAAAAGTGCAAGAAGTTTACGCGCAAGGCACATTCCCCTCAACGCCGAGGTCAGACGTACGTAAACGTTTTTGCACAGCCATTGCTATGTACCTAAGTCGTATTTGCCATAGAAACACCAGTCACTGAAACAGCCGCTACCTCGCACGCCCTCTCCCTCGGCTACCACCTTTCTTGCACGAATCAGCGTCTCGGAAAGAATCCATTAAAACCCCTAACCTGCCCGTTTTTGGTGTGGTTTCGTTGAAAAAAGATGTTTGTACGAATAGCAAAAAACGGGTGCTGTCTAGGATTGGGTTGGGTGGAAGATAGATATTGGCGAGAAGGCGATTGGCGTAAGTGCGAATTATCTTGGTGGCAGCCACTGAAAAAAGAAATTTGAGGAAGGCGGGCATTTCCACGAACAGTCGGGCCATTATCATGAGGAAAGCGCGAATGCGTTTTACTAGGTAAATAGTCAAAGAGTCAATTTTGGCAGACGAGTGGCGAACGAACTAAATGTTCGACCGTTCTCCGATTTCTTTTTTCGTGTCAAAAGAGAATCAGTGAAAAGGAAATTCAATTCTGCTGTCTGCATAAAAACGATCTCGAATAGAACATGTCCATATGAACTTTTTGATGACATCTTTTCTATGGAAGTGTCAACATAAGCAGACCTGAGGTTTGTGCAAATATAATCACATTTGGAGGCGATCAATCAATGCGAGACCCTCCAGACATCGCTTCAGCAGGTAAAACTTGGTCCCTGTAATGAATTTAGGTCCTTCTGTAAATGTTAACTTGCACGCGATTTCGGGAAATTGGATGCAATTTACTCCTGCCGTAACTGCGGCGCCATTGCCAACTTGCTGCCGGGCCCTGCCGTACCTACATAATCCAGTGGGGGAATGTCCGTCTGGTGCAGAATCTGACAGCGTTCCAAATGGGAGCGGGCACATACTTGAAGACTCAATGCTACAGAGCTGTCTATCGATTTGATTTTATCGTCGCCGTTGCCATGTTCGACGGAAATGATGTCCACGCACATGGAGTAGTCCTTTTTATGACAGACCTTGGAGTACCTACCATTCCCGGGGGATCATTGTTGCAGCCTTATTTTCACGTTTGCCAGCAGGGAGTCTTGATAAGAGCCAAACCCGCAGCTGATTGATCATTTCGGTTAGGCCTGCATCGGAATCTAAAGCTATTAGCTGCTAATCCGTAAATTGAGTCCGTCTCGCGTATTAGCAGCAAAAGTCGTCTCGTGGGAAATTGCATTAGCACTTCTTGAGTGTCCTCGCTTTAGAACAGGGCTTCCAAAAGGCAGCTATAAAATTGCCAGGGATGAAAAAATAAGGGCATAGAAAAAAGGTGTCGAATACGTTTATAATCGGTTTCTGAGTGATTGGGGAGATCAAGCCTCCGAGTAGGAAATATGAGGGCTGATGTGATCTGCTAAATGGTCCAGTGAGATGGACTCTTCATTGTGAGCGTATCCGGGTGATGCTTGGTGACATAACGACCGAATGTACTTGAAAGGATCAAATACATAGATGAAGCCAATGAAGGGGAGAATAGGTAATGATACCATTATTCCACAAAGGGGACAAAGGCCGGAAAGTGGAAGCTTTGAGGTGGTTACAGAAAAGGGGGGTCCGCATACTGTATCGAGTGTGGGAGAAGCTCGGATGCATACAAAAGTGCAGAAGGACGAAAAGAACACAATATTCAAAAGACAACAATCGGTTTTCTCTTTTAAACAAATGTTCGATCGAAAAGGGGAGCATGCCTTGTGTGCCTTTTAGACTTTTGTGCCCCCTCCGCCCTCTTGAGCGATGCCTCTCGTGGCCAGCAATCAGACCTTTATAAAGCAAGGCCGTATTGGTCACATTACTTCCAGTTGGAGAATCCAGAAAGTATTGACGAGTGGGCCCACCCATAGGTAGGAGTACGATGTCAACGAGGGTTTTTTAAACCCCTTTATCTCATAGGCGAGCTTGGAACTCCACCTGCAATGCACGATCGCGGCCTATAGTAGTTCCGCTGTGTCCACTAATCGTAAGCGCGCCGCCCAAACTCCCAGAAAACCTGGTTTCCATCCTGGCAGCGCTGTGTAGCACAGAATGCAAAACGTGCATGCAAGTATAAAAAAGCCAAGCAGAAACGGGCGGCGCAGTCCATTCTTGACGTCTTTGAAAGAACTGGACCACATGGGCAGGTCTCCCATTTGAGTCTGTCTACCTGCCTCAGTGGCCCTCTACGCACTAGATTCCACTCATGTCAGATCCGCCTTTTTCTCAGCGGAAGCATCAATGAATCGACAGCAAAATTACCAGCCAATACACTTCATCTTTTATTTCACCGGATCATGGTATGCCTGAATACACACTGTTTCCAAGATAGCAAGAGTCACACGGCCACCACTGATGTGATATTGATGTTCATCGCCAGATATAACATGGTAATTGAAATAAATCATTCCCTCCAGCCATAGCTGTCCTGACAGCGGCGTAAAGTGACGCAACGCCACCAGTCACACCCAGGGCGATCACCAAGAAATTAATAATCCATTCGTACCATCGGATAGAGACGTCGCACCTAATGGGCACCGTAAAGTGTGAATTTGCGACACTGTAATCACGAAGAATACCTGCTCTGAATAGAAGAATCCGCCCTTTTTAATCGAAGCAGCATGTAAAAGACACCAGGAAAAATGAAGGTCATACAAGCCACCGTTGTGCCTCCGATAAGGTCCAGAATAATGCCGAAACTGGGAATGCTTTCGGCCGCGAGTAAGATAAGAGCCATTAGTGCGGTCCTCAATAGAATGCGTTTCCAAGTGAAATCTGAAATGGAAGAACAATCGAGGAATTCCTCACGAAATATGGTCGTCGCATACAATTCTCCAAACGAAATAGATGTTCGAGTTCCTGATTGACCGGGTTGACGATGATAACGAGGCTAAACAGGACATGAATGGTGATCAGAATGGTGGTGGTGTCCTGAATCCAACCAGCAGGAAGAAAGCGGAGGATGTTATCTAAAAAACAGTTCTAAGAAGGCCGGGATGACGCTAATAAATGTTTACTATCTATCGCCAGAGTATCGCCGTATACCACGTATGCCAAGACGCTAACCGAGAGGTAATACAAGGTGATTACTGAAAAATAATCTGGGCAATTCGAGCAAAAGTTGCAGAAGATAAGCACTTTCAGTGCGCCAGACAAAGTGCATAATCAAGACATACACACCAGCATAGGATTTTGTAATAGCTGAGAAGAACAATGAAGGTGTTTTCATGTCGTGCTGGATGGTGGGAAAGGCTGCATGACCACCGAACGAGAACATGATTGTTCCATATCCAAGAACAAAGTCTACGAACGACCTGCTACCATGTGTTGCTGGGGCTTCCTGGTTCTGATAAACTCGGCAAATTCCAATAATTATGATGATGACTGCGACAGTTGTGGACCCAACGGCGCCAATAGTTACCGGCCTGTGAGAGCAAAAGCTAAGTTGCAGAAAAAGTACCACGGTACTTCAAACGCCACTGGTCCACACTATAAGAAACAGTGGTGGAAAGTTCTGACTAATGAAAGACCAAACCAGGCATCACAGCTACCAAACCAGAAGTGTTTTGGCGATCCCAGGTAAGTAAACGGCAGCATGACCAGTGCCACAACCAACAGCCAATAGCAGAAACTGATCTGTGTGTGGAACCATCGTTGCAGCAAATCACTGATGTTCGATGAAGCCAGCAGCAGAAATACAATAGCGATACCAAACAAAGTAATGTACACGCAGCTTGATACGGCTACTCTAAATTAGTGAGAAGTAGCTTGGTTTGAGTTGGAGTGGAGAGTGTCACAAACTGACCTGCCAACTTGGCCAGCAGCCCTCAGTCCAATTTGGGCATAAGGCTGCTTGGTATGCAGCTTGTAAATTGGCCATCGCTCTTGCATAATCGTCCAGCAACATCCCAGTTGCATGCCAGTGTAACTGCATAAAAGCGAAGCAAATATCAAGACGATGATGCCGAACCAGCCTAGAGGAAGAAAGATATGTGAGGGATAGACGGGCGCGTCTCACAATTTTACCTTCTCGGTACAAGGCGTTCGGTAGGGAAACAATACCACCACCTGCCACTTGGCTGACAATTAGCAAAGCTGTTATCCAAACTCCATAGCCATCTTCCACCGAACGATCAAGCAGTGGCCATTTTTCCATTGTATCACGCAGCGTGTTGCAAGTGAGAGTGGAATTGCTTGAATATTGTCCACCGCCGTACAATTCGCCGCTTGCAGGACAATGACACTACGAGTCCCTGATTGGTAAACAATGTTACTTGACCACTTGTTGCACAAGGAGGCACAAAAATTTTTATTGACAAATTTGTGCCAGGTCGTCCAGCTTACACCATTCTGATAAGAGAACAAACAAGCGAGTTCAGCGCAACACATTTTACCAAACTCCAGTAATCTAACCTGAAAAGCATGAATTTTTGCGCTTCTTAAACTTTGATGGATCAAGGATCTTGAAGATTGCGTCTCTGCTAAGAAGGCTTATCTGCGCTGCGAGTGTCCCGATTAAGCTAGGTCTCACAGACAGCAACGAGACCACCTGCTACAAACTCATGCTGTGAAAGAATGCTCGACTATACCAGCATGGCTCAGGTGGGCTGATGCTAGAAGGCAGCTTCTTCAGTGTGTTTAAACAGTGTACTCCGAAATATCCATAGAGTTCCTTATGTACTGTGACCAAATCAACTATTGTATTTATCTCGAAGTGAGACGAATTTTATTTGCACGCGATAAAAAGGTGAAGAAAATAGTGAAGAGCCAGGGAATAAATGAATTAATCATTGTCTGTTAGTCGGGGATACCGGACGCGTACCTCAGGCACCTCGTCTCTAAGTCTCCATATGTCAAACTGACAATGACTAGGGCTACAACCTTTAGCGCTAAGAACAGTTTGAAAGTCTGGAGAGCAATGAGATAAATACGAACTCTGGTCGGTGAGGTACTGCATACCACTCTTCCTTTGCCCTGCTGTAATGCTCAGATAGTGGCTTTGGTGCGAAACTAGCTTTAGCTTTCTTTAGTAACTTATTACTAGTAGGTGTTGTCAGAAAATGATCTTTCTGACCTCTCTCATCAAAGCGCCGGAAACTCCGTGAGGATCAACAAAGATTTGCAATCTGGAGGTCAAGCCGTGCGGTGTCAAAAGCAGCTCCGCAGTCATACTGAACATCCCAATTGTAGAGCGTTCTCAGCCATTGGTTTGTCGGCGTAGACCTCGGCCGCCGCTCAATCGATGAGCTTCGAGTGAAAGGAGACCTACTATATCAGATTTCCACTATTCCCATACTTTTACGGTTTTGCGCCGAGACGGTGATCTGAAACTCGCGTCTGATGCCTTCTAGTCATAGTACGAGACCCGATCAAAACTACTGGTGCCATCATCGCTTCTTTAAGCCATACGGTGCGACCTCCTGCTGGCTGGTTCCTACTCGTACATGAACACATGGTTCCTTCGTATATGAACACATAGAAATAGGCCATTCGTGTAAACAGTTTATTCTTTTCTGCCTTGGCAATCCTGATAAGCTGGTGCACATTTTAAAATGGGCATATCTGTTGAGAATAAAGGATCGATTTGAATAGTTGACTTGAAGTGTGCCGAGAGATGGACGTAGTCTGGTTCGATAACCTAATGTGATTGGCGTGCAGTCCGTTTTTGCTGCCACGCCCAACATATGGTGCAGTAATTACCGTGACCTTTATATTCATGACAGTGACGAATCTGGAAATTAATTTGATTACCTTTTGTCAGGTCCGAAAGACGAATTGGGACAATGCGGCACAAAGCGACGCGTTTTACTGCTTGTGCAGGTCTTTGCACCCATAAATAACTCGCACATAGTGTGCTTCTCAAAGCCCCTAAGTCAAGCCATACGCAAGCAGGATCACCTAATTTTCCACGCAGACGATCCCTTTTATTGCCTGCACTGCCCACGCAAGGCTGTCAAAAGAAGCCCACGTTTCTCACACTCGTCTTGTCTTGGAAGACAGGACACTAGTCCGAGCGGGGCAGACACCGCGATCTGGAAAGCATAGTGGACGGCCGATAGAAACATCTCGTCGATCTTCTTTGCTCGTCTTCGTTGCGACGGATTCGAATACCCAGGAGACGCCAAAGCAATCGCGATCGGGAAACTGCTCGTTCTGCGGGGTGCTGCTCTTCAGGCTCGGCTCGTTTGGTGATGTGGCTGAAAAGAAGACAGCGAAAAATGAAAATGAAAAATCCGAAGGTCAAAGCTATGTGAGAGAACGGCACGTAAGCACTTAGACTTTTAGGCTTCCCTTCCCAGCATAACTATTCACTCGTATTTCTTCGTGCTTCTCTTGGCATTTGACTCACGTCTTCGACATTATCAAATATTTCCCTTGATTTCAGAAGCCGTATAGTTGCGTAATTGGGATACGCCTCCGCAATGTAGTACCTCGAACCTTGGCGGTCACAGCATGGGCAACCTTGCATGTGCTCTGTAATAGAACAAGTACCGACACTTACTTATCACCAATCTCCACGTCGTCGTCGACTTGTTCGAAACTGCCAAAAGCGTGCGTCCCTAAGTGCAAGAACGCCACCAAAACAATGAGTACGAGGAATCCCTTAGCCATCCTCGATTCTGTCCAACTCTTCTCGCACACTAGCCAGAAACTTACAACAATGTGGAACAAAATTTTGTGCCTTTTTTAAGAACATGTCCAGATCTGTGTTTGTCACATGCGACCTATTCGAACTTGTCAAATGCACGACGCCCGCACAAGACCACTCGCCCAGTGTCCGATGCAGATATTCTATTCGCGTGTTTCGAGTGGGTTGCGCAAAACATGTGTCAAATGCACAGAATATAGCTTGAAAAGGTGAGCGCGTGAAGCGGATTCGGATAAGCTTTGCTCCTCTTTTTTCTGAAATTGTACATCCGATGGATAAGTGTGGAGGAAAGGCAAAACCCGTGCCGCTCAGTGCTGCTTTCCTGTCCGCTTGCGCAAACAAGGCCAATGCGCACGTAAGTCTTGAATATAATGTAAGCAACCTCCATCCGGTAGCAATTACTGCGTTGAGGGAAAAACAATCGATAAAGATTTACCCGATCGCTAAATAGATAAGATTATTAGCGACGACCTTTTGAGCATCTCATAAACACGTCCTCGAAAGGGTATTTCACTGAGCACGTCAACACGACTAGATTGTTGGGCTAACAATAGAGTTTCCTGTTGCTCGTACAAAAAAAACCTTCTGCTTTGGCCAGATTATTTAAGCAAGGCATGTCACAGGAAAGGCGACAATGCAAGGCACTTTTAAAGTGCTTCCTAAATGAACGAGAGACCCGGATCCGGAATTGACACTGAACATGCCTGGGCATCCTGAAGCGTGGCTCCAAGCGATGTGCTAATCAAATGGAACCTTACGAAGAGAGAGACAATGGACAGTATGGGCCAGCAAAAAGTTCTTCGGCATTCCATTGTGATTTCAGAAATGTTAAAAATAAATTTTTTTTCAAACTGGTTTTGCAAAAGACAAGCTTTGTTCTCGCTGGCTTCGGAAATCTCGCAATCAAACCCGTAGGTTTGACATTACTTGTAGACCCGTGTAAGAACTTGAAGACAAAGAGCCAGTACCGGCGCCCTTTGCTTGGACCTCGATGACGCAGGCGACAGACATAAAAGACCAAAGATGTCCAATTAAGCATTTTCTTACTGTAGCGTGCCATTGTTCAAGTGTTCAGGTTTTTGGTATTTTTCAATCATAGCAAAGGTCTTGAAAACATTTTTTCCGCCTCGCAATGTATTACATATATACTGCAGGGTGCTTGGACTCGAGCTGCTTGCCAAAGTATTTGATAATAAAGAATACAGAGGCTCGCCGTATTTTCTGAAGAAAAGACGGATGTACGTCAATGGGCGTGCGTAATTCGGAAGGAATTGTGACGAAGGATGACCTGCCATCCCCTCTAATTCTCTTAATTTGATGCGGAAAATGAAAATTATGTGCGCTTAGTCGCATATATAACTAGCGACAGTGGCGGCTCAGATCAGTTCTCGCCGCTGCTCACTTTTCTCGTCAGCCCTCTCCAAGTCAATCGAATCATCCCGTGATGAATGCTGTTACTGCTTGTGTTCTTGTTTGCATCTTACTAGCTTATGGTCAACAGGCGGTGATGGCCGACTCGAAGCTGCCTAAGATTCCAAAGTGGCGCATCGTGGCCATCCCTGGACGAGGCCGCCCATCTGGTTCCAATCCCAACGAGCCTGTCAGGTGAGCTTCATAAAAGTTGCTTTTGCTCAGTTAGGATCATAATGTGCCATAATCTCCTTGAACAGCACTCATTCGTGGTCACTGTCGGCCTCGCCTCAACACGCTCTCTTTGTCCCAGGCAAAGCAATATCAAGATCACAAGACCCCCCCCCCCCGTCGGGTCTATTTGTATCTGAAATTCACTCACTTTCAGGTACCTGAGCATGCTCTCAATGATGCCGTACGACTGGTATCGAACGATGAAAGATATCAAGTCAAGACAGTGAAAAGCTGATTTCACAAAATCGGCTTCTTCAAATGATTATAAGGAGGCTCATTTAAAAAATACCTTATTGTTCTCGTTGTAAGAGAAAAGTTTACATGACACGGATGCAGCTACGGTATTGTCATGTATTACTTGATCTGTACGAGCATGAAAACTTGTGCCCTGTTATGAAAGGTTGCTCATGTGACTACATAACATTCGCCAGGCAACAGGCACGAAACAATTGTCTCATAAGCCGAATGACACTTACTTCAATTTAGGAAACTTAATTAGCCGGGATGAGTCGGCAGTTATAATAATTCTAGGGCGATAGCACATTTGCATTCGCCATAGTCTGACTCGTACGCTCGGGACGCCTACAGATAAGGGAATAATCTAAAAACGATTATCTCCCTACCGTCTTTTATTACCTTTCATCTCGCGCGATAAGATTAATTTAAAATGAAATATACCGGATTTTCAAGTTTCCCGACTCATCAGCTCAGAGTTTTCTTCTAGAAAACATCCAAGTGACGCATAAGACTTAGCAAAGTTCCGTTTCGGGATACCCTAGAGACGTAATGGATGATGCTTGACGCCAGATGCATAATCTCCCTCCCCAGGAATATTGTTTGTTCGTGAGATCCTATTAGCATAAATGAAGAAAATACTTTTTTGGCGCACCCACGCCCTTGAAAAGCATACAGGCGTCTGGTAGTGACAGGCGGAAATCTGGCGTTTTTAAGTCCCATATTACACAATTCTCAGACCAATCTCACGTGCCAGAGTCTTCTGCTGGCATTCTGATATCCCGCACTCTTTCCCTAACGTCTCTCCCTCAAGCCCTAGGCCTCGTAGAAGAAGAGTCTCAATTTGTTCAGGCGCCTCTGAATCACAGTCCCGAAAAACAACAACAAAGTGCATGAGATAGTGCTGGCCTTTACGGATTTTGAGTCCCTGTTTGTTCAAGCAAAGCGAAGGATGAAGCATAGTGGGTACACCTGGCGCCTCGCGACCGAGGAGAACTCGTGGGAGGAAGAAAGTAGAAACGATGACTAGTGCCACTCTAATACTGCCAGCTAAATGCCTGTATTTGAGCCAACAGTCAAAGTCTTTTATCATCCGTCCTCTTGGTACATCCTTCCTGTTACTCCCGCTCTATCGATAATTGCTCAGAAGTCGTCCGGTGTTAATTAGCTGGAAAATGGATTTTTCCACGTTGAAATCGTTTGGCTTTTTCCTATCAGTTTTAAGGATCGGTAAGTTGCATTATTCATCCCCAAGATCCTAAAGTTACCAACATAACTTTTCTTCAGTACCAGTCACCACTCAGTATGTTCCTATAAACAGCATTAACCCAGATTCGTGCTTGGAACAAGCCTTACAGCGATGGTACGTTCCAGCAGCCACCAGATTCAGCCAATTCGCCGCATTCACTTTGTCGATGCCCTCATCGAGGCATTTGTACGAGAATCTGTTTACGCAGAACTTTAGTCCTCAGACATTCAAGGACTACTGCAGGTGAGAGAGCCTGGAGGTAATGCTATAGGTCACGTTGAAGATGGCATCTACTATAGGAACTACCACGCCGGCCGAAGGCAATACGAGCGGTGCCCTCCATCACCACAAAAGACAGCGGCTATGGCAGGCTACGGACTGGCTGACTACATTTGCATACAACGGCTAGAAGGTAGGGTGCACGAAGAGTTGGGGCGACAAAGCTAAAATGTTTGATACTTTCAGATTTTTCCAATGCATTGCCATGTCTGCAAAGTTCAATTGTTGTGACGGCGGGACTGTGTGCTCAGCAATGTTCGCAATTTGAACACGCCTCCAGAATGTATTTACAACCACAAACAGGCATCGACCCGAAAATATACATGGCTGGCGACTGCCGGTAAGTACCTGCATGCCATATTTTACGTCAGAGTAGACTACTTTTGTTCCTAGCTACTTAAAATGCTTATCCGATTGCCGGCGTCCTCAAGTGGCGGCACGTTGCGGCCAAACAACGGCTAATTTAGTGGCTGAGGCACTGCAAAACACGATGATTAGTGTGCGAAAACAACAGGACCCGAATTATGCACGCACCTACGTCCAATACGATCTAAATGGACGCACCATGTATTACACACTTCCAGAAGAATGCCAAGCGATCGTCATGGGTACCCCGATTCCAGGTCTTGGAGCGACACCAATTTCAGACCCAAAACCAATTCCTCTACCAAATCCGAACATACCATTTCCCAATCCCAATCCATTTCAGCCATTATTCCCTCAACCAGCTCCCTTCCCTAATCCAAACACAGTCTCGAACCCCTTGGCGGACGTCAACCCCAATCCCTACCCGTATTGGGAGTCAAGCACTAGAGGATACGGGGCATCGGGCACTCGTGTAATCGTGTCTTTTGCATCCATGCACACAATATTCCTGATGTGCTGTTTCCTGTGCTCTGTTTTAAGTTTGGTGAGCTGATTCTTCCTTCTAGCTGATACTTATCTTTGCCACAGAAGCTTGTTGTTCCATCTAGCTCTTTTCCTGCTGGCATTACCCGTTGTACGTAAAATTAAACTGCAAATGTCAGGCAGTCCTGGGGGTTTGGATGCGGCCACTCAAGCGGGGTCACCTCAGCATCAAGACGGACTTTAGCTGAGAACCACGTGGCACTCCTGCGAGGTGGAGGGGGCGAAAAGGAAGTGTTGTTATGCGAGCATAAAACAGCTCGATAATCATAAATAGTCATCACAATATTTTCAAGAAACTCAATCAGATTATCAGCCCACTGAAATAGGCTGACCTTTAGTGACACTAGCTTGGTATTGGCAATTTATATAATTAGCGAAAAAGCTGAAAGCGGAACTTCAATTCGAAAGCATAAATCGGTTAAGACAAGCCCTACTGATGAGACGTCAAAAACTACCGAAGAGGAGTTTTGTTGCTGGACGAATCGCCACGTGAAAGAACAAATATGTGGGTTGTATACCTCTTTTCCAAATGCGAAAATCGCGCATGAGCAGCTGCAGGGTACACTGGAGCAGGCACTTCTGGCAGAAGCTTATCAGAAAGCGGCATTTTTCTTCAATGGCAGAAACAGAAAGATCTGACAAGAATGATAGTAGCACTTTGCTACAGTGTGCCTCTTTGCACTTGGTCGCCGTGGTAGCTGAGTCTGCTGATCACGCCGGAAACTGATGAAGAAACACTGTCTAGAACATGCTACCAATGTCTTGGCGTGATCAATTTACGTCAAACGACAAGACCAACCTGGGCGCAGGAAATGCGAAACAGGATAGGCCCTAGGCTGCCAGTCATACCAGGACGTCGCTGTCTGCCTATCATCAGCCGTTTGATCATCACGGCGCTAATCACTTTGCTTGTAGCAGTGCTCTGCAACTTTAAAACACCGTCTATCGATTTTCTGTTTTCACCGCTGTATAGGGAGAGTAGCTTTTTGATTCCACTTTCCAGCCATTACCGCCGCGATGCTAGTTAGTCAGAATGTCTGTCATTTTGAGTCTTTGATCAGATAGGCAAGCATACTGACGCATAAAACTGAAAGTACCCGTACACCATGTTTTGGTAGCATGCAATCGATTTTATCGTACCTTACGACTTCACCTACATCATAGTGGCCGCAGGTAAAGAATCCGTCGCTGGAAGAGCTTTCCGAAAAGAGTAATGGTGCTGATTTTCCGCCTGTCATGAGCAAGCGCATTTCCAGCTGTGATGAAGTCTTGACAACCTTGCCCCCACCAACATTTCTTAACAAGCCTGGGCAAGGCAGGGTTCTTATCCGATTTCTTGGCGCTGCGTGAGACTGCGAATAATAAAGCTTTACAAGGACCTTCCCTTGAAGAGGAGGCTATATTCTTTAAGACTGCGTGAGAAATAAGTAAGATGGGTAATACGGGGGGGGGGGGGGGTAAAACTCTTGGCAATGGCTGTTACATATAATCGCATACCCTAATACGAGGAACTCTGGCAGTAATGTAGCTGTTGTCAGGTTTCCTCGCTGCACGCTCTCTCGTCATTCGTAGCTTTTTCGTAGTTGTGTTCGTATTTTATAGGCACTAGACTGAATATTACTTCCAATAACATCGATTATGCTGTCACAACAACAGGTTGCACCAAGGACATGTAAGAAACACACGGCATCAATGTAGCAAAACTTCCCTGTGGCGCCTGGACTGGATTGTCAACACCCTCTCTGAAAGACCTCATTGTCTGGTCTTGGAGACACTGAATCGTAGGAAAAAAGACTGTAGATCGGACCATAAAAATAGGTTTTGCAGAAACATTTATTCGCACAATATGCGTGCTATTTGTAACTCACAATCAGAGGCATACAGTATTAATCTATGAACCCGCAATCGCAGGCCCGAGGCTTGCATGATTTCAAAAAGGTAAGAAACTGGGCCTGTAAGTGAGTCAAACTACGAATGTCCAAGTACAGTATTCGAAACTTACCCCCCCCCCCCCCCCAGCAAGGGAGGGGGTTCTGAAAGCTTTTGGGAGAGATAAGTCCTAGAAAGCAAAAAAGGCTTTCATGTATTCTCTTGCATCAGAAACTTTAGTAGTAAATGGGGGTTATATGGGATTTAGACTCTGCCTTGTTCACATCACGTTTTCATAGATCGGACCCGATCAGCGAATCACCGAGCACCATTTCCATCCACCCACATCGGATCGGACCAATCGGGCAAGTAGGGTGCCCCCCTATCGAGAGAATCGCCCTCGAAGGCGTCCATCGAACACTGCGAAATCAGCCCACGATCGATAGATAGACCACTCGCTGGACACCATCATATTTTTCTTACTGTTATACTGCATTCTCGCCACTCCTCATTGGCCTCGCAGCCTTCCACGTATGGTGCATGCTCGCCACTTTACACTGCCCTGGCTGGCCCACTGCACTGTTGACACTTTACACCACCCTCGCAGCCAGTACATATAAGCGCTCTCCCTAGCCATTTCTCGTCATTCCGATTGACTGCTCGTTCACGAATGATGGTCTTGGCTGCACAAATTTGGGTCTCGTTGCCCACGCCTGTCAGTCCGTTGCCATTGCCGGTGATCCAGTTGCCAGCGAGTGTGGGTCTTGTTGCCCACGCCGGCTGGTCTCATTGCAGTCGCCCAAGAATGTTGGTCTCGGCAAACGCCAGATGGGTCTGTGTATCGGAATGGCTGCTATGTGACGACCTCCACGCGGTGCAGCTGGAAACTGGTCTCACGATCAGGCCAACGTCACACAAGAAAGAAGAACCGACGAAACGGCAATCGAATACAACGAGCGACGGACAAGACCAGAGGTAAACTTCGTTTACTCAGCAGACTGACTTCTAGCGTCTTTTAACTTTCAGACGAGACTTCCTATACGAGTGGTATATGG
Organism: Mesodorylaimus sp. YZB2_4; assembly: GCA_030248295.1. Classification (NCBI taxonomy): domain Eukaryota; kingdom Metazoa; phylum Nematoda; class Enoplea; order Dorylaimida; family Dorylaimidae; genus Mesodorylaimus; species Mesodorylaimus sp. YZB2_4. The sequence continues at coordinate 187,713 of JASANH010001409.1, read as the reverse complement.
CTGGATGATCAGCCCAGAAGATGGTCTCGTTATTTGATCTCTAACGTACTGGTCGACAGTGAAGGACTCGGTGAGGTGAGTTGTCTCCTCCCCTTCCTTCGAGGTTGCTTTGCTGGTATCAAAGCTCAAGTCCCAACTCGTAAGTGCGTCACGGTGAGAACCCGGCCAGTCAAGCAGCGAATAAGGACAAGACCGAATCTGCATACACGGCCAAGCCAAACGATGAATCGAGCTCCAACTCTGCCGTCGACCATTGGGCGTCTTGGACGAATTGCGATCGTCGGTGTGACATCCAGTGATCTCGATCGTGACAACTTGTGTGTGGCATGTCATTGCTTGTATTGATCGTGGCCGTGTGCATAGTGTCTGTTGGGTTCCTAGGAGAAGGGTGGGTCATGGGAGCGACGAGAAAACGAGTCCGTGCCTTGAGAAGCGTGTTACCTCAGAAAGGCGCAGGGCCCCCGCGCCTATCCTTCCAAACGAAAAACAGGCAATCGCGGCCGATGGTGGTGGCTTAGAACGAACTTCGCGCTCGTGAGGAGGGTCAGGAGGATCTGATCAGGAGTCGATCGATCTCGCCGATCCCTGGACTGTCCTGAAGTAGTGTGCCTCATCGTCAGTTTGCAAAATACATCTAATGCGCACCCGGTGCATAGACGTTTTGTTATCCTCCCTGTCAGGGCTGTAGCGAGACCGAGACGTCGAACTCGTGGTTTTTCTATTTGTCCTGATACAACTCCGCCTGCCCAGCCAGGGAAGAGGGGGAGTCGCTGATAAAGCTAACAATGGGCCATGCAAAATGGTCATATGTGACAAAAACCTGATTTTGAGACAATTGCAACCGAAGTTTAATGACCGCCGCTACAGAAACAAAGATACTTATGACTTGAAATTTAATTAGTCCAGTTCCTAACTGGTTTAAAAGTTTTTGGGCCCTAACTTGCTGATTCAATTCACTCTCGGCCTCTTAATTAGCTAATCACACGTACATATGACCTTTACCCTCCACTGACTCCCAGCGAATAGGTTCTATGTCCCACATATAACCTTTTTTTCTGCATCTTCCTGGTGCATAAGGGTAACAGGTCCCTAAATTTGATGCTGGTTTTTTCCAAAAAACGATCAAAATTCACAGGTAAATCAGAATTCATCATCATCATCGTCACTTGCAGCAACAGAGAGCGCTGTTCTGCTCCCATCAGTTTTAGTGATGCTGTTGCAAATACCATGGCGAATTTGCGGGATGTACGGCACTTTGTTTTTCAAATCTTTATCTTTCGCTTCTTGATTCGATGGCAACGTCGGATGTCATGAGATTCACTTTCACAGTAGGATCCGAATTTCCTCCCCTGAGGCGATCGAAATCTCAAATTGGATGTGGAATTGGAAAAGTCATAATGCGATCCTACCGCTAGATACCCAAGCTTCACTGGATTATCCGCATCTCCATAATGTTGTAATACGAGTTACTGAGGGGAGTGACGGGCGAAGCTTTTGCACCACGCCAGCCAGCAACCCAGGGAAGCCTACCAAGTCCTCCGACCTAATACATGGCTGAAAAGTCTCCCTGAAGGGTGACGCACCCAGCTGCCAGCTCCGTGCAGAGTATCGACTGCTACTCGAGCCTCTACAGTGTTGAGGGGCTGTTCATGGGTGGATGAAGCAGGCCAGCATTCGAACCCATACGGCGATACTGGGTGGATCACCGTTTTGTAGATCTTTCCCTTAAACTTGTCCATGATCCATCAGTCGCACCTGTCAACTGGCGCAACTTCATCCAGGCTGCTTGTATTCTTGCTCGAACGTCAGCTGCAACACTTCCGTCGTGGCTGATGATTGAACCCAGGTTCCAGAATTCTCCAGTCTTCTTCAGTTATTCATTATCGATGTTGACGGTGCCATCAGTCTGGGGCCACCCTCCAGCTTTTTTTTATGTTTAGCTGTACGCCATATTCGTCTGACCGATCTTTCCCTAGCTGGGTATTCCTCTGGGTCGCTGCTCTGGCCTCACTGGCGAGGAAAACATTGTCGGTATAGAGAAGCATTGTGAGTTGTCAGAAACCGCAGATGCGTATGCCATACTGTATCTTCCATACGTGTACTCATACACTAATCATAATCTGAATCCCTTCCCATTTTGCAATATTTGATTAATCAAAAACAGAAACCAAATATTGCTCACTGACTAGACAGCTTTCGCTAAATCACCAGGTGGTTGCAGACATGCGGAGACCATTTTCTATTGCTACATATTACCCTTGTGTTGCTACATATTGCTACACGTTCATTGCGTCACATATTACCCTTTTCCACCCGAGTCTGGTGAAATTCCTGCACATGCGACCATTCTGCATGATGTATCTCGCGAGCCGTTAGACCTACGCACAAATGACGGTTTTATTCGGAAAGAGCGCACTCGAAAACTCACTTACATCATTTAACTCCAAATCTCAAAATTTGTCACATGTGAACTTTATGCATGGAGCCCCTCAATTATGTGGTCGCCGAGCTCTATAAGCTTCCTGCTGTGAGAAATATAGTGTTGAAGATGACAAAATACAAGTGTGTCTGAACAGCTTTTATTGCTCTACTGAGACATAACCACTGCACAACAAAGTATTGTTTTCAATGGTACCTTGGGGACAGACACCTGTAACCAAGTGGTTTCGATTTTGCCCCCTTACAGTTCGTCCCGTTCATTTTGAACTAAGACAAAACTAAGCGAGGAAGCGCTCAGCACCACCATCAATATCACGTAGTAATTGCCTAGCCTACCAGGAACTAGGAGAGAGAAGGGGCACTCAAGCCTGCTTAATCTCGATCCCGATTCACTGCCGATTCACTGCCCCATTCACTACCGAGACATGCCACAAAACTTCCTCAACGCCCATTATACTGTAAGCATTTTTCATGTCAACTGCCCAGCAGACTGGTTAATTCCCTCTCGGTCACGGCCAATCTACCAGAACACAAATTTATTCATTTTCGCTGGACTTTCGTTTTTTCAATGCAAAAGCGGAAGGCAAAACTGCACAGCAAGTGGGCACAGAATAAAAGATATCTGAATATTCCTATACAGAACAAAGTACTGTAGCTGTCATGAATGGGCGCTATCGAGTGGGTTGGCAGAAGCGAGCCGATCAAGATCTCTATTCTCAGTTCAACGATTTAGTCACTCAAATTATTGCCACGATATCGAGTCGGTTCGTACTGAAGACCGTGATCGAACGGTTCCAAGACAAAGATCTAGAAAGAAAGAGGAATCACGTGATTTTAGTGCGATCTAGCGTTTGATTTTTGGAGTAAAAACATAAGCAAAGGAGCCCAGGGAGAAGGAAAGGCAGACGTAGCTGGCCTACCTTATCCAAGTCTTGCAGGATCATATCGGAAGGAGGGGAGGTGATTACAAATCGTTTGTCCGAACCGACTGGTTGATCTTCATGTAGTCTATACAGACCGATGCACAGGACGCCTTGTTCATGGAGGGACCTCCGAAACAAATGGCCGAAAGTCGCGCCACCCTGAAAACCTGTTCCATGTTTTGGCTTCTTCGGGGAACGAAGAGACTTACGCTGATTCCGCAAAAAGGTCCATGCATCAAGGGATATTGAGCTATGCGGCATCGATCGCGTTTGGATAATAAATCGGGCGTGGAGTAGCCGCCGCGCAGACCAGCCCCTTCGGCCAGTATTAACTCCAACTCGGGCGTGGCGCCGCCAGTGACCAAGGTGCGAATTAGGGTCAACGCTGAGTCGTTGAAATAGGTCTGAAGAGTTGTTGCGATCAGGTTGGTATAGCTCCCGGACACCAAAGCCTCTGCAATCACTCACCGAACTCATCAAAGAATCCAAAACGCTAATGGCGAATGCTTGGCCGCAAGCGAATGGCAACGTCAGATACAGCTCTGTATCCGGATCGTCGTCGTCGTCTTGATCCAAAAACTGCACATTTGAGTCGTTGACCAGTTCCGTGAGTAATGGCACTTCAGTGCCCACCTTGGCCGCCCTCTTCAACATCGTGATCGGGGATCCGAGGGGAGAAAATCCTTCTTCGGCCAATGGTCGAAAACTGAGCGAGTCGTGGAACTGCATGGCTTTGATATTCAATGAAGCCAAGATGGCCTCCTTGTCAGCCAGTGTCGGATCTTCGTGCAGATTAGGAATTCGAGCGGATAAAATCACGCACATGTCGCAGAAGTTGATGTTCACTGCGCGCAGGTCAGCGCGGCTGAGAGGATTGCCCTAAATGAAGATTGGCATTGGAAAATGGCTTGGGCGGATGACATTTTGTATGGGCTGGGGATACATTCTGCGAACGAGCAAATCGCACTCACGATCAGTCAGCGCTTGCGAGTGAATTCAGAAACTGGTTGCACTGCTGTTGAGCTTTGAGGTAAGTCCCCTCTCTTGAGGGCATTGAGCTATCATCGAATACAGAGCAGAAGCTTGGGACACAGCCAACATCCGAGTCCATGCCGACCTCTCTTACCATAAGGATGGATACTTTCGGCAAGTTATGGATGGTCTTCCATTCCCTGCGCAAATACTCCACATCGCCCACGATTACCACATGCTTCAACTCGTGATAGTGAAAATTCGATGCACGCAAGGGCATGATGAAATTCCTCAGACCAATCAAAGGACTGTCCTTGTCAGCGAACAAGCACATGACCACGTGCCCATTCAAGACTGTCATGGCTGCTTGCGATCGATCCTATTCAGGTATAAAAGTTAAATTAAGTTCGAAATATGATGGGAAGCCATAAATTACCATAAGCACATCCTCGATGGGTCGGGCTGGACACCAGTGGAACATCCCAGTTGAATCGTACTTCATTTCTTGATGTTCATAAGATTTCCAATGGCTCTTCTGGCGTTTGTCAGCCGTCGTGAAGCTGTTCGTGTTACTGAAACAAAAGTCGACTCCTTAAAAGCGTGCTTCGAACCAGAAGGTATTGCAGTAAGCATAACAGGGATGCAAAGGCTAGTTCAAAATAGCAGTCTACTTTAGCAAGAGCAAAAAGCATATCTCGTGGTTTTTCAAAAGTTTCCAACATACGATAAGAGTTTCTGTTGTTTATAGGCTCGTCGAAAACTACTAGAACGGTAGAGTGTGTTGCGAATATCGCCCTGACGATCCGATCTCTCATCCGACGACGAACGATGACGATGACGACGAGGGCTGTGCAATGAAATAAAAAGTGTGTCACAAGTGCATGCAAGAAATACTGAAGATATCCTAGTCGTGAGTGTGGAGCATTATGTTGAAAAAAAAAGTCATCCTATGGCGCAGATGCAGAAGACCGATTCACGTCCTCAAACCATCGTGTCGAATACGATCAACCAATGATCCATCTGATTAGCTCACCTGCCCTTTTCGGATTTCTTTCTGTCTGGGGACCTCGCACCCCTGCGTCCGCCGTACGAGTGCGTATCACTCTGACTATCGTTGTCATCATCGGCCAAGGCCATCTCGGGCACGAGGGTCTGTTGCGGACACAGGATCTTAGCTGCGCGATTGGCCATGATAATATTTCGGATGCCTTTCCGAAATAAGGTAACTAGAAAAGGCAAAATTAGAAGAAGGAATTTAAGAGATTCGAAAACATACCATTTTTGCATTTGCATTTTTTAATCAATGTCAAGTCCTTGACATTAGCGTGGCATGTTTTGCAATAAAAATAAGCGCGTTTCACTTCATCGGCAGACTGAGCGATGAAGAAACCTTGCGAGTGCATAGTAATTGTCACATTGGGTCCTGGATTAATGACGATGCTGCATTCGCGTTTTTGTTCATCTCGTATTTCTAATCCGATCATGAGAATGCCCAGGCGAGCATACAAGAATCTGAGGGAAAACAGGAAACCATATGGTGCCAGATGAGTAAGGGCACACAGACTCACTCGGCTGCTTCCGGAAATGGCATTCCGATAAAGCTGTGCGATAGGGTTTCAGTATAGATTTCCATACCAGCACCTTAAAGTGAAAACATCCATTCTGCACATGCCGCAGAGGAACGAGGAAGGAGGGAAGAGGTCTTACCGCGTAAGTAATCGTTGAGCCAAGTCGGGGTGTTTAGGTCCTGAAAAGAGAGATGCCCTGGAGCTTTCACTGTCATGCTTGCCTCTTCTGCCTCTTCTTCATAACAGTGCCCCCCCCAAGTTTTCAGATTCGGCAAGAACTGAGATTGAGCTGAACAATGCACACATTGACACAATCCAACCTGTAAGTTCAGTTCATACTCACTGTCTTGAAAGACCTCATAGCGAACAGGTTGGCCATCATGGTTGAGAAACCGGGCGACAGACAACTTTGAGCAATAATGCCAAGCTTGAGTTCGGCCAGACACACGACATCGTCGCCTTGCCTCCAGTCCCAACTTGGAATATTGAGTAGATAGGCTTTGTTGTGGTATTGCATAAGTTGAACAATAATGCGAATGTCGGACGAATAGTTTTTGATGGAAATGACTCGCATTATATTCGCTGCATCCTCGGCATCGGGATCGGTTGAATATTTGTTCGCTAGGACCAAACATGCATCGGCTTGTTCGACCTTAAAGAGACAAAGTAGCTTGATACTCGGCCAGTGATGAGAACAGGCGCACTGCGCACCTTGACACGAGACAAGTCAATCGAGTCCATGACTGTGCCTTGGAAGAATTCGACTTTGGTGAAGTGACGCTTCAGCAATCCTTCCAGTTCCAAATCGGGTGGAACCCTGATGGCAAGCCAGTCTTATAGCTTAGCAGTATTGTGGCCTTGACATCATACCTGTGCAGAAAAATAACTTGAACATCAAAGTCTTCGCGGTCCTCGTGAAGAAAGTCTTGCAGGAAGTGGCTGACTGATTCGTAAGTGATGTAGCCACAGACCACAATGTGCCTGAAAAAGGGGGTGCCTAACATTCAAATGCGATTGGGGGTGGGGCGTGTACCTTTTCCCATGTTCTGCACGGTACTCGCCCCCATATTTGTGCCTGGATCCAATTAGGTCCACAATTTCTGGTACATAACTGGCAAACATTGCCTGAAAACAAGGTTAGGCGAGGTGAGTTGTGGGGCAGCGTGGCACTGGAGATTCGATACGCACTGGATCGTCCACGGTCCAAAACTTACCAGACCACCCAAAATAAAGAACACCATAAACAGACGTCCCAAAGCGGTCGTACAGTAAATGTCTCCATACCCGACCGTGCCCATGGTGACCACAAGGAAGTAGACGCACTCCCAATAAGTGATGCGACGTAGGTTGTCGAAGTTGCGCCATGGGTCGCCGCTGTTCTCCAGCTGCAGCAGAAACAGGTCGTTCCACATTGAAAAATGAAACCGAGCTCTGCTAACATTGACTACTATCACAAACCCGAACCAAAATCATGGGGTTCTGCATGATTAGTGCCCACTCCTTTGACAACCTTGCTGCGAGCTGTTGACTGCATGCACGTCCTGTGCACCTGTTTCCATGCACGCACTGGCTAATCTTCAGGCAGCCCGCAGGCGAGGTTCGTTCATGAAGGTAACCAAAGAGGGGTAACCTTTGCTGGGCAGCCAAGCGGGGAAAGCAAAACAGAAAAGTGTGGGCCGGCGGCGGTAGCAGAAAACAAAGTGACAAAACGTGGGTGCAAAGATTAAAAGTGGCAGGCTCGGGTGAACGGGGCTTACCAAATGTATGATGCCAGCTCCGCACATGGAAACGGACACGAAAATGCTTAGCAACTGAGCCAGTCGAATCGCCCTCGACGTTGACAGTATGTTCAGGTATTGCAGTATATCTGGCATGGTGATCAGGCGCAGAGCCCGCAGGCAACGGAAACCTGTAGGCGCAGGCAAAAAAGAACCGAAATAGTAGGTACACAGTGTGGCACTCATGCTCGTCACAGACACGGGCACAACGTGGGAGGAAACGGGGAAGTTAAGGGTCGCAATCAGGTCTGGCAGCCGAGAGGGTCGATTACGATGTACCACCGACACCAATCATGACAACGGAGGCATGCACTGGCCAAATTCAGTCGGCAAGCAAGTAGGCAACCAACCGCCGGCCCAGTCAAGAAATGCGCAGCTTCCATGAGCAGCATGCAAGCCATCAAGAATGTCTGGCCAGCCGATACACTCACCAAGTGAATGACGCCAGCCGCGGCTAAACTGACGCTTATGAAGATGCTGACCAATTGAGCCAATCGAATGCTACCACTCGTTTTTAGAATATTCAGGTAAGTCAGAATATCCGGCACCGTCATCAGGCGCAGAGCGCGCAAGAAACGAAGGCCTAATACGGGAAACGGCCACTGTAGTCCGCTGATCATGCTCGTCTACTGACGTGCCAGTGGTACCAGATAGGAGGTCTGAACCAGTGCTCTCCACTCGAAAATCGGTATCTATCCATGCTAGGTGAAGCACAGAGCCAGATGCTACGCACAACTTACCCAGCCAGTTCCTTCCCAAATATATGGCGATGAAGGAGGGAGGTATCGTGAAGTAGTCAATAAAACTGTACGTCTCCAACAGAAACCATACTTTGTCCGTGGCTGCGATAAACTGAAGCAAAATATGATAAGTTTCCATATTTAGGAACCGCCCTCGATGACTCACCCTTATGAAAAAGTAGACCAAGAAGAATATATTGAACGCCAAATCCACTTGTTGAGAAGGGCTCTTCGACCACGGCACGCACGTCTCCACTTGAAAACTGTGGCTGCAAATACATGCAGGTACAGATCCACACCTCAAATCCAAAATCGCTTACTGCGAGGCGTCATAGAAATAAATTATCAGTGACGCTATGCTCAACCCAAACACGAGGACCACCTGAAATGCAATTTTACTTTTTATTTGGCCCCGGCTTTGGTTTGTCATCTCAATTGATCATTTTATACAGCAAAGAATAGAATAGCATACCGTACATAGAGTAGCCTCCAACACGTCAGTCTGCTGGCACGGCAGCGTCTTTCAAAAACCTTGGATCAATTGGACTACGTGATAGGGGTTCTGGCTACCCAGTGATGTTAGATCCCGCTGACCGTGAGTTCTCTTTACAATGAGGGCAAGAGGTAGTGCAACCAGCAGCAGCTACTGTGGACACCCCTGCATGCGCCTCTTGCTATTGCCCTGTTGCCTCGTCGTTCGGGACAGTGACTTACTGTACACGGCAGGAGCCGGCCTGTATAGTAGCACGGCAGGATCCTACGCTGGAACAGGCCACAACACACTTATCACTGTGTTTTATCATTGAACAAACCTAACTCAGGTTCACCTTGTTCAGCATTTTTATGGTCAATGGACTTTAAAGTCACGAAAAACCTTTTCACTCGTTTCCGTGCACCAACGAGTCATCAATCGGATTGGCGTGCCATCCGGACACGAGCTCATTCGCGTGGATACGAGCTGTAAAAGGGCCAACGTAATTGGCCAGTGTGCATTGATCGAGCGAAAATGTTATCACGGACAAAAAGGTGGCAATGTGTCTTTTGGTGGTTTTAGTGAAAGGGAAGTTGGAAGGTTTGCTTGCCGACCTCATTGCTTTGGACAGTGTCCTTTTTCTGTGCCACACGAACACACCGGCTTCCAATTACGTTGACGAACACGAGAACCGATCGAAGGGCACACAACGCGTGCGCAAAGTCAATTCGAGTGTCCCTAACCGACATGGCATAGCTAGTGTGTTTTGCGCAGGGCTGGCTGGGAAACCCGATTTCCTCTTCTGGAAACGCCATTGAGTGCTGAATAGAAAAGTTCGAAAATGAAGATTTTTCCAAGTGAGGACAGGAATAACGAAAGCTAGCGTGCATGCGGACGGGATCGAGTGACCGTGTGTCATGGACTGCCGTGCTGTACCGGCGAGCACCCAGGCCAGCTTGGGATTCAGGCCGCCTGCGACTACTTTATCGTCTGATGCTAGGGGCAAAAAAGGTAGAGTCCCCAACTAGGTTGGACTGCCAAAGCTAATTAACACCCTTCGCGTCCTCTTCAGCAATACGATCACATGGGCACTGAGCCTTATCACACTCTCAGCAAACAGCTCGTCTGTCTTTTAAGCTAAGAAATGAGGTGATTAATTGGGAGAATTCTCCTTTCCTTCCAGCCACTAGTCCACGCGTTGAAGGGCATCGCGAGGCGGATGATGTGCGCCCAGGCGGCTTTATGTGCAATTACACAGGACTAAAGTACTTCTAGCGGATTAGACCCCGCTCTGCCTGCAGCCGTGTTTGGGCACTACACTACTCGAGAATCGATACGAACAAGCAGCAAACTATGAAACGCGAACCGGTCCTATTTTCTGTGCATAAAAGGCGAATGAAAAAAGAAATTGTTGTTGGAGAAAATAGGAGAACACAAAAGTTCGTGAAAAGAAGCCGAAAGGATTTGGTGTTGCCACGACGCGCGCTCACTTTTATGGAGCGGTCCCCGAGGATGCCTTGTTGATTTATTATTGACGCCTGAGGCGGCAGCCCGATCTTTACGCCTGTTCAATACTAGGAACAGTCCGAGCTCAGAAAATGAGCCCTTCTATTCTTGGAACGACGCCGGGCACCTAGTATAGCCTCAGTTTCAAGCTCTCGTTAAGCCGCCTCTTCTGCCTTGCCAACCACGATCGATAAAGGCGCATGGCAGATAACATGCTCCGCACTGCTAGCGGAAGTCAAAACGGTGCAAAGACAAATACAGACTCGGATACCAGCTCGAGGCGCAAATGGGCACTTACCAGGATTCGACCAGTCATCGTTTGGCCAGAGATCAATTCGCCGGCCCAGTCCCTGGCTTCGGTCATCCATCCCAGCTGGCCATTGCTCTTGGCACGTTTGGCCTCCTTGTCGCCCTCTTCTGTGTCGCTACTCGCTCGTGCGTCCAACGCCTCATGGATGTTCTTTGCAGCCGAGTTCGCCAGCATGGGAGTCTTCTCCAAAGATGAACTTTTGAAGAACTTGCCAGCAGGTGATGAGAGGGCGTTGCGTTGCTGAACTGCCGGCGGCAACGGAGATGGTACCCTGGCTCCAGGGGCCGCCCCACCAGGAGCCAGTTCGGTTCCCCCCTCGCCCGCAATGGCCGGCGGTGGGCCGAAGAAGAATCGGATGATTCTCCAGCTGACCACGGAGAACATGGCGAAAGAGAAAGTAATAATAGAGGAGAGCAGGAAGCACCAGTACTTGCGTTGTTCCAGGCAGTCCTTTTCGTCCGGGGTCATTGGGTAATACTCGCATAAGCAGCTGGTATTGCAAGGGCAAGGCACATAGTAGCCACCGGGCGAGGCCTGCCAAGCGGGCACGCATTGGTCTTTGATGTAATAGCCCGGAATGTAGAAAATACCGCCACTGCCCATTTCTAGTCGCTTTTTTAAGAATGATAATTGATGAAAATAAGGGGCTGCACACCAGGAATAACTGATCTGTGCCGCACTGTCTCACAGAGTATCGTATTAATCAATTGTATCGCAGTCGAAGGCAATCGCCGCCTCTTGCCGAGACGGACAATGGTTTGACTAGGCGGCCAGTGAGGACGACGAGTCGCGAACAGCGTTGCTATTGGAGACAACGATCCGCAACGGCGAGCTTGGAAGATTGGCCGGTAGAGAGAGGCCCGCCATCCTTCACTCTTAGACACAATACGCCCAGCTTCTATAAACTGCCACCCGATCTCGTATTGATTTCAGACCCGCGCTACCGTATCGAAACTTTTCCGACTCCCAAGCCGCTTGCTATGAACACCGACTAACTGCTGGCGCACGTGGCGACAACAATCTTGCAGCGGAGAGGACTGCCCCCCACTGGTCATAAACTACTAGGATATCCTTTCCTATCGGCTTCGCTAGAGCCCCCGCCTATGTACAAGCAGCCCTGGTCAACTGCTGCACGCCAGCATACTTCATAATCAGCAACGAGCTCCAGCCAAATCAGTGCAGCAAATGGAGCCGAGACACGCGAGGTGATCACACCATCAGCCTACGCACCAGCTGCGCCAACATGGATGTCTTCCCTTTTGTCACAGGACCGCTCTTTTCTTGGATTCCAGGGCCGCGATTGCAAAGCAATACCAAGCCTTTTTTGCTAGCAGCCGTTACCCGCAGAATGTACACATTTGTCCCGACTGGCTGCCGTTTAAGAAAATGCCGCTTGACTAATTTGAGTCCTTTTCCGGATTGATTTCACCTCGGGAGCAAGGGCCAGAGCTATCGCCCCATGACCCCTTCCCCGGAAGCCTGGTCTGTGGATACCAGAGCAGAGACAGTCCTGCCTAACAACTGACTTTGGTCACGTGTTTTATGGGGAAGCCAGTTGCATCATTTACACAGTACAGTGGTAGAAGGGGCCACTCTGATAACATCACGCATAGACACAGGCAGTGATGCATTGCCCGCATCGATATCCACACTTCAATCGAGTCCTACGTGGCTTCGATCATTTCCACGCCAGACGAACCCGTAGAAACTTGAAAACGTCTCCGCGGCCCGACCATGCCAGCTTGCCATTTTGTATCGCCCAAACGAGCCTTTATGACTTCAATAAGCATAACCAAAACGGACGCACCCAAGCTGACTCCTAAAAGGGAGAAGGCCATACCCAACGAAGTCGAATCGATAAAAGCGGCGCTAGTCTTGATTTTCTTGGCGCAAGAAGCCTTGTATTTTCTGCTCGTTTCCAGTTGCCTGTAATTGGGAATAGCATGCGACAACACGTCGGCTAAACGAGTCCATGCCGTGGCCTTTTTGCCAATCAAGTACGAAACGAGTTCACCCGAGTCCTCGGTCAATGCATACTTCCAGAAACAGGTGTGCTGGCAGGACGTGAGCAGGAGAAAGTCGTAGCCGAGGTACACGTGGTCCCTGTGTGGCGCCTGTAGCAGGGAACACACGTGGCAGATGTTATCAGCCGTTATCAGCGAGCTTGGTGCCCTTTTCACCCCCTTATAGACCAACTGCATGCCCGCTGATCGATTGGTCTTGGAGTTGGTCAGCAACTTCGATCGATGAGAAAAATTATTGTCGACCACAACCTTCAGTTGGCCAACTCGGACTCGGTTGGCTAGATCGGCCAGGGATGTGAATAGTTGGGCCACGGTCGGCTGGAGGACCAGAGCTTTTAGCAGAGACGAATAAGCCACGGCCAAGGCGAAGAGCGGAACCAGGACCAGAATCTGAGCCAAACGGTCCGAATGGAGGCTGGCCACCTGTGGCATGCGTCTCGTATGGGTGTGGCGGATCAGTGAAAACAAGAGATAGCACAGCAGGGCCGACACAGCTAAGCTGCACCAGACAGGCTTGGTGAATGGCGATGAGAGGAAGGCGAAGGGAGGAGGCGTCGAGTAGGTCTCCTGTGCGCTTATGCCATTCATATAAAACTTATATTTGGTCATAAAAAGGGGTGACATGACGTAGTAGAGCTGGTGCGTCCGCTTCGGGTATAAAATTTCGAACGGGTAAACGTCGACTCGACCAGATTGCAAATCATCAAACATCTCAGTTCGATTTTCGTAAAATTTTAGGGCGAAGGAGGAATAGGGGTCTTTGCTGCACGAGCTGCCCAAATAGTGACGCTGATAATACTCTCTGAGCAGAAGATGGAGGTAATAATGGGCCAGTCGAACTTGGATGTTCTGGCATGTTCTGAGGGTGTGAATCAGAGACGGACTGGGAGGGCAGTCTCGGATATTAAACTGACCCACGGCCACCACAATCGCTCGACAAGGACCGGATTCGAGGCGGTTGGCCGTCATGGTTTGAAAAGTAGCCGCCACCGCACAGTTCGTGCATCCAAATACACCTTAGCAAGTGTCTTGGGGGAACAGACATCAGGTGGCCAAATGGCTAGACGATGGAACCAGGCCAAAGTCCGACTGTATGGTATCGATTACAAGTAGAGAGAAGCGGAAACTGCACGTTAGACGCGTATGGGGGACATATGAGATCGAAGGACTCGCGTTGGCATTTGCGACTTATCTCAGATTACTGCTCTTTGAGGACTATCGAGGATATAGATGGCTGAATTCAGGGATTTCCGATATGATGGAGATTAGCAATTATAACGAGCAGTAAATTAATTGATCACGCAGTGAAATCCAAAAGAATATTTTAATGGCTGCTGTAATAGCTTACATGTATTCCTCAACGTGGCTTTTAAACTTGGCGGGCTTATCGATGTTCAGGTTAGCTGCTTATATTGAATTGACGGCAATAGGGTGGTAGCAGTGGGTGCGACGGCCAGCGCCCAGCGCCAGCTGCCTACAAAACTGTTGGAGCGATACCGGCTGGCGGCATTTGCTCCCAACTCGTCTCTGTTCTAAAATTTTTTGTGCACCAAGAACATTCTACAGCAGTGAACTTAAATTTAGTGGTGTTTTATTTGCTGTGGAATTAATTTTCTGATTGAATGTTGCTGCCTTTATTGTGACATTGTCTAATCTTTAATCGTGGAACCTCAGTGAGCTCCGATTGAAAGATATTTTTGATCTGACCTTTGGGATTCGAGCGATTATTAGTCTCCGACTAAGATCGCAGCAAATATATTGTGCCATCTTGGCGTGATACAGTTGTTATTGCCATCCATTTCTCCGTCACTCGTAACGGAGCAATTTCGCAGCCATGCCTTTATTTGGATCGAAGAAAGAAAAGAAACCGGAAGCGCCCAATATCAAAGACAGATATGATATGCGTGAAGTTTTGGGCACGTAAGTATTTTCTCGTACTTTTTTGGTAATGATCTCCGCCACGGAGTTTGGTTGCTTGATTCCCTAGTTGAAGGCTACAGTCCTCTCGGTGCTTCATCGTCGCTTTCGTTTTGCTTCTTTGAAAGCAGATGTTTGTGTACATATTGAAATGATAGCCCGCTATTCTCGTTCGCTGGATTATTTCCAACGAAGCTTGGTGAAAACTTGGCATTCCCTTCCTTTTATCGTCCGACCCTCGCTTGGTTTGCTGCCTACGAGGGGAGATTTGCATGCATGATATCCTGTGGAGTCGTTTCGATTTAAATGAAATGTCAGTCCGGCTTTGCTTGATTCGTCTCTTGGTTGACTTTCGAGATAGTAATGAGGTTTAGGGTTCGGCTGGCGGCATCAGCAATAGTGGAATGAAAGCAACAGCGATCCTGGCCCCACACGTTAGGCAAAGCTTGTGTCCAGGGGGCTTTTCTAGTCAATAAGACTTTCCATTCTCTCTGCGTATGTAGCTAGGTTTGGTGACGTCGATGGAGTTGTGTTTTTAAATGCAGGTGGCAGAACGAGCCTGTAAGCCATAATCGGCGAAGCGCAACGGAACAATTGGTGAAAAGCGTCACTCGATGACGTGCTTGCGAAGAAGTTCAGTTAGTTTTTATGCGGGAATAATTCCGTTCGAATGAATGGATGTTTATTAATTTGGATTATCATGAGGTCTGATTCCTGTGTTCTGATCGGCCGTTCGAATCGGCCGAGATGGTGAGTCCTAGGGAGCAGCTACTTTGCTTGAAGTTAGCTGCTTTTTCAGTGCAATATTAAGCTATAGGGAGTGGTATGTGGGGCGTCCGCTTTGGCGCAGTTTCGCCATTCCCTGCTCGGCCTGGCTTCCTCGGCGGTTGGAGAATCTATGGTAGCCATTATATGCTAGTCTCAGCGGATTAGCGCGGCTCATCATCGTATTTTCATTATTTCTGTGGCGGGGGATGTGGAAAAGGGGGCCAGTGGAAGCACGTTACGTCCAAGTCACGGATGGATGGCGTCCGCCTAGAATATGGGTGCTCGGTTTCCAGGCTTTGGTTTGCTTTGCGGGCAGCTGAAGCGTCCTCTGCAGGATATACGTACATGAAATTTGCCTATTGATGGCGATCCGAGTCACGGTTGTAAGGGCGTGACGTCAGTCACTCTGCGACCAATGTTGAGGCTCGAAGCGTGGCAAATGACCTTGGCCAGCCATTTGCCCTTATTGCTCTTCTGCGCCCTTTTCTCTTTATGTTCTCGACTTTTCACTTCCGAAAGAGAAAAACGTTGGAGAATGCGCTTCGGATCGAATCATGTGTGCGCTGGCCACGGCTGCCGTTGCGAGGCACCAGCTCGTGGCGATTTCATACTCTGGCGCACGCGCAAAGCGTAAACGCACTGGCCCTATAAGGTGACGTTGAGCCAGTTAAGTATTGGACATCCGTGTCTCTCGTCAAGCGTGGCCACGGCCCGCGGATCAATCAGCTTGGAGCACATTCTGCGTGGGATCGGACGACTGGCCGGGTGCTTGTGCTTTTCCGGTCTCCCTCCGACGTTGACGATGGCGGTGGCAATAGTGGCATTGGACGGTGATTAGGTTGCCGGCTCGGCCAGCCGGGACGAACAAGCAAAAATGTACAAAACACACTCCTTGGCATGGTTCGCCTTTTTAAAAATGCATAAAGCAAAATGCGAACTGTGTCTGCTTAGGTGTGGCGGAACAAGAGGCCCGCTGCGGCCATTCAGAGCCTGAGAAAGAACTCGGAACACAAGGACAAAAAGTCGAAACTTAGTTGAGGCCCCTTTCCTTTACCGTAGGGCACGCTTCCACATTTGACAGGCGCACAAAAAATGCATTTTTTGAGTGGTAGTTTGTCAAAGTCAAGGAAAAAACGTTGGTCTACGTATATCGTAGACGGATAAATACTGAAGACGTGTTGCGGTGAGATGGATTTGCCTGGCGAAATAGAGACGGCTCGTCGTTATTAGACGTCAAGCAAAGGCAATAAGTACGAGCACTCGTGCACTCGAACTCATTCTTTTACGTCTTTGTTGAAGTTTGCTGAAGCAGTATGGCAGCTCGTTTTCGCAGGTGCTTTCCTCCGTTGACGATACTACTACGTACTGGAGTTGTTTGTCTTTGAATTTTTTTCTATCTTTTGGAAAATGGAAAGTAAGAAAATATAGGCCGCTCGGTTTAGCCGTTCCTGGAGACCGTGTTTAAGTCGGATATGCGCTCGTGTAAATGGAGGGCATAGCTAACTTATTTTATGGTTGGGAGGAGCGTGGAAAATGTGTGCTGACCATTTCGGAGTCATGACAACGAATGCGTTTAGGAGAACGTTTTTCGTGTTTGACAAACGAGTCATTTGGTTGCAGTAAAGTTGGGGGTGTGCTTGTGAGTGGACGGAAATTGAGAGCACATGCGGAGGCATAAGGGATTTGAGTGGCTGACAAAAGCACGGCTGGCACTTAGGCTTTGGGGGGTGAGTGCAGCGACTCAAATTGCGGATTGATTGGAAAGCAGAAAAATATACATGCGCGGCGGCTTGTTTGTGTTGGCCGAGTTGGGGATTCGGTTGTAATTTTAAACGTGTCTCTCGTGCTGTGCGACCATGGGAAGATAGTATTTGTATTTTGGTTTTAGAGGCGCATTTAGCAAAGTATTTTTGGCCGAATCGAAAACACAACCGGGCGTACACGTAGCGATCAAATGTATCGATAAGAAGGCCTTAAAGGGCAAAGAAGAATCGTTGGAAAATGAAATTCGAGTTCTTCGGAGGTAAGCAGGGATTTGGAGGAAGCCGAGGGAGCGTTCGCTGGGAATGAGGCTGGACTGGAAATCAACGTGGCCGCCCGGGAGGCATTCGAACATTGTCCCCTGGGGAGCGAATAGTGTGAGGCCGGTGTATTTTATTTAGGCTTCGGCACAACAATATTGTGCAATTATTGGAAACATTCGAGGATAAACATCACGTTTATTTAGTCATGGAGCTGTGAGTTTTTGTTATGGATAATTTTCGAGATGATTGTGGCATTTTCGTTTTTCGTTCAGCGTAACGGGTGGCGAATTGTTCGATCGAATCGTAGCCAAGGGTAGCTATTCGGAAAGGGACGCGGCTAGTCTGATTCGGCAGATATTAGAGGCAGTTGATTACATGCACGAAAATGGAGTTGTACATCGCGATCTTAAAGTAAGATTTGTTGGGTTTGGCTGATTGGAGGATTTGAAAGAAATAATTTCGTTTTAGCCAGAGAATCTGCTTTACTATAGCGAAGCAGAGGATTCAAAGATTATGATTTCCGATTTCGGTTTATCGAAAACGGAGGATAGTGGAATTATGGCAACGGCATGCGGTACGCCAGGATATGTTGGTATGTTGGTGGTGAAGGCAAAATGTAGAAGGATGGAATTATGGTTTGGTTTTAGCACCCGAAGTCTTAGCGCAGAAACCGTATGGCAAGGCCGTCGATGTCTGGTCAATTGGTGTCATAGCCTATATCCTGTAAGTGAGCATAGTAGGACCCGAAACCGATGACCAGCTTAGGGGTGGTTCTGTCAAGTAGTCTGGCTCTTGCTCCTGTCCCAGGATGGGGAGTCATTTTGGGCATCTTGAAATGAACGGTTGTACAGATTTGTTCTCGTTTGTAGATTGTGCGGTTATCCGCCGTTTTATGACGAGAATGACGCTAATTTATTTGCTCAAATTATGCGAGGCGAATATGAATTTGATTCGCCGTATTGGGATGACATTTCTGATTCTGGTGAGTGTCGAGTCGCAATATTGTTGTGCGTGCCTCGAGGGTGTTATCTATTTTTAGCCAAAGACTTCATTTCGCATTTAATGTGCATTGATCCGGATCGTCGATATTCGTGTCGGGAATGCCTGGCTCATCCGTGGTAGGCGGTTGGTGTGGCTAAAGTGGTCAGGTGATTGAAGGGTGTGCTTGCAGGATAAGTGGTAATGTGGCGTCGACGAAGGATATCCATTCGGCGGTCAGTGAACGTTTGCGTAAAACTTTGGCTAAGCAAAAATGGAAGGTAGGAGAAGTGGATTGTAGGCAGTGGGCACGTGTTGCACTTGACGTCTCGGGTTTGTTTAAGAAAGCGTACAATGCGACGGCGGCCATTCGACAGCTGCAGCAGTTGCGTATCAATAATCCGGAAAGACGTATCAGCAACGCATCATCTTCGGAGAACGTTGATGACTCGGGCAAAGGAGCGGCGTCGAGTAACAATGCCGTGTCACCTTCGTCGTCGTCGGCGGCGGCCTCCTCATCACCTCCATTGCGTCCACCATCGGCCGCTTCGGCGTCGAGTGCTTCGGAAACGGCAAAAAAGAACTCGAGTTCAGTTAAGCAGCATTTTTAGACAAGAGAAGTGCATGGTGGGTGGTGAGCACGTGACTGGGCACTATTCTATTGGCCATGTTTGTGCGCTTCGGGGTCTTGGCTTGCTGCTGTGGTTTCTTATATGGCCTGGCATTCCGTCTTCATTTGACGTCTTGTAAGCAGATGAAGCTCATGTTTTAGACGGTCTTGGCGTACTTTCTGACACGTGGGCTTGGTTGACATGTATAGAGTGCAGGGGGAGTGCGCAGTGGCTGTGCGCCTACTATTTCGAGTCCTGTGCACTTCTGGTCTGGAGTCCATTTTTAGCTCGCAAGTACTGATCTATTTTAGTATTGATGCCATGCCATATGAGCAATTATAGTCATTTTTATAGTCGATTGGTACGGGACTTTGGTTCTTTGTTAGGCTTATGATTACGAGTGGGAGGGGAGACATTATTGTATTTGAGTAATTTTATGGAAGAAAGGGTTTTTTTAATGCAAATTTTGTGGTGGTGATGACATGATTGGGGTGATCGAAATTGTTAGAGAAAGCTGTCGCTGAAATGAGTGTGGTGTGGTCGACTTTACACTCCACCCAAAGTGCCGTGTGCTCTACTTTACACTGCGGGCGTAGAGGCAGACCGAACGGGCGAGGGTCAGTGTTCAGGCGAGTGAGTGCGGGTGTGGTCGATTGGTGAAATGGCTCCGGCTTTGAGGAATGAACAAATGGTGGCGGGTGTTGACGTGGGAGTGGCGGCGTTGGGATTCGCATCGGCGCTCATTATGTTTTTATTCGGATGCGCTTGCTGTGTGAAAAAGAGGAAGGATGAGGTGAGTTTGTGAGAGGCTTCGACAGGACTTATGAGGTGAAAGATTGCTGTTTATTTTTAGAAAGCGGAAGAATCTGATGCGAAGGGGAAATCTCAGCCAGAAACATTGCCAGTCGAGAAAGTGAATTCGGTCAAAGATGCACCACCGATAGTCGAGGCCAAGGAATCGGCGTCAGTGAAACAGGTCAGTGCCGAACTGAAAGCAGAGGCGCCGCAGGCCGTTCCCCCGCCGCCTAAGGTCAAGGAGCCGGCCAAGAATGTCGTCAATGCTGTCCCGCCGCCTAGCACTCCAGTCCAAGCCAGTCTGTCGCACAAGTCCACGTCGCCGCCCAAACCTAAAAAGGTCACGCAAGTCAAGTCAACTTTGCCGGCGGGGAAAGTCATTTCGGCGGGAAAAGGCGTTTCGGCTGCTCCCAAATCAAGGCAAGCAAAAAGCGTTTGTTAATCATAGATTGAAAAACATTCTTGGTTTTAGCCTCTCTCCGAAAAAGAGTGGCAAGAAAATGGCCTCACCGAAATTGACCGGTAAGTAAAGTATTCGCTCGAAGTGCTCGGAGATTCTGTTGTTAGAAGAGATCTCTTTGGAAGGAGCCTCAGAGAGGGGTCTATTCCAGATGAGTTCCCGACATGGCCAATTTGCACCCCATTTGTTTTCTTAGTGCAGGCCCTAATATGGCAAGGCTAACTACCATTAAGTAAATTTCAGCTCCCAAACAGCCGTTCGTGCAGATGGAGTTCGTGGACAAGGACCACCCGGCCTATCAAAGCTTGGCTGCTGTTGAGGACGTGTTTAATGCGTCGGACAGGGGCGACTCGGCCTCGGCTCGTGGCAGCGGTGGTGATGACTCCATGTCGGTCAAACCGCCAAGTTTGCAAAAGAAAGGCGCTGTCAAGACCAAATCAAAATCGAAATCAAGAAAGAAGGTGAAGAGGAAGTGAGCCGAGTTTCGTGTGATGTGACAACGTGATCGAATGGGATTCTTGCTGTCTTGCGGACTACGTGCAACATGCGACTTGTTGCTTGCTGAAACTGAAAAGGAGGGCCGTGCGGAGCCCCCCTCGTCCGCTACCACAGAGCGCTAGGCGACGCTGCTAAGGCGACCCGCTTATCTCGCTCCTTGTCTGGGCGAATAACATGTTTTGCAGCAGGCCATTCGTGTCTGGACTAGCATCTGTTGATTCCCCCTTCCGCTTTCATATACTAGTAAGCATAGGGTCGGTCCGGGATGTTATCTCCACCGTATGAATGTTCAAGGGGCGAAGATCGGTAGTGAATGGCAGCTCGCGTGGGACTGATAGCTAGATTGGGGGATCCTCGGGCCATCAGATGGTTTGGAGTTGACGCGGACTGATGGTTAGTGTTGCAGACACCAACTGTCACTGCAGAGAGCACGGTCTGAGTATCGGGTGCTGCCACTTGCGCCAGTCGAGTTCGAATTGGCTACCCTTATTTGGCAATGGCGAGACCTGGCTTCCTAATCACCCTCGTTGGCGTGTGTCAGATGGCATTCGTGAACCCAGACACGGCCACCCCCTCGGTTTCCATTGATTGCCATCCTGATTTCAATGCCACCCAAGATCGTTGTCTCGATCGTGGCTGCCGTTGGGTCCCCAAAACTGCGCCTCGTGCACCTTGGTGCGAATTCGATCACGCAAATGAGCCGTCGCTGATGGCCGGATACGAGGCCACTAAGGAAAGAATGACTTGGACCGAGACCGATCAGGATGCGTTTGTGGCCAAGTTGAAACGGCGAGCAACACCCAGTTTGTTTGGGGGTGACTTCAAAAAGGCCACTGTCAGGATTGACCTGCTGACAAAGGAGATTGTGCACGTGCACGTGGTCGATAAGAACCAAGTGACCAGATCAGCCGTGAGGCCCCATTGGAGACAGAATGTGAAGAGAGAGCGAGGAGGGCAGCAGGGGGATCCGCTGGTGAGGGTGCTGGTGGAGAAGAGTCCGTTCGGGTTCGCCATTGTCCGGAAGAAGACGGGCACGAGGCTAGTGGACTCGAGGCGGATTCCTGGATTCACATTCGCTGAGCAATACATCCAGTGGTCGATGAGGGTGCCCACTCAATTCGTGTATGGTTTGGGCGAGAGCACGCACAGCAGCCTTAAGCACGATTTCGAGTATCGAAGGTGGGGACTGTTCACGAGGGACCACGCCATCGGTGACCCGGAGATGAATCTGTTTGGTAAGGCTAGGAGCGCTTTGGAATCACTACAGTGCCGAGCTGCAGGCATACAGTCGATAGATCTAGCATCTGGACCATTTGCCCCACCCTCAAGCTGTTGGGAGACGTAGTTCATGCCATGTCATACTTTCTCCATAGCCAGGCTCTCTACAGCTCACTCGAGGGCTAAGGAGCACATACTGTAGATTGACAGTAATCTTTTACCTGGCCGGGAGTTGAACCCTCCCCTGTAAGCGAGCACCCACCTT
The DNA here is from genome assembly GCA_030248295.1 of Mesodorylaimus sp. YZB2_4. Taxonomy (NCBI): domain Eukaryota; kingdom Metazoa; phylum Nematoda; class Enoplea; order Dorylaimida; family Dorylaimidae; genus Mesodorylaimus; species Mesodorylaimus sp. YZB2_4. The sequence continues at coordinate 165,447 of JASANH010001409.1, read as the reverse complement.
GAGAGGCAGACGCCTAACACGCTAGGCCTGGACGTACTGGTAGTTGAATACTGGATTTTTATGGTGTGCAGAAACTCTGGTCAGTCCTCCCAGTCTCACTTTGCATTGGTGCCTGAAGCACTAGACGGGTACTTGCACGCAGGTGTGCACCCATTCTACCTGTGCATCGACGACAATCAGGGCAACGCGCACGGCGTCTTCTTCCTGAACACGCACGCCATCAATGTGGCTCTGCAACCAGACCCGTCTAATCCCAGCGGGGGTGTGATCACTTGGCGATCGATCGGTGGCGCCATCGATTTCTTCATCTTCTCAGGCCCGAGTCCGGACGATGTGATTCGTCAGTACACGAGTATTATTGGTCGGCCCCAGATGCCCCCTTATTGGGCGTTGGGATTTCAGCTATCTCGATGGGGCTATAACAACTTGACGCACTTGGAAGAGGTCCTCGATCGGAACCGACGGGCGGGTATCCCAGTCGACACGCAGGTCATAGACCTGGACTACTTCTACAACAGAATGGACTTCACCTACGATTCAGTGGCCTTCCGCAACCTCACCGGGTTTGTGCGCAAATTGCACGACGAATACGACATGCGATTAGTATTGATTATCGATCCCGCTCTGGCATCCCGCCCCTCCATACGGTACCCTCCCCTCAACGAGGCCCTCCAACTCAAACTCTTCGTCATGGACAATCGGACTGGCAAGCCATTGGAGGGACGGGTGTGGCCGGGAGAGACGTTCTTTGTCGATTTCAGCCACCCCGCCACACCCGCCTGGTGGACCAAGTGTCTGGCTGATTTCCACGATCAGCAGGATATCGATTTTGATGGCATCTGGATCGATATGAACGAACCGTCTAATTTCGTGGATGGATCGTTGACAGGATGTGCTGACAACAAGCACACTAAGCCGCCCTACAACCCTCTCATCTATGCTAACATCAACCAAATGACCTTGTGCATGGACGCTGACCACTTTGCTGGAAAGCACTACGAGCTGCATAACCTCTTTGCTTATATGGAAGCAGAGTGCACTTATAAGGCGTTGAAGGTGAGTTCTGATTGCACACGGTCAACCAAAACATGCATGTACAGTGGTCGAGCTTCAGAACCATGGGATGGCAGTGCGCTAGTCATGTGATTGCTATGCTGGTCATCGCGGCCTCGCTCTAGCCTTGACACGAGGACGTAGCCGGAAAGAGCAGTCTGCAGTTTTCACACAACTAGAAACAACCTAGACAGAAAGCGGCCCCTTAGATTACAGTGAAACGAAATAGGTACTTGTCGCCGTGTGATGTCCAGGGTCAAGGTCAGCACATGGTTTGTTAGGTCATAGGAGATGTGGGTCCAGTAGAGAGGTACTCCATCCAGCCACACCTGTAAGTACACTGGACTGGCACCCCAGGGGCGAGTTCGATTCCCCCGGGGCTAATGTGATGATTATGCGCTCGCGTTTATGAACCTGTAGACTCAAAACTTACAAGATTGACTGCACTAATGCAACTGCCAAAGGAAGACAAGCAGGGATATTTATGTTTGTTGCACTCGCGTACCAGGTTCGATTCCTGCTCAGGGCTAGTGTTTTTCCTTTATGGCAAATGCTGAGCCTGTACATGGCACCATTACAGTGGTACTGTTAGACAGCCTCGAATGCAGTCCCCTCCTTTCAGGGCATTTACCCCGGCAAGCGCCCATTCATTTTGAGTCGGTCAACATTTGCTGGCTCAGGCAAGTACACCAATCACTGGACGGGGGACAACGCGAGTAACTGGCCCCAACTCAAGTACTCTATCGTGACCATACTCGAATTCGGCATGTACGGGATGCCGTTGATGGGAGCAGACATTTGTGGTTTTCACGACGAAGCCACGGAAGAATTGTGCTTGCGGTGGCACCTGATGGGAGCCTTCTATCCGTTCTCGAGGAACCATAATGACATAAGCAGCAAACGCGACCAGGACCCCGCCGCTTGGTCAGCCAATGCGACCAAAGCCATTCGAGACGCCCTGATGGCCAGGTACATGCTGCTGCCCTACTTGTACACTCTGCTGCACAAGGCCCACGTGAACGGGACCCCCGTGGCCAGACCCGTCTTCTTCGACTACCCGAACGAAGTGGGTGCCCGAACAGTTGACGACCAGTTCCTGTGGGGCGACGGATTGATGGTAGTGCCAGTGATCACCCAAGGTGCCCTGACCAGACCAGCCTACTTTCCCAAGGGTAGATGGTACAGTCTGTGGCATTCGCACGAGGAAGTGGCCACTCCTAGTCAGGCCAGGACCATCCGAGTGGACATGCCCCTGGAGTGCATCGGGCTGTACATCCGTGGTGGGACCGTCATCCCCTACCAGAGTCCCGATGCCACCACAGCACGATCCAGGAGGACTCCGTTCGGTCTGTACGTGGGATTGGACGAGAAGGAGGAAGCCTGGGGAGGGCTGTACTGGGACGACGGGGAGTCTGTGGACCAGCCGCACACCTACTTGCACTTCGAAGTGTGTAAAGACGCATCTAGAGGAGGACTCAGGATCAGGGTCACGCAAGCTGGTTATAGAATAGGACAAGGCTTGAACACGGTGACCATCTTTGGCATGATGACCAAGCCCAGTCAGGTGTGGTTGGATGGGGTGCCTCTCTACTGGACCCACATCACCTATGACCCCACAAACCATGTGCTGGCTTTGACGGACTTGAATGTGATCCTTGATAGACAGCACGAGATTGGGTGGCGCTTTGATTAGACCCGCAGTGATTTGACATTGTCCCTACGTGTACTGTACTTACTCTTGTATGTGATATGTAATGGTCAGTCTATACATAATATACAGTGCGCGGTACACTCATTTGTAAGGTCCTTCGTTGATGAGCCATGGGTCAATGGCGACTGGGATTGCACAAAGTTGGTCGCTCCCGATCGATCCCAATACTGTACTGCTTATTCCTCACTTCAGCGCACTAAGATCGTGGGGCACGCATGAAACCTACTATGCATAGATCAGTCAAATAATACATTACAAAGCGACACTCGGAAGACTCTGTCCAAAAAGCTCAGTGCGTATGTCCACGTCAATTAAGGACCCAAGACAAAGACTGCCATTCCACAACTGATAAAATTCCCCAGTCAACCTACGGGCTTTGTGGTTACTACTATATTGTAGAACAGAATACACGTGCACTAACGGGCAGTGTTAGCTGACCGCAGCAGGTAGTACACGATTACAAGCCAACCAAATCGCACTCGACTGAACGAGCGCTTTGCAAAAATTCCCCAAGCGGCCTCACCGCCGAAGCAGCGAGCCAGATGTGAGACGTACCAGTCACACTTGGGTTAAAACCGTCTACGTTGCTGCCTCCCTCGGTGTAGTTGGACTGTTGAAACATCGACGCGACGGTTTCTGGCCCAGTCTCATCGATCAGGGCGCTCCAGTGGCCTCATCGTTGGCCCGTGTGTCAGTGGCGTTTGCGAGTCGGGGTTTGCATGGCCAAGAAGCGGAATACTGCGGCGAGCGCAGCTCGCATTCATTTCTGCTGAATTTGGATCAATGCTATGGCGCTGCAGCCCAAGTCAAACAGTCTATGGTCAATGGTTGGTGTCGAAGCAAGGGTTGTCTCTTATTCGCAACAACGATTATAAGCCAGTGCAGTTACTGCATTGTGAGGGACCGCATGTGACTGACAGTCGCCGCAGGACTGGACGGTTTGGCCACAAGCACCCATAACCAAATCAGCAGTGCTTGCATGCAATCTTCTCGCTCATAGGCTGTACTTATGAACGCTCGCTGTAATTACATCGACGAAAAGGTCCCATGAGTGACAGGGTTTGTCACCTCCCCAGAAAGCCTTTGGTAAGGTGGCCAATGTCCTGCGGCAATATCTATGGCGCCACAGCTGCACTATACATACTAGGCACTGACCATTCTGCCATTCATGGGACTTTTACAGCGAACGTTCATAGATACGAATTGCATGAAAACAGTGCTCATTTTGGGGTGGGATGATGCAGAACAAAACCATAGCTCTACCATGTTCGGCGCCGCCTATGACCAGCTGGTCGTCTGGTCCTGAGGCAACTGTCAATCACATATGGCTTCCTCCATCGTTGCGAATAAGAGGCAGTTCAAGTAAGCTTTTAAGATATTGCAACAAAAGTAAAAATTTCGGCACTGTTTGAGAAACAGTTCCGTGTCAGGACTAAATGACGACAAAAACCAGAACCTGTGACCAGTCATTACTTTTGAATTTAGCGCCCTTAAGCCAGGGTAGAGCCTGAGCATCAATCCTCGGGTGTGCGCATGAGTCAATAAAATAAATTAAATTTGCATAAACGTTCTTTGCTGTGGAAATCGATCTTGTGAATCAATCGATCCCATAAAATTGAATTGCAGCCTGTCAAAACAAAGTGCATTTATTAAGATTTTGTGTTTTTCTCGCTGCTTCTGTAGCGATCTGATTTTCGAAATAAAATTTAAAATCGTGGTCCGAAAATCCGCGAATGGCGGCTCTTTTAAATTTGGAATTTGTCCATTATCAATGTCATTGCAAACAGTGGCAGCCGTTGGCTAAATTGTATTTTTGCCGTCATTGTCTAGTTTTAAGATGTGGCTCCTGTGCTGCGCATGAGGTAAGCTTGATTGGCTGGTTACCGAATTTGAGTTCGTTTAGGCCTATTTGAAGGCCTGATTTTTAGGTAGACAGTATTTACTGTCCGAATTGTTTGGAAAATATGCCATCGGCGGAAGCAAGACTAAAGAAAAATCGGTAAGTAAAAGCTTCTGGCATCAATTTTCGGACGAAAAGTTTTTTGGCGAATTATACGTGCCCTTTGCGGCCAATGAGATTCCGATGTGTTTAGTCTACTTGTAATTTTGGCAGGTTTGCAGCCAATTGGAAAGCACTAATATCAGCTTTAAAAGATGACGCTTACATATTAACAAGTCTTTCTGGATTCGGATTCCCCGAACTAGTTCCAAAAGGAGGGAATAGCAGGCAAGACCAAACCTATCATTGGGGCTCTTTTTTATTCCTTTTTTCTTGAACACTATCTTGGGTAAATGGAATGTGACGTAACACGCGCGATTAAAATCATTATTTTAGATGCGGTAATTGCTTCGATTGCCCTTGGTGCGGTCACGTTCTCTCCACTCGAGCTGCCAGTCTACTGGACACGTCGAAGACACCAGTCGAGGAGCAGGTACGTGCCTGCGTTTTTTGTCAGACGGAGTTAGTAATTAGTTATTGTTTTTTATTTCAGTCACCTCCGGAAAAGGGCCCGGGTGCTGGCAAGAAGGTTTACTATCTGTCTTGTCTTTATTGTCGATGGTCGTCGCGAGAGGCTGGCATTCCCGATCAGTTGGTGGCGACAGGCAATTGGCCCGAGCATGAAAACATGCACGTTGGCCTGGTACGTACTGGCATGGCTGTTTTTGTCGGCCATTGCGAGGGTCCGAGTCCGAGGCCAGTGAGCATTTTGTAGGAATGGTCTTTAGTTGATGGGCCTGGCGTTGGATATCCTTTTTTGGATTTTCCTGTTCCAAATCACCCATCTAACATGAATGGTTTTGTTTGCAGTTGAACAACATTCTGGATCATTTTCGCCAGTTGGCTCTGATTGAGAAGACGGAACGCGAGCGTAAGAAATACATCAAACGTCGATCGCACACTGCATTTTCAACCGTTAGGAATTGGTGTAAGTGCCATGTACAGCATTACATACGAATATGTTTCAGGATAAGTACGCCTCGTTTTTGACTCGCCGACGACTCGGATTAGGATTGAGCGACAAGTGAGCATTGCAAGCAGAAATCAGCAGTGTTTTAAAAATTGTTTTTTTATTCAGAGAACAAAGCGACACGAATAAGCCTGTGGTGGCTGTGGAGGCGAGCGAAGAAGTCGACCAACTACCCGATGACATGTTCACCAGGGAAGTCCGTTTGGAAGAGAGTAAGATGGATTCAAGTGCTTGTACCGCGTGGATGGTCTGGTCATTGGGTCCTGTTTCAGTAACCACTATTCGTCAACGACTATCGCATCCCGATTCTCAGCCGACGCTATTAAAGTATTTGTATCCATTGAGGAAGCAATTGATGTGCAAACGATCGCAGCGATGCAAGGTACTGTCTTCTGTATGGTGCTTCGTGGGGTTGGGACCGTTGATCAAAGACTGTAAGGGGAACCACTCTGTGAGAATCCCCTTTTCTTCCTCACACCTCCAGGCAGAACAGGAATAAGTGACAAGCTTGGGTGTCAGGGTCACAAATTCTGGGGGTGAGTTTGTTGGACTTCAGTACAGTTGGAAAATTCAAATTTTAAAAGGCGGGAAAAGAGTCAAGTTTGAAAACTCTCTGCTGTGCTAGTACTTGGACATCGTGGGCGTATCATATTTCATTCTGTCTTTTAGGTATGCGAACATAACCTATGCAAAGCCGAATTTAACCCGTCTTCCATCAAATTCAAAATACAACTATGCGCATTGTTCCACGTTCCCGAAGTCCGATTGGCCAAACCAGTCTCATTGACTGTGGGGGCGGTATGGACTGGTAAGAATTGTATTCAGTGCAGTTGTTGGATTGTGGTAGTTTTAGAAGCAGTACGTGCACTTGACACTTACCAATTTGACCGCTGCTCTCATGCACGTGGTCTTACTGCCGAATGTCGAAGCGGACGATCCTGAGTTTGTCAGCGTAAGTTGAGGGCATAGCGTTTTTGAAGGAAGCTGGTCAGTGCTGATTAGTTTGTGTAACGTTACTTTCAGTTTGATCTGCCAGTAACGGAGCTTGTGATCCCAGTGAAGGATGATACGGCTGATTTCGAGGAGCAAGTCAATCATCCGCAGTTGCAAAACGTGAAGGACGATCAGGAGTGAGTGGCTCGAGGAATAGTTCGTGGTTGGATGGTGGGAATGGTACTTTCAGGGTGGTGGTCTTCCGTCGAGGGCACAAGCTGGGCATACAACTGGCCGTCACTGTGACTAAGGAACAGGCGGACAAGGATCTGTGGGTAAGTGGCCAGTGCACGCACGGGTCAGGGGATTGTCAATTGTGTATTTCAGCTGAGCTTTGTGATGAAGTACGACTACATGAACACATTGTTGCACCTGATTGGAGAACAGAAGGAACCGGAGATCGTGTGGCTGCAGCAGAAAGTGAAGATCTATTTGGGCAAGTGCGGGGGCGGGGCGTAGACTGTGTGCTCGGTTGTATGGTTATTGTATTTGTGTGGGAGTATGCTGGTGGTGCTGGTAATTTTATTTGGTGTTGTGTGGTGATATCGCCAGTTGGTGGATGTTCTTAGTAGGTAGGCACTGGGCAGTGGACTGCTCAAGGTCACTCCAAGTCTTCGTGATGTTGGCTGATAGTAAAACAAGTGTGGCACGTGTTGAGCGACCTTGCCATCTGAGGGAGTCTGAATGTGCTCGATATTTCTTACTCGTGCTCACGATCAGCTTGGATTCTTGGAAATGGGGCATTAGGTCTCCTCTCCCGTTAAAAGTTTGAAGTAATCGCTGTTGAAAGAAAAGCAAAAAGAATTCCGCGAAGGCGGATTTGAACCACCGACCTAAGGATGCCTGTGATCCTCTACAGTCCTCCGCTCTACCAGCTGAGCTATTCGCGGGTAGGAGATTCGTGTGCGGCAGGCTATTCCAAGCAGCGTTGTATGCACTGTAGAGAAGGGTACTATATCTGGGTAGCAGTCAATTGAAGGCGGGCAGGACACACCAATGACGGGGACAGTGTTACGAGTGCTCTAGGTCTCCCCACAGCGGTGGGGCACAGGCTGTCCTCCGGGACCTTTCTCTGGTGCGGGCTGCTGTGGTGGGATGTGTGCCGATCCTTACTGGGCAGGCCGTGCCATAACCTGGTGCACAATGACTTAACTCTGATCTTGAAATGGTGCGCTGGACAGGGGGGCACCAAGGGGGTCTGGCTGATAGTGGAAATGGACCGGGTCCCCTTCGAGGCCGCTCACTGACATTTGGTTTCACTCACCGTCAGTGCTTCAGTCATCAGTGTGCAGTGTATTCTGACTATGTGATGTTACTGGCAGCTGCATGTGGGTATCTACAGTACCTTATAGCACAGCAGGGGCCGCCTGACAGCACCGCAGCCCCTGCTGGCTACGTCCCTGCTTATGTCCCGGCTTGGAGAATGTCATGTCATACATCCATAGCCAAGCACAATACAGCGCACTCGAGGGCTAAGGAATACATATTCCACAATCATTTTTGACCCAGGCGGGAGTCGAACCCTCACCTGTAAGCGCACTCAGCGTGAGAAGCAGGCCGCTAGGCCGCGACCAGTATATAATGACCCCGACAGTATTTGTAATCCCCTTCCCCCCTGCTCGTCGATCGGTACAGACCGTGAGCCAATGCTAGTTTGAATATTAGGCCTAATTCATGGTCCCCACAGAACTAACGACAGTGCCTGCTGTAGAAAACCAGACTTGTATTGTTGCCCACTTTTACTGACTGCTTATAATACGTGGCTCAGACAGGCTTGAAATTCTATTGGCGTCGAAACTACGAACGAAATACGCGACCCAATTCTGAAGCATTCAAAATTAATTATTCCCGCGCTTTTTGGTTATGCTCAGGTACGGGCTCTTTACACTACTTCGCTCTGTCTGTTTGTGGGAAAACGATTTTATGTGCGGGCGTGCCCAGTTCAACTTGCAACTTTCGCTTTTTTTGGAATTTTTTGTTCCACTTCTTGCGTGTACTTGACAGTCAGAGTGGACATGCGTGGATTGATCAACTGCTTTTAGTGCGCCTTTCATTCAATATTTATTTTACAATTGTATTTTGCACATATCAGCATCGATTTAGTGACAGACTTGACAATGGGGTCGAATCCGTATGCGATTTTGGACGGTCAATTTATCTTGCACGAAACGATTGGAAGCGGTGAGTGTCTTTCTGACCCGGACTATAGGGTTGTCAGCTTTTTGCTTTGATAAGCATTTCTTGGTTGACCTGTGATAACCCTTCATCCAGTTATACTGCACTTTCGTATGTAATTTGTAGGCAAGCTTAGAAAGCTAGCTTAGGTTAACACATTGTGTCCTCATTCCACTGAAAAATGCTTCCTTTACTTGCAAGTTCTTCTCTTTGCTACATACTTGGCCCTGAAGTTTCATGAAGGTAGCTATTCTTTTTCTTGAAGGCTCGTCTTTCCTGGGCTAACTGCATTGGGTACTGTATCTTGATTGCCAATTCTTGCTTTCAGGTGGTTTTGCCAAGGTAAAAGCGGCGACCCACGTTCTGACTGGCGAGAAAGTTGCCATCAAAATTATGGACAAGAAAAGCTTAGGGGTGAGATCCGACAAGGTCAGATCTTGTTTATATGCATTTCAAGATATGTTTTTTAATGCAGGATGATCTTCCTCGCGTGGAAAGCGAAGTAAATGCATTGAAAGAGCTATGCCATCAGAATATTTGTCGACTTTATCAAGTTTTGCATACGAAAGAACGCATCTTTCTTGTTTTGGAGGTAATGGCAGAAATTAATTCTGACTTTTTCGCACTTGTAATTTTGTGTTTGTGATTCAGCACTGCGCCGGAGGCGAACTGTTCGATTACATCGTCAAGAAGGATCGTTTGCCTGAACCCGAAGCTCGACATTTCTTCCGCCAAATCATTCAAGCAGTGGCTTACGTTCATTCGAAGGGGTACGCCCATCGTGATCTGAAACCAGTAAGCTACGCAAGTTCTCGTGGCGATATCGTCATATTCAATTTCTTTTGTGCAGGAGAATCTATTGCTGACTGAAGATTTGAAGGTCAAATTGATCGATTTCGGATTGTGTGCTAAGCCAGAAGTGAGAATTTTCAATCTTTCTTGTCTCGTTATCTTTAATACGTTGTCATCTAGAGCGGCTTGACACGGGTATTGGAGACGTGCTGCGGCAGCCCAGCATATGCAGCTCCTGAACTGATCTCTGGTAATTCTTATTTCGGAAATGAAGTTAGTCGTTGCTTTTCGAATTATTTTTTCCGTAAACTAAAGTCTGGATTTTTTAGGCCGACATTTGGTCAATGGGCGTTCTACTTTACGCGTTGCTTTGCGGATTTCTGCCATTCGAGGACGATAATTTACAAATTATGTACAAGAAAATTCAGGCATGTGCTGGTTTTTCCTCTCATTGTCAATTTGCCTTCTATGAAGATATTTTTTCAGTCTGGTCGATATGACGAGCCGCCGTGGCTGAGCGAAGGTAGTAAAAGCATTTTGAAGACCATGTTACAAACGAATCCGAGGAAAAGGGCTACCATTGAGCAATTGCTTCTTCATCCTTGGGTCATTCGCGATTACACTGTGCCTTTGAAATGGCGAAGTGTTTATGACGTAAGTCAGGCTCGTTGAGCATTGTGCATCTTGGCCTGCTGATGGGCCTAACAATGTCTTGTTGTAGCCACTCCTTGTGGACGACGAGTGCGTGTACGAACTGGCTCTCTATCACGACTGCCCTGTAAAGGAAATGGCGGAGCGAATCCAACAGGTGGGTCTTGCATCTTTGAACCATAAATGGCCACACTGTTTTTCATTTTTAGTGGGAATATGACGCAATTTCGTGCACATACTTCTTACTGCTGTATAAAAAGGATCGTAAGAAGCCAGTTTATTTGCCACCTGCAGCACGGAAATTTAGATCGGAGTTGAAAGTATGAAATCCCATTTTGATTGTCACAGGAAAGAGTGAAGTATTTACTGCATTTTTAGGCTTACCCTCAAAATTCGATCGTGCGATCACCGACGATTCATGGCTCGTTGGAATTCGATTTGAACAAGGCTGGAATTGAGAAACCCGAGGCCGAGGAGATGTATGCTCGAACAACTCGAAGTTCGTTGGATTCGCCGAATTTCGCCAAGAGGCCGGAATCGTCTCAAATTGCTGTGAGTACATACTTGCTGTAGATATCTAGACCAGGAAGGGGTAGCTTGAAGGAAGTGTCGAAAAGCTCTTACCGTCTTTTAGAAAAAATCTTACATCCGGGCAATTGTTGACGACGCATTTTCGGTGACCCCGTATTCAACCAAACGCGCTACGTCTCGATCGGTCGAAGCAAAGTCTTTACAGGGCGACAAGGAGAATGAGCGACCGCGCGATGACGAAGTGCAGATGACTTCGGTTTCGACTGTTTCTTCGAAAGAGGACTCGATCAGCGAGAATTCGACATCGAATGGTGGCCAGTCGACTACGTCGGATTGGAATTCTGTTGCTGTATATTCTACTCCAACGGGTCGATCTGGTACGTGAGGAGGGTTGCTTGGTTTGGTGCAGTGGTTGTGACTGGTCTTATTTCAGTTCGGAAAGTGCCACTGACAAATGCTCAGATTGCTGGTATTCAGGAAAGCACGCCTTTCGGATCTCAACTCAGGTTAGCATCGGTTTTTGGGTAGTATGAATTGTGGTTGAAAAAGGCGGTGGCCAGTCTCAAGAGAGCATTGCGAGTGTAGCAACTAAGAGGAGTCAAAGCATTGATTTTGTGACAAGCGTCATTAACTTGAAATATGCTGTAACTAACGAGCTTGTCACTTTTTAGACAAGGAATCAATGGTGATTGTGAAACGGAGAAATTTGTTGCACCTTACTCGGACAAGCCGAGCGATCATTTCCGTTCGCCGCGTTCCAAGTCGAAAGGCCAGCCATTGCCTCGACGGGTGTTCAATAGCATGGAGCGGCAAGTGGATCGTATGATCACTGCCTTGACTCCGAAACGATACAGGGCTACGACTCCTATCAAAATGAGACATACTAAGGTACGCGTTGTAGGCACTCCGAGCGCGCCGCCATTCTCATGGTTGGTTTTTCAGACCTTGGTCAACGTTTCGACCACGTCGTCAAGGAGTCCCGAGCAAGTACTGAATGAGCTGTCTCGCATTTTCGAAGAGAAAGGAATTTGTTGCAAACAACGAGAGTAAGTGGCCATCTACAGTAGAGAAACCCTGTCTGAAACGGTATTTTACACACCTGACAGAGTAATGTGGCATATTTGGTCTGGTGTCTGAGAAATGGTTAGCTTTGAGACAGTAGTGCCACATTTTTGCGCAATGGTGTAAAATATGGTTTCAGATAGGGTTTACTTTCATATGGTCCTTTACGACTGTGGAATGCCCATGCAGCCTAGCCGTGGATACTCGTCTACAGAGAAGGTGTAGACTGCGTAGGAGCATCTGCATAACAGTAAATCTGCGATAGGGACAAGGGTCTGGATGGGTTTCCGAAAGGGGTCACCTGGTGTAATACGACTGGGTCCCTGTCAATGGAGGGAGTGACTGGGGGAGCTTTTGCACCACACCACGAGCCAAGCAATTCTTCCGACCTGGCCCATGGCCGAAACATCACCTGACGCTGCCAGCTCCACGCAGAGTCGAGTCTGTACAATGGTTTATTGTAGCTGGACTATTCGTGGCAAGGCGAAGGACAAGGATGGGCGGACGACGTTGACGTTCGAACTGGAAGTGGTGTACGTGGACCGTCTGGACATGGTTGGTATTCGACGTAAGCGTTTAAATGGACCCGCTTTCATGTACAAGAAGATATGCGAGGACATTTTGAATTTGGCTGGACTTTGATTGGACGAACGTGGCTTGGTGAGACGGTCTTTCGATGCGGGGAGTGACCAATTGTAGAATGCTGTGTTTTTGGACTGATATGAATGTATGATCTATGCAATGTGCCCTTGTCTTAGTATCGTGGAATTGGATGGAATAAACTACTTTTTATCACGGGCTTAAAAATAGTTGAAACTTGCTGGTTCCAAGTAGCATTCGCTTGCCGTGCATTTTTTTCTTGTAGGTTTCAGTCTCGATCTCTTATTCGTGCTTAGCTTGGCTTCTTTGAAATGACTCATTCAGGTTTCCTGCCGCGCTAAGGGCTAAAAATAATCTATCTGATTTGAAAGAAAGAAAAGCAAAAAGAACTCCGCGAAGGCGGATTTGAACCACCGACCTAAGGATGCCTGTGAACCTCTACAGTCCTCCGCTCTACCAGCTGAGCTATTCGCGGGTGAACACTCTGGGCGAAGTGAGCCTAGTCGTCACTGCCTGGTCGATGAATGCCGGAGTCTGCTCTTCTCGTATTGGTGCAGGCGGGGGGGGGCGGAGTATGGTAGGGAAGGACGGGCGATGGCAGCCGTGTGTGTTCATGCGCATTGAATCCCCTGCGTAGCATCGAGTCGAGACAGTTCTTCGCCTTTGCTTTTACTTGCTCGTTGGCTGGGTAAGGAGTGAGAGAGTGGCCCGTGCTGTCTGACCTTGTATGCTGGGGGCTGATAGGCATTGTTAGGGTCCCCGCTCCGATCATCTCATCGCTGCCAGTACCTCAGTGTGGAAAACTAGATTGTACTGCCTAGCTCGACCATTCTCCGCCTTTTCACCGCACTTGTGAGTGGTGGCCTGGTGGAGAGTGGTTGTGGCTTGTTTGAATCATAAAAGATCAAGTTTGTAGGAGACGAAGAGGGGGCCGAGTCATATTTCCATCGTGCCGTGACTAGGATGGCCACTTTCTTACACATCGGCGATATCGTTTCTTTATTCGCCGAAGGCAGCGAAAATTTATCCGGTTTTATTTCAACTTTGGGGTAAGTCGATTGGCTTTGTGTCACGTTCGTACAGGTTTTGTTGAAAGTGATTGGTATGCGTGTTCGGTACGTAAGCGAGCCTTATTTGGTGACGAGATGACTTGTAAAAATTGATTTCCCCCGTCATTCGAACACTCATTTCGACACGAAAATCATTCGTTTATTTCTTGAACAAAATGGATTTAAATTTTAATCGATTTACCAATGTTTTATACTTGAATCAAGAGCCATCTCGTGTTTGGCATATCGGCGATATTGTATGGCTGTACGCGCACAATGCCGATCATTCGGGATTCGTCGTTTCGTTGGGGTATTTCCCTTTTTTAGAGCAAATTGTTTGCAAGAAGTATAATGTGGGGCTAGTGCTTGTAGGCCTATTGTCGGACTTGTTGAAGCCTAGTCTTGTTCACTGGCCTTCTCAACGCTCGTGTTTGCTTTTATGAAAGCTTAGGCACACACCTGCAAACGAGCAAGGTAGCTTCTATCTCAAATCTTTGCTTGGGCGTCGAGACGAGTTTGTGGTGAAGAGTGGGGAGAGGCAATAGAGCCGAGTCTTTTTTACACTCTATCGTTTTATGCTGTGTCTATTTGCCGATTAAACAACGAATTCCTGCCAGCCTGTTTTCACTTTTCAAAAGTCGGAAGTTCTTTTACTTATTTTTGAATAATAGTCTAAAACTAATGGTAGTCAAAATTTTTTGCACGCAATGCATTTTAAAATAGTCGTGACGATTATGTTTTTCAAATTTTGAATTTGAATGAGTGTCGGAATGACGATGATAGTCTGCTAGGTGCTCTTGAAAAAGGGGGTTCGATTCCCGCTTGTGGAAAAGTATTTCGCCTTTTTTTAATCACTTGTTCACACACTGTCGAGTCGAGCTCACTCTGCATGCCGCTTTTACGAGAGGGTTCGATTCCCGCCGAAGGAAAAAAGTACTAGTTTTTTGAATGACATGTGCATGGAACATGGATTTGAATATTTTCTTGCTTTGATTGTCTTTTCTTGTGTAACTTCAATTTTTGCGTGTAGAGAGTTCATGCAATGTTGGAAAACCGGGGAAAATCATGGAATCTTAGAGAGAATATGAGAATTTTAGAGCCAAAATCAGGGAAGACTGAAATTGCATTTCGATGGTTCACATTTTGGATCATCCGAATTTTTTGAGAACCTGTTGCAAATTAAAATTAAGTCCTGCAACAGATGAAAATTATTAGAGTAAAATCTAAATTTTTACCATTGAAAAATCAGTGAAAATCGTTTTCCTCGCCTTGTATGAGCCCTGATAAATCGATATCAGCAGAATATATTCTCGTTTCTTTTCAGCTTAGTCGATGATCGATGCGTTGTGCAACCGCGCGCGGGGACGCCCGAAAATCCGCCCAAAAAATTTCGAGGTATGTGAGTAGGGATGATTTGAATTTCACGCTGCAAAGGCGCTAATGACAGTTTTACATGAATAAAAAGGCCCTCACTTTGAATCTTTTTTAAGACTCAAAGTTAGCGCACTACACAGAAAAAGATGCACTCACTTTAAAATTGCGCGCTAGTTGCAATGACAGAAATTTTCTGTTGACAATTTTCCCAATTTATGGCTGAATAAATTTTCTTTTTCATAAAGTGGCCACCATTTATCGCTACTGTACTCTTTTTAAAAAAGCTGTCTCTGTAGAGCGGGACGCGCACAAGCTTTGACGCGACCGACGTTTCATGTGCAACTGTCATAAGCGGCTCGCAGCGGGAAATTCAAATTTTGCGTTGTTCGCGATTTGTGAAATGGTCTTGTCTTGCGTTGCTAATTTTGAGAGCCCGGCTTGTGGCCAGTGTTCGAATCGCGGCCAAGTGTATCATTTTTTGTGTCGTGCGGTGAAAGAGGGGATTAGGTCTTATGTTATGACTAATCCATTGGAACAACGCTCGTTTTTGACGAGCCAAGGATTGAGTGGGAAAATGTACGAGTATATTTCTACTCTTTTCAGATTGCTTATTCAAAATTTGTCCCGTCAATCGGTATGCGGCACAGAAGCAATATTGGGCCGAACAGAAAGCACGTCAGACAACGAGCGGAGGCAGTCCTCACATGGGAGAGGATATGTTGAAACGACTTCGGGTACGTGCACACTTTGTATATTCATCCGACTAAATTACGTTTCATTCTTCTTTTGCCCCTTTTCTATTCTAAACCTGAAAAGAAAAGCGAGTTCGATTTGTCATTGTGTCCTAGTATAGAAATTCGAATAGATGAAAAAGATGAAAATTCTACTATGCTCTCATGAATGTATTGATAGAAGGGACAAATCTAATTCGTCTTGTGCTCGCTTCAATCGACTAGAGTATACGGCTGATGAGAAGAAAACCTGATGCGAGGGTTCTTCTCGGTCGTGATTGAGTTTAGGCGTGTCTTTCGCTTTGCCGATTTTTGCCACCAGCTAAAACTTGTTTTTGGATTAATTTGTGATGGCAGAACGAGATTGGCCTGTTTTGACATAAAGAAAGACTAGTTTTTGAGTTTTATCGTGACAAGATTATTTTTCGTTGTAAGCCGATCAGCTGGCTTGTTAGACGAGGAACATATCATGGCCTTGGATTTGGGGTTTGACCGTCTCGCACTGTAGGGCAAAGGACGCGTCCAAAGACCAAACCCCCATGGTGAGGGATGGAATCGATCGGAGGCCAGAAAGAAGAGCACAAAATGAGAATATAAGCGAAAAACAGGCATGGCTGGGCTGAATTGCATAGAATTGGCCAGTTGAAGTGGCATAATCGCACGGATTGAGGACTATCGAGGCTCGTGCCATAAAAATGCAAAAGTGGCAGTGCGAGGTGGAGGACTAGTCACAGGCATCATAACCATTTCGAATAGTGAACTATGGGCTTGCTTTAATTGCTCTAGCGTATTTTGGTGGCTGGCACGAGGGACTGCGTTTCGAGTGTTCGGAGGACTGGCGAGATGTAAAACTGTGTTTTTGGTTTGGAAAGGGACTAGGAAAAAGTGCATGAAAAAAGTATAGAGCAAAGTTGAAGTAAGAGGTGCGTTCAAAAAAGTATAAACAGCAATGAAGGTCTAAAAAGTGAAAAATGCGGGTGCAAGTTTTCGTAACAAAAACAAAGCGTTTCATGTCATTGTTTTCTAGGACGCAGCGGAAAAAGAGAAAGAACAAAATGAATTGGAATACCAGAAGATGGTTGGGCATGTTGTGCAATACGGGACCGCAGTGCAGGTAAGTCGAAGTGGTGGATTTGTTGTCATAGCCAAGCACTACGCGCACTCGAGGGCCAGGGAACACACAAATTGACAATCACTTTTGACCCGGGCGGGAGTCGAACCCTCCCCTCTAAGTGCGCCCCTAGTGTGAGAGGCAAGCGACCCGGCAACCCACTTTTTAAAAATATGGTTGCTTTTTCAGCTGTTGCACGTCAAAAATAACAAGTACCTGACCGTGAATAAGAGAGAACCGGCCAAGGTGGATCGGAATGCCATGAAGGTCACGTTGGATCAGGCGGGCAATGATGGATCGTGGTTTGTGGTGGAACCGTTCTACAAGCTCAGATCCTTGGGTGACAATGTAAGGCGTGGGTGTGTGCTGGGGGCAGTGTCACCGAGATTCTTTGCAGGTGGTGGTCGGAGATCGAATTTGTCTGGTGCCCTATTACGTGACGCAGGCGGTGGGTGGTGTGAAGCACCAGTTGCACGTGAGCAGTTTGTCCCTGCCCGAGGATAAGGAGAGCAAGGAGGTGAGTGGGGAAAGGGGGGGAGGGAGTGGCGGTGGGATGTGGTGTGAGGGGACTGATGTTTCAGGTGAATTGTTTGAATGAGCAATCGTGCTGGCAAGTACTGCTCTTTTTGGAATTTCGAGAAACGTCACCAGAGACTTTGAAAGGGGTGAGTGGTTGTTGTTTGGTGTATTCTCTGCTGGGAATATGGAGTATGTTCTATCCAGGGACGTGTGTTCTTGATGGGACTCTGATAACCACTGAGGCACCTGACCAGGTTGTCCCGTCTATAATGCTAATTTTGATGTGTTGATGTGTTAATTAGAGGCTAGGGGCATGAATGGGGTAAAGATGGACATGACTGACCAGTGGGCACCCCTGGGCCAAGGTAGTGGAGCTCCGACCAATGACCATACGGCTATGTTGGCAGGAACAGCGATAGTGTAACATGGGGCCCACATTACGGCTAAGAGGCCTCTTTTGTTTGAGCAGATTCTTTGTACCAATGACGGAGACATCGATCGGGTCTGCTGCTTCTGTACGCTGATCTTTTCAGGGGGATGTGGTTCGACTATTCCACGCGGAACAGCAGAAATTTTTGACCTTGGATTATTTCGCTGGCGAGGATCACGTGTTTTTGAGAGTGACGAAAAGGGACCAGGCGTTGGAGGCCACGTCGTCGAAGGCATTATGGGAAGTGGAAGTGGTGCAACAGGAACCGTACAGGAGCGGGCAAGGACGTTGGTCGAATCAATATCGATTCAAGCATCTGGCCACAGACATGTATTTGACTGTAAAGGTAGGCCAGATGGGCAGATCGCCTCCGTCCAACCAGACTTTTCCTCCTGAGTCTAAGCGCCTCTTAAGACGGATTTCAAGGATGGGTTGCGTTGGTGATGCCGCCGGGTGCTTACTCATACAGTCATAGCAACAGTCTCTGGCTGGTGAAACATCAACCTGACTGGTTGACTCCCACTTGTGCCTATCGATAGGCAAACTGCCAGCAGTCATCGCACCAGTCAGATCAGGGGTAGAGAGCATGACCCCATGATGCATGCAAGGTTTCGGGTGTGGATTGTGGGTTTGAATGAACACTGAACGGTCGAAGTGGTGGGTGGTGGATGTGGCAGATAGGGTGGGATGGCTGGGGACCTAAATCAGTGGTGCACTTAATTTCAGGAAGAAAAGAATTGTGACGCTGAGACGCTGACTAAGGAATTAAGACGGATCGATTCGAGGAGTGCAGTAGCACTGAACAGTGGCGTGTCCTATCGTTTGTCATGCACACATTGCGATTGTCCTGACGATCCTCGCACGATTTTCGAATTCGACCCCACAACTTTAACGCGTATCGAGGCATTCGTTCCGAGGTATGGACCAGTTTGAGAGTAGACGATACGGGTTGGATTCGTTCCCGTTTTTAGGCAGTCTTACGTTCGGTTACGGCACGTTGCCACTGGCACATGGGTCAGGAGTACAAATGTTCGAATTGATGCCGAGCTGGACGAAACGGGGACTATGCTCAAGGTAAGATGGACTGGTAATCCCAGTCTGCAATAAGGTGTATCCTGGGCTGAACGGGGGCAAAAAATTGACGCCAATGATGTGCATATTGCGCAACGGAAAAATAGTGAGCATAGGGCACTAGTAGGCCTCATTTTGGATTGCAGTGCTGTTGGTGGTGGTAGTCTGATCCAGGCGGGCCCAGATTTGTGTGGTCGCTCGCTTACGTAGATTAGGTGTAATCCTCTTGCCTGGTAGGCCATGGCGAGTGGGAGAGAGTGATCGGTACTCTCCCCTGACTGTGAGATGTCAACCCCTCGGGTTGATGTTTCAGCAGTAGGTATAGTCTCAAGCCTTGCCTGCTGCAGTCGGAGTTTTTGTCCCCCTCCTCCTGCCAGCCAGGCATGGTTACATAGGCTAGGCCATCGTGTCGTGTGTCCTGGGCACTTGCTGACGAGTCGCACAATCAACACTCGAATTGGCATGAACGTTTTTTTAAGAAAAAGCCATCCAAGATCTAATAAGACGTTAGCTAAGGCATCTCGTAGGAATCACTTTGAGCCAGTATTGTAAGAACATTCGACAGGTGCAACCATCCCCGAGAAACAACCTTGTGTAAGCAAAGGATACCAAGGAAATGTCAAGCGGTTGGGTACAACAGAATGGGCCTCAGATCTGATCGATTGGTGCTCAGTAAATGATTTGAGGAATCGTGTCTGAGATTGCTTATCACGGGCTGCCACCGCCTTGTTTGGCCATTTGTTTTTGACGCATGATCTCGGCGTCGCTATGAAATGGATGTCAAGTTTAGAGATGGGGGGGGGGGGAATACATTGAGAGGGTTGGACTTACCGGAATTTACGTTGTTCCATAGTCAAGCCCTTGTTCCCTTCTTGTTCTGACGCGGGTCTCCCCTTGCCTTTTTCTTTTTTGGCAGCTCTTTCACGAGCCAAATCGCGTTGATTTCCACCTGAAAATGGGCGGATAAGATGAGGGGTGGATTTGGGTAGGCATATTTTCGAGATGGCTCTACGAGGATGTGGTAGACTGATGGTGGGTGGATAGGACAGAAGTGTGCAAAAATATGGGATCAGTGCTAAAAAATTGAAGGAGAAGGCCGAAAATAATTAACTCACGGGTCATGACTGAATACGTTCAAGATTTTTATTTTTATTGACGTCAAACGTACGACGACTAAAAGCCGTGTACACGTTCGCCACGTACGACCAGCAGCCGAAGTGTAGGAAGCACGACGATGGGAATGAGTCGATCCAGTGCACGCTGTCGAATAGTCTAGAAAATGGGAACTAGGGCGTAACACTTTTAAAAGGTGCCGTGCCGGCTGCCAATAGTCGTCGGCCACGTGACGGGCGATGGGCTAGGAGTCGATGGTATCCTAGGCGCAAGGCAGACACTACTTTTCGTGTGGGTACTTGAGCAGAAGCCAGGTGTGCTTGTTGGACGGGTCGGCGCTGAGGGGGCTGACGACGACGTTCAGTTTATGGAGCATTGATAATGCCTCTTATCGCGTGGCAGTATTGTCAGGTTACTGTACATGCCTTATGCAAGCAGAGCAAGCATGAGCAGTGGATGCGCCCCACTAACTCCAGAGCACGCTGGATGGGCTTCTGTGCCTGCCAAGCAAGTAATATGGCTGGGTGATAAAAATGGTGTGGGGTGCAGGAGGGGAGACTAAAGGGACACTTGTTATTTGTATCCTAAAAATTCATCTGCGCATCGATCACTTCCGATCACGGAGCATGATATTAATCTAATAACGACATTCCTATTATTGCACAGCTACTCATGTACCAGAGCTATGTGCAGGTAGAAAGTAAAATGGCATTTGACCCTGATTTTTAAATTTGGCGAGTGGGCAGATACTCAAAGGGTGCGGAGTGGTCTGCACTCAATGTGTATTGTGTATGTGGAACTAAAGTGAGATGTGAGGCGGGCTTAGAGACTGTAGGTCAGCTGAGCCAGGCGTGAGAAAGACGGAATTAAGCTGCAGCTGTGCTTTTAGTGTATGTACTGTAGGTGACGAGGTGAGAGAAGGAACAGGGGTCGCAGAAAAGCCAGATATGCTTGCTAGACGAGTCATGTCGTAATTTGTCCATAGCCAAGCACCATGCAGCGCATCGAGGGCTAAGGAACACATATTTCGTAATCATTTTTGACCCAGTCGAACCCTCTCCTGTAAGTGCGCACTAAGCGTTAGAAGCAGACTCCGCAACCGCTAGGCCACGACCGGGCGGAGGGTAAGGACGGAGATGATGAGACCTCAGTTTGTGATGCATTGCTGGTGTGGGTGAAAGAGGAGTGGCCAGGCATGTGTAACCCTCGTGTCTGGTGCGTCATGACGAGTGGGAGGAAGAATAATCGATCATCCCTGGCTGGAAAATTTCAACCCGTCAGGTTGATGTTTCAGCTCCAGGTATAGTCGCATGACTTAACTGCTCCAGTCGGAGTTCTCGTCAGCCACATTCTCTCCTACGCCTGCCAGGCTTGGTTACACATTTCTACCTCGATAACCGTCGACACAGGCCATACAACTCAAAAGACAACTCTTTTCCTTTTAGGTGGTGTCGTATGGATTCAAAGAAGACAAGGAGGCATTCGCTATCATTCCCGTATCGGCTGACGAGGTTCGGGAGCTGGATTTTGCGAACGATGCGTGCAAGGCTGTGGAAGACTTCGTGGCTAGTATCAAAGCTGGCAAGAATATTCAACGTGAGAAATGGTGAGTGTGTTTGAGAATGTGGTAGGTGCGGGTATGAGGAATATTTGGTTTCAGTATGATGAACCAATTGTTGGCCGAGCTGATCTATTTCGTGACCAATACGACCAATCACATGACGGACCCTTTGAAAATTGTCACGATGAAACCGAATCGAAATCGACAGAAGCTGTTGAGAGAACAGAATGTTTTGAAGGAGGTAAGTGGGAGGGAATGTCAACTGTACAGACAGTGGTAGCTGTGACCAAAGCCTGGTAGGCGTAGGAGGGTCGCCGGGACAAACTCCGGCTGGGGGGAAGGAAAATTCCGCGACTCTACTCGCAGCTGAAACATCAACTGGAGAGGTTGACGTTTTCTAGCCAGAGTAGATAATTCTCTCCCACTAGCCATCGCCCACCAGGCACGAGGGTTCGCAGCGTATTGGGTGTTTGCAGAGTCAAATTTGAAGTTTTTACTTTCTAGCGGCCATTTTCAGTGAAACGGCCTGAAACGTGGGCCTCTATGATGAATGCCCTACCCGTTGGTATGGATATTCGTTGGACAGAGGTCATGAGAGATACACCCTTTCCTGTGCCAGCTACAGTAGTCCATTGGTGGGACCTGTTTGAATTGCGCAGGGTTTTTCCTCGGACCCTGCACCTCTCCTCCATGTGTGCTATCAAGTACCCCACCAGGCCCTCACAGAATGAACTTCTTGTTTCAGGTATTTCAACTGTTGAGTGTGCCGTTCGAATCGAGGCAGGATCAGCCGGCCCTTTTCGAGAATCCTCGTGAACTGAGCAAACCAGGCAACGAATTGTTCAAGAAGATGTTCCAATTGGCCTACACGCTCCTACGATTCTCTCAGCAGTCGTATCGTCGGAATCAGGTTTTTGGATGTGGATTTACTTACTATACTCTCTTCTACTTTCCTTTGTGTGGTGGCGGGCGCTGGAGTCAGGCGTCGGTTTTCGTTTAGGAGTACATTGCCAAGCGGTTTATCCAAATCCAACAGCAGATCGGGTTTGGTCTAATGGCCGAGGACACGATCACGGCTGTCCTGCACGACAATACCAAGCTGTTGGAGACGAATGTGGAGAAGGCGCATATCGAGAAGTTCATCGAGTTGGTACGGAATAATCGAGAAGGAAAGTGAGTGGGCGCAGTGTTGGGGGATGGTGATGGGAATGAGCTCGGCATATTTGACAGGTTCCTCGATTACCTGACTTTATTGTGCGTTTGCAAAGGCGAGGCGAACAAGAAGATTCAAGAATTGATTTGTCGATGCGTATTGAGCGACGCGAGCCGCGATATTCTCATGCGGACTATGTGAGTGGGGAATGCCTGCACTGTTTGTACTCCACACTGAAATCCTGGGGTGCAGGTGGTTGCGATACCCTGCTAGGAGAGCGCGTCTGGGTCGGTGTCACTGGAGAGAGTGACGGGAGCTGCCAACCTCGTTCCAAGTGCCTGGTTGGCCATGGCGAGTGGAAGAAAGTAATCGGTCTCCCCTGACTGGGAGGCATCAACCCGACAAGTTGATGTTTCAGCCGCAGATAGAGTCAGAGTTTTGTCCTGCTGACTTCGGTCAGCCACGCACCCTCCTACGCCTGCCAGGCTTGGTTGGGGTACACATGCAGACGTCAGACAGTAGAAACTGGAGCAAGAAGAGTGCACTCTTGTGTTTAGGGTGACCGGCGTCGATCAGGTATCGTATAGCGATGTTGGCCGAAACTGCAGTTGCAAAATGTCACTGTTTGTATTGGCACCACCCACTGCATTTCCTCAGGTTTACCTTTGTTGGTCGTGGTCGGAGACGGAGTGCAAATTGTTACGATCAATCACGGCCGAGGACACGGCCGAAAATCGGAATATGCTGGAATATTACAAACACCAGTTGGACCTGTTTGCTCAAATGTGCCTCGATCGACAGTACTTGGCCATCAACCCCCCGGCTATGGAGAATTTGTTGAATCTGTCGGTCGAATTGCCAGTCGATACGTTGCTTTAGTAAGTTGTGCGGGCTGGGAGGGTGTGTCGGGCATGGGATGCGGGTGGTGGTTTCTCCTGCTGCCTTGTAATCTGCATGATTCCTTGACTTATCTTCTGTAGGTTTCTACGGTCAGGTATTCTTGATGCTCTTACAATGCGCCTGCAGTTGCATAGAAGGTTTCGTTTTGTTTTAGTTGTATGTCGGATGACAAATTGCCGTACGATTTGCGAGCTAGTTTTGCTCGTTTGATGTTGCATTTACACGTGGCCACCGATTTGCAAGCCGTCATGCCAGTACGATACGCCAGACTGTGGAAGGACATTCCAGACACGGTGTCGGCTGATACGTAAGCCTGGTCAATCACGTTGGACTGGCGAGATGGGTGAGCCATAAATTTCAGGTATCAGAATTGCGAGATCCTCCGCCTACTTTCCCAAAGCGACGAGGCCAGTGAACATGGAAAAACGGCTCGGGAACGATTCGAACCATTGATCAAATACGTGGAATCTTATTTGAGGGCATTGAACGAAATCAAATTTCAAAATGTGGAACAGAATAAGCTGACGTTGGAGGTAGGAGTAGGGTTTACTCCCAGGTATGGAAAGTATAGTAGTCGATTTCAGATCGTCACTTTGGCCAGGACTTTGGTCAGTTTTGGATTTTATGCGTTGCCCGATTTGTTACGATTGTCGCAAGACTTGTTGGATATTCTGGATTGTGTACCGTTGGGATACAAGGGAAATGCACGGGCTGGAGCGACTGGTGGTAAGTTGGGTTGTTGTTTTGGCGGGAACAGATGTTAGCTGGAATAAAGTATGTTTCGGATTCTAATCTCGGTTTCTTTCCTTGGATTGCCTAATCTCAGGACGCGACGCGCGTAAAGCTAGTTCAAATAGTAAGATAAAATGGATGTCTAATCGTATGGAGGGAATGGTGAATGAAAGTTTGTCTGCACGTATTGTTTAGATTTTATGGAACCTATTCTACTGCTAGTTCAGATGAGTCTTCTGAACACGTTTCGTTTAGCCGATCTACAAACCAGGATTTCAACGCCTGCTGGGGGTCAGGGCGCCAAAAATAGGCCGATATCTGCCGCTAGCGAAGCGCAGACGAGCGGTGAATCGAAGCGGACAATCCTGCAGACGAAATTGATCATGATCGATGTCTTGCAGGTTGGCAGAAATTATTGATTTTTGGAAGATGAGAGAAGAATGGTCTTTTTTAGTTCGTCCTCAATGTGCGATTGGATTATCGAATCACTTGTCTATTGTCCTTGTTCAAGAAGAATTTTCCGGAGACCGAGGACGCCATGGCCAGAGCGCCAGGTACGTGAATATAGCATCTTGAAATCTGTCCATGAAGGATGGGACTTACTCAAATGAATTCCAAGGGACCAATACTTGTCTGTGTGATGCACCCTAATCTAATCGATAACAGGCGAGTGGGTTGGTTTCAGAAATCAGTGATACGACGGCTGTTGAAATCGCAGAAGAGGTGTTTCAGACAAGGTGAGCTATTTCGTTAGCTAATTTTGCTGTAGCCTTTGAAATTTTTTCGCCTTTAGCCACGCATTGGATTTGGACGGGGCGGAAGGCGGGCGGCAGTTACTTCGTATTTTGCTACAGCTAATCATGTCGGATTGGCCTCCTTTGACCAGCGCTGCTTTGAATGTACTTTTCCGACATTTCAATCAACGCAACGAGGTTTTGAAATCGTTGAAGGATGTAAGTGGGCAAAGAAACGAGGGTTATTCGAAGAGGACTGGGAAATGGAGTTTGTAATTTCAGGTTCAATTATTGGTCAGTGTCCAGGACGAGGAGAACTACACGCATGTGCATCGTGATTTGATCGTTCTCAAGAGTTTGACGGAGAAAAGCGAACTTTGGGTTTACAATTCCAAGATGGGCCCCATAGGCAGTTTGTCTCGTGCCAGTAGTTCTGGTGCGAGCGAAAGGTTAGGTGGCCAAAGTTTATCTGTTTTGGAGCTTCAAATATTCTGTACTTTTTAGTGGCTCGATTCGTGGCGGGCATCGCGGAGATTTGATATCCGAAATTGATGGTCGATCGTCGCCCGATTCTGATCGAAAGGCGTTGTCAAAAATTTTACGGGAATTGAGTTACGAATGTCCACTCACTCACGAACAATGTTGCCAAGTGATCGAAGAGGTGAGTCCGAGTTTGTGGCTTGTTTAGTCCTTGCAGCAGCGGCTAGAGTAGATGTGCACGCCCGCTGATCACCGCGGACAGGATAAGAAAAGAACGAATGCAGGGTTCATACAAGGCAGGGAATCCGAAAAGTGTCTGTAAAAGCTGGGAAAATTGTAAATATGCATTCTGAGGCTTCACATTTTGAATTTGCCCCCTTTTCTTTGTATTTCTTGATCATGGTGTAAATCAAGCAAAAATCGGAGAAATTTTTGGCTGGAAGAATCAGGGAAAATCATTTTCTGCTCCTTGTGTGAACCCTGAGATGGCAGCGTTCGAGAGGGCACTAGCTGAAAGCTAAATGATGAAGCACACTTTTGGTCACTGGCACACATTCGTGTGGGGTCTTTTATAAAACGGGTCTATGACAACTGTCGCTTGCTGTCTCGTCCATTCTCAGGGGTCTTCGTCATTTTGAGAATATGTCAGCTGGAATTGGGAAATGTATGTTTTTTTCGAGACGATTGCGAGGAACTGTTTCTCTGTCTCTCTTGCGCCTAGCTGATCCCTGATTCACCCAGACCTCACGAAAATGTCAATTGGGCGTTGCATCAAGGATACAGAGTCAATTATCTAATTATACGTAAGGTACGAAGGGTGTGCTATTAGACTAGTCTGTGTGGACTGACCCCTCGGAACGATATTCAGCCTTTACCCTGGTCTTGCGCACGTGACTGATTGTGGGCCTTGTTGGTGGCTGTTTTTTGTTTTTTCGCTTCTGCTTGGTTCTTGCCGTAGATGCTTGCCATTTCTCTTTTCCCCGTTTTGGTGGTGATGCGAATGTTTTCGGAATGTTTTTTTACAAAGTCTTGTTTGATTTAGATTTTGGATCGTTGGACGAGGTTGTGCTGCGATGACAGGAGTTCGGGGAAGATGAATGTGCGGAATCAGCAATTGCTGCGGAACATGCGCGTGCACGAGGCAGTTTTGGATTTCTTATGTATCCCCTATGATAAGGTATGTCGATGGGGGCTTATTCTGGTCAAAGGAGGATTGCTTTTCGACCAGGGGTATATGGCTTCTCATCATCGACCTTAGAGGGATGAAGGGTATGGAGAGAAGTAGACCACGTTCTCAGGACTGCTTATCTGAAGTGCCAAGCCAACTGTCAGACTCCTTCGAGAGCGACATCCTCAAATCTTTCGGTTTTTTAGAAACTGGACAAGCACATGCCCGAACTGATCAGATTGGCGCACGAATTTTTGAGGAACTTTTGTGGTGGTCGGAACAAAGAGAATCAAAATCTATTGCATCAACGCATATCGATCGGATCTGAAGGCAATAAGACGGGCTTTTTGAAGGTGGAGACGGTAATGGCCTACGCTTTCGCAAAGTTTTTCGGGGCTGATCGGCTGGCCTTGAATTGCAGGCTGATGAAGTAGCAACTCTGATCGCAATTTTCCGAAATAATCGAGACTTGTGCGCAAATGTGAGTGATCGTCTGATTCATCATATTGTGCAAATGATCGAACAACAAAGTCGAAGTGGTATTTTTATTCAACTTTTGCAAACATTGGTGATGATCGACGATAGGAATCCTATTCCTATGTGCCAGGAGAAAGTGGCGCAGGAGGCGAGTGATGGGTGTGCGGGAACTGTGTACAGTCTTGCAATGATGTTTGCTTTTTCAGATCACAATGTCTAGCGAAGAAGTGCGGCAGTTCTACACGGACAACGCGGCCTTCGAGCAATTGATTACGTTGATGAAGACGGAGGCGTACTTGTTGGATGATTTGACAAGCCCCCTGAGATACCACATTGAGTTGGTGAGGTATGCAGTGGGTGGGAATTGTGTCGGGGAAAATGCCTCGCTGTAGTTTCGGGAGGGGCTCGCTGCCGTCCTGATAACAGGGGGGAGTGTACCCGCTGGGTTGATTCGGGATGACCAATGGCGGATGAAGAACTGGTCGAAACCAAATTTACATTTCAGATTACTGGCCTACTGTACAAGAGGCAAGAATGGGACGACTGAACTGCAGTGCGCTCCTCAGTTACCGCTAGAACATATCGTCCGCGTCGTGACTCACCCCGCTTGCATATACGAGGTAAAGGACGTGTACTTGCAGTTCTTCCTGCACTGCTATATCGACACGGATGCCGAGATGAGAGAAATGTATGGGAGCGATCATGTGGAGAAGATATTCGTGAAGATGTGGTCCGATATCGAACTGGTAAGCCAACTTGGGATTTGGGACTGGGACTATTAGTTCTTTCTAATTTAGCTGAGCGAGTCTGCATCGGTGGACAAGATACCGGATGCTTTGGAGAACTACGTTGGTCAAACGGTCACCGAATTGCTGACTGCCTTCTATAAACGACCTCTAATGGACCCGTCCCCCGACAGTGCATCGGTGCAGGTAAGGGATGCCTAGGTGTGTACAGTAGGGGCACCTGGCTGATACGGGAAGTTTTACGGGGCAAAGCAGGGATTGCCTTGATCACCAAAATACCAGCAACACGCACGATAGTGACTTCCTTGTTTTAGCAGCATCAGATCATATTCGGTCATCTTCTGGAAGCCCTCGGCCGGTTGCAGGCGCGTGAATGGATCGCGCGCAGGCAGAGTCGGTACTTCATAATGAAATGCGTGGAAAGTTTGTGCGAGTTTGGTGAGTGTTGGATTTTTCGCTTTGTTGCTTGGAAGGGCGGATGTGATGGTGGATTTGTTGCAGCAACTCAACAACGCCTGACACTGCCCGCTAACGTGGCGATGCCGCCGGAGAAATTATCAAAGAGGCAACCGTGGCCGACGCTGCAGCACGCTCATGCATTTGTCAGTCAAGCATCGAGGGCTTCGTTGTTGACGAAAACATTGGATTATAATGGAATCGCGGACTGTTTCCAGGTAATACAGAAACAGGGGACCTGCTGTCTGGGTGGGGTGTCCAACAGGCGTCCACAATCACCTGGAACGGGTTGTCGTCTTCAGTGCCGATTCCGTTGGCACCGCCAAACTGTCCGGCCCGCCCCTTTCGAAATCGAGGAGTCTAAAATCAGTCAAGGCTGTTTGAGTCTGTGCTTTACTGTCGAAACAAGCAACTTTTTCTTGCCCGCCGTCTCAGTGGTGTAGCGGTAAAAGTGCGTCACAGTTTACTTGGCAGAGCTGAAAACCGGTCGGCCTGGGTTTGACTCTGGCCGTCTGAGAATGCACCTTTCACGCCTGGTATTGGGTGGCCCACTCTTCATCCCTTCCAGGAGGGACCCTATGGGGGCGGGAGGCTCTCGAATCCGGGTCCCCTCACGGGGCACAGGCAGGGTATGGTTACCCCATGAGGTAACCACAGATATCGTGGAGTGGCGACTAACGCGCGGTCTCGCACGCATGCATCCTGACTGACCCTAGTTGATGAAAAGCCCCCTAGCCCGTGGTAAAAGGCCAAAAAACGATCATCACCTGGACCAACCACGATGGGTAAAAAACTAGCCTCGTTTTAGGAACTCGTGCGCCGTATATCCGAGCATTTGAAACCATTAGCAAAAGCCGAGTGCTCGGTTCTGGTGGACGTTTTGCATCATCCAGAGCAGTTGTTTCCAGTATCTTCGGAAGAGCGAGCTCGTTGCAAGAGTGGTGGTTTCGTCTCCAAGTAACCCTCCGAGTCAGCCGTGATGCATACTTGACTGAACAATAATCCATTTCAGGTTAGTGAAACATTGCAAAGTGCTTTTGCAAGAGAAGCAAGAGGACTTGTGCATTCGGGTACTGCAAACATTACAGCGGATGATGCCGTCGGAGGAAACGCACGATCGTTTGGTAAGTGATGGTTTGGTGGGGACGGGGTCCAAGTGTGGGACGGCGGGTCTATACTGTGCGCTTGATACAGTTAAAGGAGCAGTGGATGAACGTCGATTGCGAAGCGGTATGTCTAATATCCATGGATGTGGTGATGTGATGTGGCGCACGTTGTCATCGTGGTGCATCCGATCTTTGTCTCCTTCATTCGCTAATTTGATTTCCATTTCAGGGCCGCCTATTACGCGAGAAATTGCTGGTTCGCTATTTCGAACGACATGAGACATTTCTGTTACGGCGCGGCTTGCCCGATGGTGGTCTGGCCCGCGAGAATCAAACGACGTCCCAAGGAGCGCTGGCAGCATTGACAACCACCGCCTCGACCCCGCCACCGTCGCAGAGTCAAAATCATCTGTACTCAGTGCAGTGCGGATTGAATGCTGCTGGAGCCTCCGATCTGGTCATCGATTTGATTATACGAGATCCATCACCGAAAGTGTTCATAGAATGCGTGGAATTGGCGAAAGCCCTTTTGGATGGCGGAAATTGTGTTGTGCAGGTATGTGGGATAACTGGGTGATAAGGTGCACGATGGTAATTTAAGGGAAGAAGACCTGTGGTAGACAATAGTGTACGCGCGGTGACTTCAGAGACCCCACCGCAGAGACTGCGTGCAGAATTTTAGGCATAGGAAACCGCATGGGTTCACCTTCAAAAATGGTCTGTGGCCGTATCACAAAAAAGGAGTTGGGCCCTTGAAGGTAAGGCCAGACCTACCAATAGGTAGCTTGTCCTATGTCCCATTGAGAGGCACCATTTTGCATGGCTTCCTCAACGTGGCACCGGCTGTATGCTACGTTGGGTCTGTCTTTTTCAGTTTGACATTTGTTGTGACGTGCGCTCACGTACACGCGCTGATGCTTCTACACTCACGTAACGGCGGGTTCAGGGCTGATCTTATAGGCGAGCGGTCCAAGGTCTTCTGTAAGCCTAACCTGGTAGAAAGGCTTATTCTTGCGCAGTATCGATCACTAAGACCCTGATTCCTACAACAGCCCCTCAGGCGTGTATGCCGCGCCTCCCTAGGGTGTCTCCTGCAACTGCTATGTGCAATGATACACTAGCCTGGCTGCTGTCGAATGCACCCGGTCCTAAGATGCCCATGCTGGGGAACAGCTCCACTGTCGATGGCGCAGTAAAGACTAAAGTCACCACCAGAGGATCCTTTACGAGCGCAATGCACGACGATGTCTCAACCGTCCTAGATCTAATCCACAGACAAACCAAGTACCTACCTGCCCTGGAGTCAACTCCGGGGCGCTTCCAGCATCATCAACCGAATGGAACTGACGACCTCAGAGTGTGTGCGAGAGTGTGCTACTCTAGCTAGTGCTAGCCCTTGAGAGTGTGCTAATCGAAGTCCCTGGCTGGCCTGGCCCACACCACAGGTCTGCCAAGTGGGTTGGACAAACACGAAGGGTGCCTGTCCGAGAATTTAGAACAATTAGCTGGAAACGAATCGAGCAAACGAAAGCAAGGAGAGCCCGAGTCTCACCCAGGGGCCTGTTGTTATAATGCCCTGTCTCTTCCCCACCAAGCCAACTGCCCTAGCTGCACCCCCAAGAATTCTAGGCGCCCTCAAGCGGCAAGTCACAAGACATTTCGCATATCGGCCCGGCCTAATTCTACTCGCTGTCCGTAGCACAACCTATGATTGTAAAAAGTTTGTCTTTTTAGTTTTCGATTTATCGTCGTTTACAAAAAAATGATACGGCGGAGAAATTCTTCCACGTGTTCAATGAGAAATTGCAACAGGCGCAGAACAAATTGAGAAGTTCAATGTTGTCATCGGATCGGATGAAAGCCAGTCGCTCGCCTCAGAACAGCAGAAAACGTGAGTACTGTGTTTGGCTTTGGTCATATAGTCGACTCTGGTGAATAGCATTCTGAAAGGTTGCTATTATTCCACCCCCCCCCCCCCCTCAGAAGGCGTGTGAATGGAGTGGGTTGGGTGCTGAAGCTGGTACCGGCTGTATAGGTTCTAAGGTTCGACTGATTTCAGCTTCTTCCGTTTCGAATGGGCCAGTCAGTTTGGCGGAATTAGCTGTGCAGAGGGCTCATGAGCACTGGAATCGAATCGACGAGGAGCCGCTGGGATTATTGACACTGGGCGATCCAGCACTGGGCGTTGAACGGTTCGCTCCGACTGACTCGATTGTCGAAAAGGCGGACAGAGGTTTCGTGCCGCCCGAAGTGGCCATAATGGAACCGATTTTTCGCTTCTTCCAACTTTTATGCGAGAATCATAATCGCGATTTGCAGGTAGGTAATGGCTGGATGTAGTAGGAGTGAGGAGGCATGCTGTCTCGATTTTATCTTTCGGTAACGATGCGTCTGATTTCAGAATTATTTGCGTAATCAATATAATCGAACAAATTACAATATGGTGACGGAAACGCTGTTATTCTTGGACACGATTTGTGGGAGTACATCGGGCAGTTTGGGATTGCTGCACGAAATCAATGTGCACAATGTCTCCTTGATCAACCAGACTCTTATATCGTTAACTGAGTACTGCCAAGGCCCGTGTCACGAGAACCAGGTACGTGCCGTTTCGGCCTTGTGTCATGGCGCTTGATGTTGTAACAAGAACTCAGGCAAGGCAGAGCTCGCGACTCTACCTGCGACTGAAACATCAACCGGAGTGGGTGACGTCTTCCAGCCAAGGGAGAGTCGATCTCTCGATGGCCATGAATGCTGGTCACAATATGCTGCACATTGTATCTAGTGGTATAGTTATCTCAAAATGTTGAAGTGACGGACTGACTGACTTGGCAGTTCATCCCACGGAGCTTAAATTTTAAAACAAGCAAATTCAAATGGCGCATAAAGTGAGCGACAGTCGAACTCACTCCTCTGGGAATTGAGGGATCTGAGAGGCGCGTGCGCAAATCTTACAGCTGTCATGTCATACTTCATCCATAGCCAAGCACTGTACAGCGCACAGCTCTCGAGGGCTAAGGAACATACAGTAAACGGACTTTTTTTTTTTACCCAGGCGGGAGTCGAACCCTCTCTTGTAAGTGCGCACCGCGTGAGAGGCAGACGCCTCAACCCGCTAGGCCACGACTCGTGTCAGTTCCTTGACCTCTGATTGAACGAGTGAGGTTCTGAGTGCTGGAACTTTGTAGAACGCAATCGCTATGCACGAGTCGAATGGTCTAGACATCGTTATATCGTTGGTCTTGAACGAGATCAAGCCATTGGCGGACACGAACGTGAATTTGGCATTGGAGATCAAGGTAGAGTATGATTGTGGTCGTGAATGTGATTGTGTCAGACGAGTTGGTTTCAGAGCAATGCATCCAAACTACTGTTGGCGATTATGGAATCGAGGAATGATGGCGAGAATGCTGAACGCATTTTGAACAATATGGCCAGAATGGTGGGCGGGTCGAGGCAACTGGTAAGCGTATACTGACGGGTGCTAGCCAACCCTTGGTGTAGTCCTCTAGTGATCAGGGCTGCCTATTGGAGCTTTGCACGGATGTGATGCTGTGCTAGCTGCGCGGATGCAAGTCGTATCGACACGAGATAGTTTGGTGTGTGTTTAGGTTAAGTCATTTGTTGACGCGTACATGCATCGAAAGATCATAGTAAGACTCGATGTCGTGTCCGAGGGTGTCTTGATCATTTTTTGGGTATTTTATTTCTTGTCAGTCAAACGCACTTTTTGCTGCGGGCGGTGTGTTGTGTGCACGTTCTTTCTGATGGACTCACTGTTTAATAATACTGTCATTTTGGCCATGTATGGGCAAGGTCTGGATGTTGGACGATTCCCGCCATTTTCAATTTGAATTTTTGATGGAAAAACGTATTTGTCAGTTTATTCAAGCCGTGAACACAAACCAAGGGGAGAAAGCTTTCTGCACCTCCGCCCGCGCCCATACATGATTTTGTGTGTGAACGTTGCTCGTGCCAAGTATGGACTCGTCGATTGTTTCAGGTGAGAGAAGCGTGCCTGGCGTACAATCGTGTACACGTGCCCGAAATCAGTGCACCCGATGTGATATTTGGTCCTCGTTCAAGTGATAGCGAAGACGAGGACAACGCGTCGCCTCAAGAAGTCGGGCACAATATTTTCATATTAGCTCATCAGTTGGCTCGTCACAACGCTGATTTGAGGAATTCGATCAAACCATCTTCCTCAGAGACGCCAGCATTCGCCGAAGCGTTGGCCTTCTATCAAGCGCACACGGCTGAAATCGAGGTGAGGAGTGTTGACTACACCAGCGTGCGCTAGCGTCATGGGGTCGATAATTTTAGATCGTTAGAAGCGATCGATCACTTGAGGCTATCGTTTTTCCCGTGCCTCAAATATGCGAGTATTTGAGCGCCGAAACGAAAGAACGTGTTTTCTTGACGACGGATCGAGATGTACAAGGCTCGAAAGTACCTGGATTTTTCGCCCAGTTTGATACTATGTATCGCGAAATGGTTTGGCAAGAAAAGTTACGAGGTAAGTTGACATTGCGAGAGTAGTAGGAATGCTAACACGCCCTAGTCGAAGCCATAGCCAACTTTCTATTGCTTCTGATTGGCTAGTGGGTAGGAGGCGGAGCCACGTCCCTCGTTCTGATTGGTCCTACCCAACAGCCAATCATTAACAATAGATGGATGGCTTTGACTGGGGCGTGTTTGCATATACAGATTCCTAGTAGCGGGGTGGTAGCTGGGAGGATGACCCGTTGAGATTTTCAGCTCGAAAGTGGTTGTATTGGTGTAGTCAACGGGTCAAATTATGGACACAAATATCGGTCGTGTTGGCATTTTTGATCAATTTCATCGTAGCTATATTTTATCCGCCGAGTAAACCGAATAGTCTCCTCGATTTGTGTAAGTCGTGTGCAATTTTTCATGAGTGGGGTGTAAGAATGGTGTTTTCAGTTAACGACACCTCGGCCAACGTGGCATTGTGGGTGTCGGTGGTGACGACGGCCTTGTTCACTTATACGGCGCCAACGTGGAGTGCCATTGCCATTTGGTGCAGTACCATAACTTTGAGGAGCTTGATATCGCTCGGCGTCAATGCCAGTCTGATTGTATTGGGTATTGTGCAGGTGAGTGAGTTCAGATTGGATTCTAGGCGGGAGTGACGAGTCTCTCATTTCAGATTGTTAACAAAGTGGTACAAGTGGTTAGTGTGATGGGCAACCGCGGGTTCCTCGATCCGACATTGAAGGGCGTTGTACTGAATAGCGAGCTTTTGTATCACTTGACTTTTTTCGCATTCTGTGCTGCCGGTTTATTCGTACATGAATTTTTCTATTCAGTTTTGGTAAGTGAAGTTTCTGTTGATTTTTGAGTTTCAGTTATTTAAAATAACTGACTTTGAGATGAGCGGCAGCAAGACTCATAATTTTTTAGCTCCTGGACTTTGTTTTGTGCGAAGAAACTCTACGCAACGTGATTCGATCGGTCACACGGAATTGGCGATCAATTGTTTTGACTGCGGTATTGGCTGTTATTCTGGTTTATTTGTTCTCAATTGTGGGCTATTTGTATTTCCGCTGCGATTTCCTTTTGGAAGTTGAACCATTGGAGTCGTCGGGATCGACGCCCTCGTCTTCCGTCTGGGATGCTCTGTCAGTCAAGTCTGCATCGACGTCCGAAGGGACGTGCAGCGCCGATGGAGAATGTCCGACGGCAGGGGACAATTACAGTTGTCAAGAGGTCACTGAGACGAGTAAGGACTCGGTTTTGGATATTTTTGTGGGTGGTTTTATCAAGAAGGGATTTGATTTTAGCAAAAGTAAAATCGTGCGAGACACTGCGCATGTGCATTCTGACCTCGATTCGAGATGGATTCATGTCGGGCGGTGGGATCGGAGAAGTGCTTCGGAAAGTGCATCCGTACGAGCCCAAGTTCGTGGCTCGTGTTATCTACGACTTGGCTTTCTTCATCATATTGATCATTATCGTCCTGAATGTAATTTTTGGTGTCATTATCGACACGTTCGCCGATTTGCGTAACGAGAAGCAACAAAAAGACGACATTTTGAGAAATACATGCTTCATTTGCGGTAAGGGGTTTTCAGTTTCGTTAAAATGTGGAGTATTAGTTCATTTTTTGCAGGTTTGGAAAGAGCGCGATTCGATAACAAATCATTGACATTCGAGGAGCACGTGACGTTCGAGCACAATATGTGGTACTACCTGTATTTCTACGTTTTATTAAAAGTGAAAAAGTCGACGGAGTTCACTGGACCCGAAAGTTATGTGCATGAGATGATTCAGGTAAGTGGAAGTGTGTGTGCACTGCTTTGGGGACTCGGTTTGATCGATCTAGCTACTTCGACGGGTATTCGATCGATGACGCAAGAAACTGGGCTCCTGGCGTTATGGGTTAGGCGTCTGCCTCTCGCGCAGGCGCGCAGTTACAATCGGGTGTTCGACTCGCGGCCAGAGGTGTCAATTCTCGTGTTATGAGTCCCTTCACTCTCGAGTGCCCTGCAAGCGCTTGATGATGTGTCAAAAAACAGGAACAGAAGCGCGAAAACGAGCATTGTGACTTCTTAATTTCAGGAAAAGAACCTGGACTGGTTTCCTAGAATGCACGCCATGTCGTTGTCGATGGAGCAAAACGATGGTGAGCAAAGCGAAATGCGTCAAGTGCAGGCATCACTGGCCCAGAGCATGAAGCAAGTGCAAGAACTGTCGTGCCAGTTGGATGAGATGAAACAGGTAAGAAATTTTTAGTTTTGAGTAAGATTAAAATTAATTTTTCTTTTAGCTTACGATGCAGCTGACTCGTGCTGTGATCAAGTAGCCAGCAGGATGGAACAGCAGTGGGGTATTTCGTTTGTTTGTTTCTAACTGGAATTGTCACCTGTGGTAGTCTGTACCTTATTTGCACTAACACTCTTGAGTATGCACGGCGTGAAGTTGGCGTTTGCTTTACACTCCAGTCATGATTTCACAGGTTGCTCCACAGTTTTTGTTACCTACCAAAGTGTTTGAGTAGTTGATTATGATTTTCCATGATGTACTTTTTGTGATTTAATTGTGATACGATAAGTCATATTTGCATTCATGGTAACATTACTTTCGTAGCTAGTAATTAGGCTTATTTTCTTTTGATAGTGTTTACGTACTAGTTTTGTATTTTTGTGATTTCGTTTTGCTTAATGCAATGGTAGTGCAAAGAACTGGTGGGCTTTTCGGATTGTTTGTTTTGAAAGTCAGATGAGAAACGGCACCCGCCAGTTGGCATAGAAGTGTAACTGGATCATCACGTGCCACTCGCATTTTTTGGCGCGTGCGTCTGCCAGTGAAATCATTCTTGACGAGGTTGGACTGGCTGTATCAATCTGATCGCCTGCCTCTGAACCCTGTCGCCACTTACAGGCTCCATAGCCCACCCGCAATCGTCCGAGGGTCACTCTGGTCCATAATTTCATCTCGTGGAGTGCTCCTGGTACCTGAAGAGCTACTGTATTGCGGTTTCTCGTCTCACCTCAGCACAGCCTTTCTCACACAAGGTTTGACTGCTATCGGCTCTGACATCGATTTGCTAATGCTATCTCTACTCCCAACATTTTTGGGCGCGCCCTTTTTTCTCATACCACGGTTATTTTCCTCTTTCTGATTGTCGAATGCGACGCGATGTTGTTTTCCCGAAGTTGGAAATGCTCCGGCCTGAAACACTGTCTAGGCGTGATTGATCACTCGGCAACGCACTCGCACGGAATATTTCATTCTGAACCGCACTGCTTGTATAAAATATGCTGGGCTAGTCATAGCAGTCTGTTGCTCACCTCATCGAATACCATAATAAGTTTCCTGCTTTAGTTAGATGCGCGTTTCAGCCACTCACGTTCAGGACAGGACTGGCAGGGAGCAGTGTCTCGTCGAACTACAGTATGAAAGTTTATGGGGAATACAGGGCCAGCCATGTCAAATTCTATTTTGCGTACCTATTAAAATACCATCCCGCTTTTTTTCAATGCATTGTTTTCATCTTATTAACTACCTGACTAACGAAGTAAGTATCCTGTTTCAATGCGGCGCATATTTTTACGACTGACGATCAGGACAGGGTTGGCAGGAAACTGCGTCTTGTTGACTGCTGTGAAAGTTTTCATATTTTAAGTGTGTCTCTACAGGATCCTGCTACGTGTTTAGACCAGCCTCTCGTACACATGGTAAATTTTAGGGAAGTAAACTTTACGCTTGGTTGTTGGTAGTTTCAGACAACAAAGTCCTCCAACCAATTTTATACCGCATTTGAAAGTCACACTTTTGTTACAAAGCATAGAAAAGCCATAAATCTATTAGCATGAAGACCCACCTGCCGCGAGAATTGGTTAGAATATAATCACCCCCTTAGCCCTGGTCACTACGGATATCAATATCACAGTCACCCAGTGCCCATGCGCGGATACAACGCTGCTCCCTAACTTTCTGCGCCATGTAAAAGATAAGGGCTTAGTGATTCGGAAAATGGAGAAAAGTAGGAGAAGAAGTCGAAGATGCCGCTGATCAACGGGTGCAATCCATCACTTCTTCCAAAAACAGAACTGGGATCAGAGATTCGACCAAAAATGAACCACGGGGAAAACAATTGTATGGCGGAATGGAGCAGGTCGTGGTCCTCGTAGTACGCGTAGCAGGACACCAGGACGTCGTTGACGATGATGGTGCCCGACTTGGTCAGCGGGCTGTACCTGCCGTCCAATGTGGCTGGCTCGATGCGAACCACCTCCTCCTCGTCGTACGTCTTGTTCGGCCCCGATGCAACGGCAAACACTCGCTGACCCACTTTCACATTGCGAGCGAACACTGATCGGCCATCGGGTCCCAGCAGAACGAGGTGATAGTCGGACATGATCAGCCGCCTGCCTGAGCTGGTCGAGAGGCGTAGGCCCTGACCATCCTTCGACGTGTCGCGGTGCAGGAAGGCTTGGATTGGCTCAAACACAATACCATCTTCCGACATTTTAGATGCCACTCGATCGCCAATCGACAATTCATTGATTTGTTTTTTTCCCGAAGGTGTCTCCACCCAGTCCATTCCATTCAGACAATAAGGGGGGCTGGGAGGGGGGGAATAGGATGACGGAGGTGGTACTGGCGAGCAGCCACTAAAAGATGGTAATTCAGTCACTTCTCACACAGCATTTCGTACAACTGATTTACGTTACCTCATGGCCAGCCGCGTGGCATATGGCAAAAGAACCAAAAATACAGTCAGCAACATATCTGCCGTCTCTGGTTACTGTTGTGGTGAAGGGATAACTGCTGCTCCTACTGTCAATATGAGTGCGAAACCTTGTTTTTATGGGCCAGCTCGTGCCTCGCGGCTGAGGGTGGAGTAGCCTTTATTCTGGTTTTGGTAATGGCCCTGAGATGCTAGACAAGGCCGTTTCCTGTTGGTTGCTGCGTGAAATGCTGTTTCCTCTTGGCTGTTGTTCGACTCAGCTCGTCTCAATTTCCAGCTCCGACGTTTTGAACTGTAACAAGCGGACTCTGGCAACTATCGCCTAAGTCGACTGGGACTGGTAATGCTACAAGACTGTATACTAGCCAAACAACGACAGTCTAAACCCGCTGGCTGTGACAAATGTACACGACATTTGAATTGATCCTTGTTTACTGGGTCAATCTGTGCATGATTATTTCCAAAAATATACCAGCAATCATTCATAATCTTGATTCATTATCTTGATCTTGATTATCTTGATCTTGACGACACTTTGAATGTCCGTCAAAATAATCTCGCTTAGGTCAGGTTCTGCTAACGATGCATTTATCTTGGGTCTAGGTGATTTGGGGGATAAGGCGGAGGGCGACTATCGGCAATAACATGCTATTGTGTGCTGCGTAACTTGGTAAAAGACTGAAACATGCGAGAATTTCTTGGAGATGATGCGCCCAAATTATGAAATCAGGCTGGTGTATCGGATCGGGACTAGTTATGTACACAAATGCGAACAGTGTCATTTGCCTTATCCAAGCGAAGCAGGTCATAGTGAATCGCACCTCTCCGTAGAGAAGCGCTGGATGCAAGGAGGTAGGCAAGAAATCTATTGCTTCCATCACCTATCTATTGCTTCCATCACCTATCTATTGCTTCCATCACCTATCTATTGCTTCCATCACCTATCTATTGCTTCCATCACCTATCTATTGCTTCCATCACCTATCTATTGCTTCCATCACCTATCTATTGCTTCCATCACCTATCTATTGCTTCCATCACCTATCTATTGCTTCCATCACCTATCTATTGCTTCCATCACCTATCTATTGCTTCCATCACCTATCTATTGCTTCCATCACCTATCTATTGCTTCCATCACCTATCTATTGCTTCCATCACCTATCTATTGCTTCCATCACCTACAGTAGTTTCACTTGTGCAGTATATGGCTTCTTTTGTGGAATAAGATCAACTTTACACTGTCCCGAACAGGGATCCCTAGCAAGAGCTTATTATTTTCTGAGCTGCGAAGCCAATGCTCCCATCTTAAGCCGAGACCTCATACCAAGCGACAGTGGGCAAGAACTCTCGCATTCACCAATCAGAATGGTAACTGATATGTTGGTCAAGGCTGAGCACTGCGAGACACCGAGATGATCTATGGGGATGCAATCAGTGGGAGGCGAGTAAACGGGGCAGACGATCTTTGATGTTGAAACGATCACCAATTCTTTCGCATGTGGTGAAGATGAAGCGGAAATCGATCTGTGGATACGCTTGATGGAGGAATCGGCACAAACGTTGGCGGATGGTAAGGCTATGGTGGCCCATGAAGGGAATCTTGATGAGAGCGTTTCACGTGGGCTTGTGTCTCGATTATTGGCTGCTGATACTGATACTGACTGGACCGGAAGCGTCGTAGGACGTTGTCGATAAGCCAGAGTGGCTATCCATTCTTGGCCATGATGTCCTTGATATTGTTGAGCTCGATATGCAGGTCGGTCAACCTGGTATAAAAGAATCTGCAACAGACCCCTCGTGTATCTGATTGGCATACAACTTTCAAACTGGGTGTTGGCCGTGAAAGTTGGTTTTCGAAAAATTGAGGTGCTGAAGCCCTGGTCTGATCGCATTATGGAGACCCCCAAAAATCAAATAGAGATATCAGATTTCAACGCCACAGTGAAGGACATGTTCTTGTGCTGTTTATTCAGATAGGCAGCAAACTTGTTGGCTGCATCATTAAAGGGAAAATTATGTCATCCGCCTGTTGTGCATTGAAAAGGAGGAAAGTCGTCCTCCGGCCTCGTGGCCTGGTGGGTTAGGCGTCTGCCTCTCACGCCAGGTGCGCAGTTACGGGCGAGTGTTCGACTCGCGGGCCGGTAAATCATTTCGTGTAAAATGTGTCCCTTCACCCTCGAGTGCGCATAAGCGTTTGGTGATATGGTAAAACATGAACATGAACATGAAAGTGTCACCCACATATCTGCGATGGACCACTGCGGTGGTTTGAAGCCATGAAGTCTCATGATGAGCTAGGAAAATATTGGCGAAAACAGGGCCCAAAGGATTCCCCATGGCCACCCCATTCACTTGCTAGTAAGACTTCCCGTCAAATAAGAAAAAACAGTCTTTCACCGCGAGCTTCAAAAGTGATTTCATTTGGCTTCCACTTAATTGTTCTTTTTGGGGATTCCTATTAACATTCCATTATAGTCCATTATAGTCCATTATAGTCCATTATAGTCGTTGTAATTTTTGGCTAGTCTTGGATTCTGGCATCGTTTTCAAGCTGTCTGAAATAATTGAGGACTCCCGAGCATAAAGGTGTATGTGACATATTTTGACTTTTTGAGTAATGTTCAGATTCCTAGGTCTTTCCACGCATAAAAACCGATTGTGCGTCAGATTCATCGTTACTCATATAGCCAGAGCATAAAGGTGTTATGTGACCAAAATATTGGGAATTTCTGGGCATAAAATTGTTTTGTGCTAAATTACCCCCATCAACTTTATGCCAGGGGCCATTTCGCCCTCCGGCGGAGGAACACATATATTTGACAATCATTTTGTGCCGAGGCGGGAATCGAACCCTCCCCTCTAAGTGCGCACCCAGCGTGAGAGGCAGACGCCTTACCCCGCTAGGCCACGACCCCGGTAATCGATAATCGATTCTTCGATTTATCGCCCCATCCATTGCTGCGCTGATGACGGCCTATTCAATAGATCGATAATGGAAGAGGAATTTCCATCTCAATGGAAACTGGCCAGGGTCGTGCCTATACCACAGCAAGGTGACAAGTCGAGTGTGACCAACTTTCAACCAATCTCTTTGTTGCCAATTATGTCTAAGATTTTTGAGAGGCTCATTGACCGTGTTCTTCGTCAGCATATCACATTGTCAGAAAATCAGCATGGATTCAGTAAGCGAAGATCAGCTACTGGAGCTCTGATTAATAGTACGCAGACTATCCATAATTGGCTCAGTCAGAAGACATATGGTATGGTGATTGGCATCTTCTTGGACGTGCAGAAAGCATTTGACTGAGTTCCGCATTCACTTCTGCTGCGTACTCTGCAATCCCAGCATCGAGCTCCCACCAAATTAATCAGCTGGATTTATTCGTATTTGAAAGATCGTCTACAGTATGTTAGTGTGAAAGGCTGTGCATCCAGGAGGGAACGGGTGGTATCTGGCGTACCACAAGGGACCGTGCTTGGCCCTCTTTTATTTATTTCGTTCATTGACCCGTTATTTCAAGCCTTTTCATAAATTCCCTGAGTTTCGACTCCAGTGTTGCGCGGACGATACAAGCTTACTCGTCCCATTGCCTTCTATGGAGCGCGCGGAAAGTTCGATTCAGCCAGCTCTGGACTTTTTGTGCGCCTGGTTTCACTCGTCTGGTCTGGATTTCAATGGATCGAAAAGTCTGGCCATGGCGTTTCGGTACAATCATGTTGCCTTCGACCGCATGCCTTCAGTGACCCTATGACGGACAGCGTCTTGTCTTCCTTGATGAAGTCACTTATTTGGGGGTCACAATGTCGGCGGACATGAAACTTTCTGAGCACGTGGCGAAAATTTCTTCTAGTGCACGGAGAATGTTGGGTGCACTTGGTCGCAAACTTGGTCGGCACGCATCTCCTCACGTCCTTGGAGCGGTGTACTCGGCTTGTATTCGATCCGAATTGGAATACGCCTGTCAAGCATGGGATCCGATTTTGAAGGCTGACATTGAGAATTTGGAGCGTGCCCAGAGATACGCTCCCCGACTTATCATCAACGATTGGTCCAGTGAATACGACGACCTTTTATCAGTTGTCGGATGACAGCCTCTGGCTCGGAGGCGACATAAATTGCAGCTAGTCCAGTTTCATAAATTTTATCATGGTAGGCACGATTACCCGAATGCTCGTTTCAGGCATGTATTGGAGCCTGGTAGGAGGATGAGTGAAAGAGTGAACAAAGAGCATTCGCTGTTTTCACCTGAAAATAGCACTAGGACCAAGGCTTTTGAGCAGTGCTTTGAACATTCGACAATTATTTTGTGGAA
The DNA here is from genome assembly GCA_030248295.1 of Mesodorylaimus sp. YZB2_4. Classification (NCBI taxonomy): domain Eukaryota; kingdom Metazoa; phylum Nematoda; class Enoplea; order Dorylaimida; family Dorylaimidae; genus Mesodorylaimus; species Mesodorylaimus sp. YZB2_4. The sequence goes on along the minus strand of JASANH010001409.1, from coordinate 122,466 downwards.
CAAATTGAGTGCTGAATTGGCGTGGACATTTAGCACTGATGTTTTTAGACAGGGTCTTTCGATTGCCGTTTTGTAGTGTGTTCTTTGACTGAGCTGCTTATGCTGTATTTCCTGTGTGTCCCACGATCGTAGCGCGCTGAAGCGTTTCCGTAGGGAATAAACAATACTGTACAGTACCGTGAATTCTACATTTACAGTTTAGTTGATGCGGACCTTCGAGTTTTGAATTGTTGATTCCAAAATCTTCGATCGCATCAGGGCTGCTGAGCGATGCCGTTCCCATGGTTTATGCGACCAGAATCCTGACTCCAATGGTGCCTTTGGAAGGGATGAGAGGTTGCACCCTTTGGCTAGCTCCTCGCTCACTCTTTCTTCGTCTCTGTTCCGGCCTCCTCCTGTGTAGCCTATTACTTGCACCTAAAGGCACAGTGGGACCTATGGGGCCTGGGGTGGTAATGCCCTCAGTGTTCAGCAGGGTTTTGTTACTCTTACTATGCTGTAATCGATTGTTTAGGTCAATAGGGCGTGCATGTTGACGACTCGTTCTTAAAATACACTGCAAACGGTAGTTGCTATGAGAAAATGTATCATAACAAATTCAGCTGGAAGACTTTGTAACCGCTGTGCCACGACTGCAGTGATGTGTCGCTGCAATATCTAGAACTATATTTTTCCCACCTCGCCCACGGGGACTCGTGCTAATGATAACAGTCTTAGTCTAAGGATACGATCAGGTTGGTCTACAGCACTTGTGGATTTGGTTCTCGTTCCTTCAGTACCGTCTTGAGTAGGTAAAATATGCTCAAGATCTTGAATGAGGAACAAGGTAATGTATGAGGTGGGGATGGACGAAAACGCAGCCCACGAAGCTTTAGATTTCTATCTCCCGCGTGCAATACGGCGGGCGCGCTAAGGGTATCCTTAAGTGTGTGCAACGGAAAGTGGCGGTTTCTGAAAATTTGAGGGGATCACTTAGGTTAGCAGTGTAAAGCGTAAATTCGAACTACAGCAATTACAACTTGTAGTTCGCCATTTTGCGTTAAACAAAGAAGTGCTTGTGCCCCGACCATTAGAAAGTAGGGGCGCTGAAGTGACACCTCAAATCGACCTGAGCCGCAGACGAGCACTCAAATTTGGCTATTTATAAAGTGCTCAGGAGAACGCTCATCAAAATACTCTTCGAACCCAATTACACGCTGGAGTGTAATCTTTCTAATTGCAGTCCCGTCGTCAGCCCATCAGCTCAACAGAGAACATAGGCCCGCGTCTCGGCGGAACTTGCCCATGTACACACCAAAATTCCATACTCGGCTTCAGTATTGATCAAATACGCAAACTTGGTCGATGCAGCGCATTATCTATTGGCCCTATTTGGTTAGTACGTGCCTGGGAGTCACCTTGAAAAAGTTGACGAACTGGCTGGCGGGCGCGCACACTTGAAGGGGGTGTCTGACGAGGCAGTTGTACTCTAGGCCGAGCACGGCTGGCCCCATTCTAAGTTCCATACACACGTAATCCGTTTTCAGAATCCGTCCGTCTCCGAGCAAACTTTGGTGCAGCTGTCTGCCCATCACCAGTGTCAAAAGTGGGCGCACGAGGAGAAGCATTTTGGTGCAGCAGCCCAAAGTAGAGGGAGAAAATGGACTCTGTGACCAAGCTAATGAATGGAATCAGAGATAGAAAACGATTAGTCAGGGTGGCCATAGCTGCTTCTGCTCTCTACGCTTCCCACAAATTAATCGAAGCTTATATTATTCAAAAACATACAAAAAATTTACGTAATGGACCAAGAAGTCAAAAAATCGATAATTTTTCCAAGGACGACGACGGATACGACACAGGCAACGAATCGAGTACTGCCATGGCCAACGGCAAGACCACAAGACGACAAATATTTCCTGGTTTGGACAAAAAGTTTTACTCGGAACTGAGTCGACTGCTGAAAATTATGATACCCAGTCCATTCAGTAAAGAGGCGGCAATTTTGTTCATGCATTCAGCCATTTTATTTATTCGTACATTTTTGACAATTTATGTGGCATCAGTCGAAAGTAAGTGGGCACTGCTGAACAGCGAGATCTCTGAGATCGTGATGGGTCTTGACCTCTGTCCATAACTGGCTGGCTTACACAGAAAGCTTAAAAATCTCTGGCAGCTAGGCTTACTTTACACTTTACGCAAAAATCGACTGGCTTTGGACATCATGCAGCATATCCAGCATGACCTACTGCTTCCAAGTCTGGGAGGCTAATCATGCATCACTCAGCTCTGCAGGTCTTTTCATTCAGACACAACAAAAAACAGGCAAGACAGTCTGAAAATCTGACCTGACCCGTAAGTATGTTCTACTGATAAGATGGCAGGTCAAACTGAATCTAATCTTCGTGCTCCCACTAGACTGTACTCACGATCAACCTTGCTCGGACAGATTGTCACTGCCTTTCAGTGCGGGTCTTGCAAGTTTTCACTTTTTATGCACTTTTATTTGCGCAAGGATACGGCGATTATGGCATTAAAACAATACATTTCTACAATTCATAAGTAAAAGACACCAAAGCACGCATCATCAAAAGACTGACACGGATGTCCTGTTCAAAACCTGTACCATGGTCGTGTCTATTTCGAATAGGCAAAGCCTCTCCACGGGAAAAAAGTTCGCTAAAGCTGGTTACTTTGGCACGATTACACCCGCCTCCTTCTTTGTTCCGCTATGTGAACATAGCTTTTCTCTTTTTATATCTCACAATTGGCATGAGTCTTATTTTAGGTCGCATAACCAAAGCAATAGTGCGAGTGGACGCCCGCAGTTTCGTGTGGTATCTCAGCAAATTCTTGCTAATCGCAGTCCCATCCACTTTTGTGAACAGTATGATCCGATATTTCGAGAGCTATTTGGGTCTGGCCTTCAGAACCCGTCTAGTCGAATACTCGTACAAGAAATATTTCACCAACGAGACTTATTACCGAGTGACCATGTTGGATGGACGGCTGGCCAATGCTGACCAGTGTCTCACCGAGGACATCACCATGTTCGCCAACATGGTGGCCAAGCTATACAGCCAGCTAACCAAGCCCATCTTGGACGTGGCATTAATTTCTGTCACATTGCTCAGATACGCCAGTGGACGCGGTGCTAATCTCAAGCTGGCGCCCATGATCGGCGGGGCCACGATTTTGATGACTGCGGGAATACTGAAAACGATTTCACCCAGATTCGGCAAACTGGTGGCCGACGAGGCGAAGAAGAAAGGTCATTTGAGATACGTGCATGGAAGACTGATTACAAATGCCGAAGAGATAGCCTTTTATGGTGGGCACAAGGTGAGCGCTTTGATATGGTCAAGCTCCATAGCATCCCTTATCTGCGTTCTGATTGGCTACCCCACTGTAAGCCACGCCTACCCGTACTTTTCTGTCCAGTGCTAAAGAGCTGGAGATACGGTCTTGCATGCACTATTCCTATGTTCTTGTGTGTCCCCAGTCGCAGGCTTGCTAGCTACGATCAGGATAACCGTTGGGGTTAGGGGCGAGCGTGCTAAGGGACCCAAGTTAGATCTTTATGCACCTTGCCCCTGGCCGCTCGCACATGACAATGCCGGTTACACAGCGGTCCTAGTTTCGAAGAATTCTCTGTTTCAGGTAGAACACAATCAACTGAAGCAAGCCTACGTGAGTTTGTGCAGGCAGATGTCCCAAATCTACAAAAAACGTATATTCTACATCATGATGGAACAGTTCCTCATGAAGTACATGTGGTCGGTGACTGGTATGATCATGATCGCAGTGCCCCCATTGACGCAAAAGTACTATCGGCCCACGGACCGTGAGTGTTGCAACGAGTGCGCCATTCAGAGAATAATGTAAAATACTGATTCGGTTTCAGAGAAAGAACTGGAACGTGATGGCGGATTCAGCGAGCGTGCTGGGGCCGTGGCGTTCGGAAAGAATCTGTTGAATTCGGCCGCCGACGCCATCGAGCGGATGATGTCTTCTTATAAGGACGTAAGTGCACCTGCATGAGGCTCACTGTCTTGTTTGATCATGCGGTGAAACTGGCCGTGACTCATACGTCCTTCACCTGCCCAGCATGGCTGCACTCCCTTCAGTACTACGGGATGAGACCTATTACGAGCCTAACAATCAATCAATCAATTAATCTTTATTTTTGATCAAACACATAAGAGTGCACTCGAGGATCAAAAGTCATAGTCACAAAAATACAACAGGAGAAATTTCAGAGCACATGCTGATATTGCGGTAAAACCAAGCATACGTTCCCCAGGCGACATCCAATAGCACATTATTCCAAGACACAGACTGTCAAAGACAATGGCCTAATGGCATGGCGTGTAGCGGGATATAATGTATCGATCCCAGATCGATCGGCACTCTGCATATTGTTAGGGCGAAAGAGGCAGCTGAGCTCGGTCCCAAACTAGGTCTCACCAAGCACGCCTTGCCAATTTCAGGTCACTGAACTGGCGGGCTACACATCCCGCGTGTCAGAAATGCTGCACGTGTTCGACGAAGTGTCCAAGAATCGATACAAACGCAATGCTGCTCCTCTGGCATCGAATCCCAAATACGGAGCCTCCAGTCGCTGGGACATATCGCGCATCGAAGGTACGCTGGGAAGTGCTGTGTGCATGTCCACTACATGGTGTCTTTCAGGACGAATAATCGAAGACCTTGATATGATCAGTTTGGAAGACGTGCCAATCGTGACTCCGACTGGTGATGTGGTCGTTGAAAGCATATCGCTCGAAGTGAGTGGCCTGTTTTGCATTTGGGATGTCAGTGGGGACTTGAGTCTGGCAGCGGTGACGCAGTGGGAGACATTCTTCTACTCCGGTAGCAAGCCATAGGCGGTAAAATAGGTGGTCTTGTAAGGTTCAGAAGTCATTTGGGCAAACTGTAACCCTTGCCTGGCGCCCGGTGGGTTATGGCGAGGGAGAAAAAAATTATTGATCTTCCCTCGCTGGGAAACGTTATCCGCTCGGATTGATGTTTCAGCCGCAGGACTTGCTTTGCCTCTGACAGAAATTGTGTCCCACAGTCTCTACTACGCTCGACAGGCTTGGTTTCGAAACTGCAAATTCTCATGGCTTAGCTGGTGCTTCGAAATGGCTCTGTTGTAGTAAACTCGGCAGTCGATCACCCTCCCTGTTCGAGGAAGCTGTTGTCCAGTCCAAGGTGACCTGATGCGGAGCTGCTCCAAATACAACCTCTAGCCGAGCATCGCTCACGCCGTCTTCATCCACCCTGCTTCACTCGTGACCTCACGCTGATCACGAGTGTTGTCTATACCACGGGATGGTGTAAGGACGGACGATTCATGTCCATGCCATTTTGCTTTTCAGATCCGTCGAGGCATACATTTACTAATCAGCGGTCCGAACGGGTGCGGTAAGAGCAGTCTGTTCCGTATATTGGGTGGGCTGTGGCCCGTGTACCGAGGGACGCTGCGCAAGCCACCCGCGTCTGCTCTTTTCTACATTCCACAGAGGTAAGCCATTCCTGTTCCCACAACATCCCCTCCGAGAACTTGTTCCATTCTCCCTTAGGCCCTATTTGTCTCTGGGCACGCTTCGGGATCAGTTGATCTACCCGGACACCAAGGAGGACATGCTGGCCAAGGGATACACCGACGACGACCTGGACACCATCCTGCGCGTGGTGCACCTGTCGAATATCGTGGAGAGGGAAGGAGGTGAGTCCGAGAGGTCCAGGCTTGGGGATCGGCCAGAGTGGATGGTCACAAGGTTGCAAGCATCCGACCTGTTTGGCTGCACCAACTTCATTGTAACAGTCGTAGACGCCTTTCAGGTTGGGATGCACGGAACGATTGGATGGACGTTTTTTCTGGCGGAGAAAAACAACGAGTCGGGCTGGCTCGTATATTCTATCACAGGTATGACCAGTTGGTGGTGCTTTCCCTGATCGAGTGCAAGGCATGTGTGACCTCCTCCTTGGTTAGAGGGACAAGATTTTTGCCTTATCTCTGTCCCTTATTCGGCTTTTCGAAATTTCTTCTTTGCTAATTTCAAAAAATACTAGCCAACGCATTCTCCTCTTCAGACCCACGTTCGCCATATTGGACGAATGCACGAGCGCCGTCTCGATCGACGTGGAAGGTGCCATTTACCAAGCAGCCAAGACCATTGGCATTACTCTGCTCACGGTCACCCACCGATCCTCCCTCTGGTAACCACTCGCACCACTCATCCCGCCCTCGCTTCGACCACCTCATTGCAGGAAGTACCACACCCACATTCTTCAATTCGATGGTGCAGGCTCCTGGTCATTCTCCGCCCTCGACGGCTCGCTCGATAAACGGCTGTCACTTGCAGAGGAAAAACAGCGCATCGAGAACAAATTATCCAGCGTGCCCGAAATGAGGGAGCGCTTGAGGGAAATTTGTACAGTAAGTATACCCGGCTCCCACCCTCCCCCCTGCCACTGCCAATGGTCCATTTCAGGCACTAGGCGACGATTTAGCCCTGCTCGAACGATAAGCTCCCAATTTGTGCATGTGATACGTTCGGGTTAATTATAAATTCTTGTCAGTTCTATGATTTTAATCAGAAAATTGCTCCAGCTTAAAGCTGATTCAACGGTCAAATGGAAAAGGAGCACGAACTGGCACACTACAACATACATAGTACATAAAATGCACATAAGTGACGCCTCCGTCCCAATAAAACGCTCAATCTACAACACCCTCAGCACTGTACAAAAGCAGGCCCGTACTCATAAATAACAATGCATCACCTGGAATGCCTTTGACACGTCTTCGCAAAACGGTTGTACGAATTGGTGAACTCGTTTAGACGTCAGTACTAAAATAAGCGGGGCCATAAGCTCGTCTAAGACCAAGATCGATCAACCGCTTACTTGATTGTTCCAGCAGAACCATTCGGCCCCGCAGGATCGACTGTGTTCGCTCGTTCCCTCCTGTCATCGTGTTCTTTCGGCAATGCAGATTCCCCAGCCGATTCTGCCTTACGAAGCGATTTCTGTCGACAAAGTCTCTGAAAGAGAAAAACAGTTATCAGAATTTGAGCTAGTCATTTTTTGAGGAGGAAATGTTGGAAACATTTAAACAACGCAAATCATCGGTTTTGTTGAGGCCCTTTTTCAAGAACAAAACTTCCTAAAAGTCCAGAACCCCGCTCTTCCATGTACTTATCAGACTTCTCGCACTCCCCGACTCGCACTTACCAGCTGATGCTGCAGGCACTGGATGATCCGGTTTTGCTCTTCCAGTTGCTGTCGCATAACTGCAATTTGAGTTCTCAAGGCGGAGTTCTCCTAAAACGCACACATTCCGTGTTGGCTCAACAAATCACTATATTCTTGTTTAAATACCACTCCAGCTCTTAACAACAAGCCCGCATTGAGTTACCTCCTTCAGGTCATCCTTGGTCAACTGCATCAATCTCTCCTCGTCCTTCTGTGACTCCATTTCCAACAAAACCGATTTGGACAGGCCATTCTGAAAATACGGCAGAAATTCGTCAAGTTGCAGTTCTGAAAACCTGCTACAACGGCTGCTATAAGCCTGGTTTTTATTCTCTGCATTAGCATTGGGCCACAAAGAACAATCATTCGCGACCCATACGAGCATAAACAGAAACAGCCTGTTGCAACAAAACATACCCAGACCCTTCTATTGCAAATAGAGACTGGCAGACCCACCCGCCCATCTCGTTCTAACCTCTCCCGTACTCGCCACGAGATACTCCTCTGTTCCAAGCACCAACGCGATTCGCCTCTTACCAACTCATTAATCACAGCAGCAGTTCCCTCTCATTCCTTAAAAAACCCAGCAATCCGCCCAGTTCCCGAAGCCACTTACAAATCTTCAAGCGCAATTCCATTCCCACCACTCTCCCAATTACATACTTCGACCCCCCCCCGCCTCCTCCATCAATAAAAGCGGAAACTCGTTCAACTGCGCCCCGCGGACGTCGTACTGGCAAGACTAACTGGTTAGTTCCCCTCGTCACCCTTATCCAATTAAGACATGCCCCATGATTTATTACCCCAATTAACTAAACTGTCATTTTCTTTGCTCACCTTTAAATTCAACGAGCTTTCAAACGGATTCGTCGTCTCTGTCTAAAAATACAACAAAATCAAATCTTCCTCACTAAACTCAAACCAAGACATCTCTTACCTCTTGAAGTGCACGTTTCAATCGTAGCAATAAAGTTTTCATAACGGTAACATCTTGCACCACGTGGCGATAGGTCTGTTGGTCTAAACTAACCGTCGATAAACCCGCGCATTCCAACGATAATGGGGGTCGTAGAATACGATTATAATGCGAGGGTGACTGAGACGAGAACTGCTGCAAACCGCCTCCGTTACTCGACGATGGCGAGGGAAAGTCCGAAAGTGCACGTTGACGCTGTTGACTTTGATTCGAACTAAAAATAAAACGAGCAGTTTTTAACTTATTTTTAACATCTCGTTCTAAAATTCTCAAATCTTTTAATCCTATCAGCCCACACTGAACTGCTATTTCGTTCTTCCACTGACTCAGCCCCTCGCAAGCACGTGATAAGAGAATAGTCAGTGAGTAAACAACATCGCTGCCAACATCATCACCTACCCCATGACTAAATTAAACACTAAGTCCAACATCACAACATCAACTAATTCGTAAAAATCCTTTCCCAATCGAAAGAATTCATCAATTCAGCAACCATATTGAGCGGATAATCCAAAAATGAATATAAGAATCCTCCGAACAACGCAGCCGATCATCTAAGAACCAATTGCATCCACTGCGCGAGGCCGATAGACGTAAACCAAGTGAAACTTCGACAGCACACAAAACGTGCACACCTCGGCCAGCCTACGTTCGAGGTGAAAATTGTGGCTGCTCCGTGGCCAGCCTTGTAATACAACTATGTTGGAGCAGGTAGGTAAGAAGTAGGAGGCATACCATTACTACACACTCTGGCCAAATATTCACAAACGCCAGCCGGTTTTCTTATTTTGCCTAGGCCTAGGCCGCATAAGTTTACGTGCGAGTCAAGAAGGGAGTCGGCCTAACCGATACTACACTCGTTCAAATATGCTCTCAATATTCGTAGCCAACTTTTCACCACCAAGGCGTCACCATCGTCGCCTCGTCCACGCACTCATACAACAAACCTGCGCACCCAAGGCACGACAAATAAAATCCTTTCAACGGCCGCCATTGATACCATGCTCGTGAATCAAATACAGCCCACTAACCAGCAGCCATAGGTGACACCATCGACGCGCCTACGACCATAAAACACGCACCGCCACGTCAGACCAAATCATAGCTGCCATCCTCGCTCGATACCAGAAACGCGTGCATCTGTTCCCGCGCCTGCCTCCCATTTATGCTCGAAAGCTGTGCAAACAATGGGCCACCTTAACCTAATGGCCCAGCCCCATCCCCCCAACTTACCCTTTCTCCGTTTCGTTCTTCAACGACGTTAATTCGCCCATCACCGCATCCAAACTGGCTCGCTTACCGCCCGAGGCTAAACTGCCCGATTTCCTTCGACCCCAACTGCCCGTGGCGCCTGCACTTCCGCCCGCACTGCTCCTCGATACGGCCGAACTACGTCGACCCAGCGACGAATGCAAACTGGCATTGTCCATCACGGCCGTCGGCGCCAATACCAAATCCGTTTCTTCCGCTTCCGGCAAGTCCAACGATTCGTAATCGATCATGAGATCCTCCGAGTCGATGCTCAACGACGAGACCGTGCTATCGTACGATTCTATCATTCGATTGCCGACACCACTCGATCGTTTCCGTACACGATCTCTTAGGCGAACTGGACCCGCGCAATCGGCCTGAGGAATCTCTTCTTGAATGGTCGTTATCTGCAAAACAGCACTGATTATCTTCACCACTCTAACAGCCAATCACAAGGCGGGGGATCCGCAGCACGAATTCACCCAGTAGCCTGCATATAACCGAGTATGGGCAAGGTCGGCTGGGTTAGAGGGGGGGAGGGGTTAGAGATCCAATCAGATCGCCTAAGCCTGATCTGATTGCGTGTGAGACAGGTCAGGCCAGGTCAGGTTAGGTTTGGGTCGAGTCGAGTGAGTGAGTTGTATGAGTGCTGTAGGCTGGCTGGACAATTGGCCTTTGCTTGGAGGCCAGGGCTTGGACCTGAGCTGGGGGTTTCGAGAGGAAGGGTTCAATGTCCAGGCCGGCCCAACAAGGGGGAGGGGCTTACCCCCTCCTAGCCCCCTTGCCCATACTTGCATATAACACGCCCTAAACCTACCCTCGTGTTCATTTTAGTCAAGTAAGAGAGCAGAGAATGATTTTCCCGTTTATTTTACATTTGTCCCACGACAACTAATCAATTTCAACTTTTCCAGCATGATCAACAGGCACCCCGAAAAGGCGGGTAATTCGACATTTTAAACCTCAAAATGCAATCGCTAACGGTTTTCCCTGATTTTGGCTCCAAAATTTTTATTTGTCCTGACTGTCGCGGTTTCTAACCTTTTATGAACACTGCAATTTTTAGGCCATTGCATCTGCAGTCAACTACGCACAAGCCAGTCTTCACGATGTGCAGCTGATTCATGATGGCAGCCCACAATCACTCTTCCACAGACTTGGCATTCCCTACAAATCATCCCACCTCGCAGCTGTGCACTCCGCCCGCGCAAAGCACGGAATTTAATCCGTTTATGGCAAACATGCCACCGCGTTCTCTACGCAGTATCCATTCCAATTTCCCTTCATTTCGACCTGGCACAACCTGCACCACAAAAATAGCTAAAAACCCGTATCAGATAAGCAAGGCAAAAGGGCGTATAATCGGTAGAGCCAAGATAAATCGTCCTATTCAAACCGCAGTTTAATCCACCCCACGCCAACCGGAAGCATACTGGGACAAAAACTAGCTGATTATAAGGGTCAAGGAAACACAGGAAATGATTCTCAGCTGAAATTCCTACTCGCTACAAAAACCAGACATTTTCCGCGGAAAATCCAGCTAAGGAGGCCAGGCAAATTCTCGCTTACCTTACTTTTTGCCCAAACTTTTCTGACAAAAATTTAAACAAGTTTTTAAACAAATCGACGTCCTTCTTTATAGCAAACAAGCTAGTTTTTGCCTGCATAAATAGCACAGCCTCAGCAGATAGGTACTCAAAGAGTTCAGACAGTTGTCCCAGATTTTTGAATAAAACCGATTAAATTTTTGCACATTTTAAGGTTGTATCCGTCACCAGTTACCAGGACTCCCAAAAAATGCTATATACGGAACTGAAGCCCAAAGGATAGGAACACAAAAGGTTGATGATCTCATTACTTGCAACCTGTCCTGTGCACCAAATAGGTTACACTCTTACAGCTCTCCAACAGTCAAGTGCATGTGTTTGCTTGGGTGAGCACTGCTGACGATGATGCAGGCCCTGCCCTGGGCACTCACCTGGCTGGGATGATCGGCCATACTGCCATCGCTCCTTCCGATCGTCAATTCTGGTTGATCGCGAATCTCATCATCGATCAGTCCTCGATGCAGGCTGCCTTCGGGACTGGTCGCCTTACTGCCATTCGTATCGCTACCACTACTCGCAGTGCCTCCCCCGGAATCGACCTTGACTCCGGAATCTTGAAGTTCATGTTTTGCCGTTGCCATCGATGAGGACGGTTTGGGTGGTTTCGAGCATAATCCGTGGTGATCACTCGCGGACGACATAGTTGGAAGTTTCGAGGATAATTCACTGCCAGCACTCGTCTTGGATTTCATTTCGCCTATGGGCACGACCCCCGGCGCCTCTTTTCGTTCATGTTTGAGCGGACCGACGGGCGCGGCGTATCGACCATAAATGAATCGTTGGCGTTGCTCGTAGGCCGTTGGGTTCTTCAACCTAGATTGGAGTCGGGTTCCCATCGTCGATGCGGCAGCGTTAGCGGCGGCTGTCGGGACGGGAATACCGGTGCCGAGCGCAGGGTGGAATGGTTTGGCTGAACGGACGTTGTTGTTATTCATAGCGGCATTATTATTATTCTCCGGCTTGTTACTCGTCATATTTCGCGCGGCGACTGGAAATGGCCCACTATTGACACTAGTTGATGCAGCCGTCGTTGTCGGAGCCAATTCTACGGCTGGACTATTTTCTACAATAAAACATTCGCTTTCGGCCAATGGCGCCGCCCCTTTGTAGCCTAATTTCCAAGCTGGATAGGCGACCCTGCTGGACGCTAACGATCTAGCCAACAACGTATTTGGCCTTTTGACACAACCAGACGCGCTTGTTGCCTCGCCTTCGTCTCCTTCTAGGACAGTTGCTGTTGCTACGACTACGGCTTCTTCGTGCACGTCGCCTTGCTCGCCTTCGTGCTGCCGCCCTTCTCCGCTCGTCGACTCGCTCCCAACCAGCGGGCGCTCGTTTATCGATTGCAACCGAGCATTAGCTCCAATTCCGGTCCCACATTTCAATCCATAGCAGACGCTGGCGTCGCGATGCACTTGGCTCGTTATTGCATAAGCTTCTTGCACGTTGCCACTTTTGCTCGAGTTCACTAGGCTCGTTATTACACATACCGAAGATGACTGTCCGGGCCCACCTGTCTCATTCGTCCTATTGAATACAGGCACCGAGGCGCTCGTCGAAGGGGCCTTCGTCACGTAACCGGAAACGATTCGACTGTTATTGCTGTGATGGCTGGGCGAATCCACGTATCTCAACGGGACCGTTCCAACGCTGCTCGCCTTGGTATCATTTTCTGAAACACAAAAATCAGAAATAAAAATACCAGATTTATGACATAATTTAAAAATTTCACGTGAGCAATCATAAATCACCCACAAAATGGCCAAGAACCAAAAAACACTTCTTTCTTAAATCGAGACTATTGACGAAAAGCAAAATTTATGAAACGTCTGTTCTCTGCGAAACTGTGATTTACAATGCGCGTTTGAACGAAAATCATCCAAACTAAACAATAAAAAAGCACAAAAATATGAAAAATGTTCTCTTTTAAACTTGCAGCATAAAACAAATACGTAAATGGGTTGAGTTACGAGAAAATTTTCAAACATTTATTTTAGCCTTACCATCGAAAAACGTTTCCAGACAAAAGAAGCGAGACAAACCATCCAAAAAACGAACGATACCCATTCTTGCAGACTCGAATTACCAACCATTCTTTTCATACCCCCATCGCAACCGCATACACGCTTAGAATAGTTTAAATAAAACCCTTCTTCGCTTCCATCATCAAATTTTAGAGCCAAAAAAACTGGCTCTCAGCTGTCATTCAACGAAACGTGTCTCTGATTGCTCCTTGGACAGTCACTCACGTTTGTTCTCTTCACTCACAATTCCAACTTTTTATACGCATTCAAGACAGGGTGAGAAAGTCGACAAAACGACCTTAGTTACAAGAAAGGACCAAGAATAACATTGCATCCAGGTACTACGATGTTGCCCTCCTCGTCTCATAATCGAACGGGTCTTACGGAAAAAACGACCACTGGCTGTGACAAATCACTCGGACTAAGCACCTAATCGTGCAACAACCTTCCAACACGCTCATAAGTCAGGGGTATGGCAGCAGAGCATGCCAGCATGGCTAATCGAGGGGACGCAAATGAGGCAATGCATAATATACAAGGCACGGCTGTCAGAATCGTTAGTCAACTTGTTTAGCCGATACCGTATTCCCTCGAAATCCTTCTCACGTCATATCGGATGACTTTTCACTCCCCACGTGCCCTCGGACACGTTATGACGTGTGCAATCTAGCGATAAGCTGAACTATTTCTTTGAGCTGACAAAAGCGCATGCATGCCAGCAAGCTGACCGCGAGCCATGGTGGGCTCTGAAAGGCACATTAAAAGTGATCATTGTCAAATGGAAACAGACCATCTCAGGGTCTTGGGTGTTTTGAGGGAGTCTGCTACTCTAGTCGCCTGATCTGCAGTAAATGCCCTGCCCGTGTATTAGGCATGGACTCAGCCTCTTCGGCCTAGCGGTGCACTGGTTCAGGGAACCGGCCAGCCTCTCCTAAGTCAGGGCCGGCACGAGACCGAGATCGAGTGTCCAGTTTGGCTTGCAGGCAGCGAACTGAGGAAGGGTTTGAATTCCTGGTCTGAACTTGCTCTGTGAACACTTCGATCCCAGGACAATTAGAACCCGTTCGACGTCCGACGCATGCGGCTGCTGTCCGAATAGTGAGTCACGGCCTTCACAGATTGGGACAGTAAAGCTCATCACGAAGTGTCCGTGGACTGCGTGGGATTGTTCCTGTGGCTTGAGCCATCCTCCGGTCACCCCTAGTCTGTCCCAGGGCGAGCCAAGGATTTCACCCGTTGACGTACCAAATCCCTTTGGTGTTGGTACGCAGGCCGGACACTACGTGCAAGCAGTAGGGAAGAGCCATGTGCCAGGCGACCACAGAATCAAACCTATCTCCGAGTTAACAAAAAATCAAACCCCTCAATCGACCATACAAAGATGGGGGGGACGATTGATCAGATATGCGATCGATAAATTGACGATTAGGTAATCCTACAAACTCAATGATATGCAAGATTTCTTACCCGAATTCTCCGCAGTCTCCATGCTCAGATTATCCTCGCTGGCCGACGGTTCGCTGACACTGGGCACGGGTGATGGTATTTGCAGAACGGCTTGTCGTCCATATCCATTACTCGATGCTTGGCCTCGTCGATAGGCCGACACCGGACGTCGTAATCCGCTAGTAATCGCCGAAGGATCATCTTTGAGAGAAGTCGATGATTGAAACGGTAATACGAGATTTGTCGAGTGAGATCTCGGATACGAGGATAATGAACTGGCGATTGCCGCATTCGTTGCATTAGCACCTCCGCGAGATGAATTAATATTCGTCATAAACGCACTGACTACAGTCGATGTGGAAGACGCGGTATTTGAACTCGATTTCGATAAATTACTACGTGCACTACCATTATTCGATGAATTCTTGGCAAATCCACTGCCAGGTTTTCGTAATTGACTAATTTTCGATCGAAAACTCGATGTCAACGATGTGGACGAGGAAGACGATGGGCCGGATTCGTTATTATTAGCTCGATTCTCCGCGATTACATCATTCGAACTAACTGATCGAGGTTTCTCCGTAAATGTCTTGACATTTAAACTATTATTATTCGCCGTACAGCTTCTGGTTATCGCCGATTTCGACATTGTTGAATTACTATTTAGCCGATCCACGGCAAATTCGTCGCTTTTCGATTGCGAAACGCCCATACGGGATAAAATACTGAAATAAACGGAATATTAAAAACAAATTTTATAAAAATAAATATAACCGCAGGATTTTTAAATTTAGGTATTCAGGATTCCGCCCAGATTTCTCTAAAACTGACTCTGCAATACAAACCTTTCTGCGCCAGAAAGTAGGAGTACACAAAAATAACCCCCAGGCGCTAATCGCCCAGCCACTTGGCAAGCACTAAACTCAAGATCGATCTCGAAGGAGCAGTTTGACAGCTGAAAAGCGCCTTTTTGCACATTGTAAATTCCGGTTTTTCTTGAAACTGATGAAAGAAAGGCGGCGCCGAAACGAGCACCTACTGCAACAAGTAGCAGCTGCCGGGAAGACGTCAGATTCAGTTACGAGTGCCACCGATTGGCTGCTCACTTGCTGGTACAAGTGATCAGTTCAATGCTAATCATTAGACAATGACGAGTGAATGACAGTCGAGAATGAAAAGAATGAAAGAAATTACACGAAGACGCAAACTAAACGAAAATTGAAACTCGCGCGGTTTTTTGCCTGGGAGTCAACATGTCTGCTAGGAGCGGATATCGCCTTGGTCACGTGCTTTTTCTTTCCGTGCTGCAGCATAGATCTGCGTTGCAATACTGTATTAATGTAGATCCATGGTCTGCAGCTGATCTTGAGATGGTAGGGCAGACAGAGATGCTCACGACTTGCTCAGAGGCCTTCTGCTGGAATGTCTGTGAGCCAGGGGTGTCTGTGGGCCAGGTTTCACATGGCTGCTACAGGGGGTACCTTCAGGGAGTACCTTTAATTTGTCTCAAAGGCTACTGGAACATCAACTCGAACCAGCTGACGCGCACTGCGCCCGCCACAAGGCACTGTTGCTCACAGCACAAGTTTCATATTCCATATTCTAAAACCAATGTCTCTTCATTTTTTGTGGACTGGGCTTCTAACCCATCCGCAAGTTGTCAGAATCGAGGGAACGACCGACTCGTCTCCACTTGGATGCAGCACCCCAAACAGGGCACAGCTGTGCTGACACCTGCTCTTCCTCCCAAGATGATGAGATGGACTGGTTTCAATGACGAGGTCTTGATATGACGTCCGCATGTGGCTCGGAAGACCAGCGATGGACTTACAGAGCAGCTGCCGCATTTGAGCTTCCACCCTGACCCTGTCGAAGATGCCCCATGTGACAAGACTAACGATCAGTCAAACTGAAGTGAGCCTGGAAGATCACTGTTCCTCCCTCGTTTACGACATCACCAAGCGTAGGACGCACTCCAACGGTGTACATCAAAGACCACATGATTTACTAGACCGAGAGACGAGCACCTAACCCAGAAGTGGGCACTCAGCGTGCGAGGCAGATGCCTACCCAAACGCCTCACCTTGGGGGATATACCCGTCTGAGTCGGCTACATTGGGCGCTTGGTGAGCCGGAGTGTCACCCAAGAGTTGGTTTAATGCTTTGTCTTTGAGGCAGTTTTCAATTCTCTCAAACGCTTCACATCGTCAATGTCATCGATCAAGCTACCCAGATATTCGAAATTCTCAAACCATTTGCGAAGATCTTGAGTGGATTCGTGCGTCAGCGGACACTTGTGCTGGATTGGAAAAATGGTTGATTGATTTGGGCCTAAGCCGCTGCTGCTGTTGCGATGGTAAAATTAGCAATGGAGAGCCAGGAAATACTCACGATCAGACACGCTCAAAAAATTGTAAGCCTCTTTTAGGAATACGACACAAAGTGCGCCTTTCTAGGGGATGATAACTAAGCAATACCTTCGTGGGATATGCTTTACGTCAGCCTTCGTAGGGTGTCTGACGCGAAAAGAGCACCTTCGTTCGAATTGCTAGCACAGAAGCGACCTTCGTTGGGTGATTACGCAAATCGATGAGCATATTCTCCTTTCCTGGATAAGTCTGAAGGGGGCCCAAATGCGATGAGGGTTCCTGGTGAGTCTAGAGGATGTCAGAGGCCACCAGGAAACCTATTGCACCGCATAGAGTTAGCTTACCGATGGTGCGCGAATAAGGGCGAAATCGGCGACGTGGTCCGTCGAATCGAGACGCCGTTGTAGGACCTCGCGTAATCTTTACTGGTCGGGGTGAGAAAGACACCACCACACTGACTAACACTGCAAGACACGCCCCTTATGTACCTGTCCCACAGTACTGGCCTAGAGCATTTCCAACTCCAAAAAACCCTAGAAAACATGCCAGAAGATAAACATGATCGCCATCTAAGCCTGTCAAGGTGAAAAATAAAAAAATCATGCGAAATAGCCAGCAGGACGTGTCTAATACGTATCTCTGTCTAGAAAACTGATATTCACGCGGGTATGGCGCGTGATTCAAAATGTCAAGTAACTGCATCACAATGGCCAGTCTTCCCAAAAGCTGCCTCTAGCCAGGCTTCACTTTCGAAACCTGCTTCGACCAATAACAAGATTTTTATTCGTTGCTTCGTAATTACCGATTGCTTGCCCTAAGAAGGAATAGTGCTTGCTCTTTCTCGACCTTTTTTCACAGGACTAGACTAGTCAGAGCACACGATCAGATCGATGCAGCATACTCGGCGATGCGTCGGCCATTTTCTAGTTTCAACTTCGGTACAACTAGTAGCACTGCTCTTAACGGCGGTCGGTTCTCGACTGATCGTGGGCCGTCAGTAGATGCTAAGCGGGGCTGCTTAGTTTACACTCCACCAGACTGGCTGTTTCGCCACAGCGCTTTAGAGCAGAAAAGCGCGCGCTGGATTTGGCGCGGCTGACACGGTTTTGGACTGTGTCCAGAGCTACCCTCAAACATTAGTCCATCAAATACACATAGGTATGTTTCATCACTGCCTATGTTAAAGCACATCATCCTAAAGTGACTACTGATCGTCCTTTTTCTTATACTGTACTACTGTACTACTGCGCACTCATCAGCGAGTGTTCGACTCGCAGTCGGGGAAATCCTTTTGTATTTAATGTAGCCATTCTCCCTTAACTCTCACGTTAGAGTGGCAAACACACAAATCCGCTTAAAAGTATTAAAATGGAGAACTCCTTAGAAACGATGACTTTCTAAAAATGTCCTTTATCTTCATTGTATACCTACTGTAGCTGGCATTCCTGGCGGTCGGGAGATCGATACTTGTGTTGATATGAACTTGAAAAAAGATATGTATGGATATAAATATATGTATCTCGAAAAGATTCATATGAATACTAATCGATACTCTCCCCTGGCTGGGAGACGCCAACCACTTCGGCTGATGTTTTTGCTGCAGATTAGTCGCAAGACTTGTCTTCCTTCAGTCGCTTTTTGTCCCAGAGACTCTGGTCTATCATATCTCCCACTGCCTGGGTGCGCTGGTTACACTGCCTACTGATTTAGAATAAGAAGGCGGCAATCAAGTCAGCCATAAACGAGACAATCGTTTTTTGGTACAGTCCCACTGTGTACAGTTCTGCAAAGTGCCAGACCTGTTTCAAATAGTCTATCAGATGGTAGGACGACTGATGACTGGCAGCGTGGCTTCCAGCTGACTCAAAAATCGGACCAGACTTCGCTGTTCTGGCGAGACATTTTGCTGTACGTGTACAAGACAAGAACTGCCTGACGTGCGGGCTGCCAGTATCAAAATGTACACGACAGTTGAATTAATTCGTGTTTATTGGGTCAATCTGATCATGATTATTTTCGTAAATATACGAGCGATTATTCATTATTTTGATAAATGTTTTTTGAGATTCCAAAAATATGACAGTGCGGAAATTGACAGAATGGCTGTTGTTTCAAAAATTTTATTCCGTTTCAAGCGAGAGTATTTTGATGGACGTTCTCCTGTGCATTTCATTGTCAAATTCGAGTGTTTATCAAACATCGACAAGATTATTTCACCAAAAAATGACCGGATAATTTTGTTCCACGTCGATCATGATCGGGCCACTTTTCTTGAATTGCCGAAACCTATCCTCGAATATTCTGCTGCTAACACTCCCTTCTGCCATGCACGTTTTTTCCGCGAGGCTGTTCGAACCATCAGCATCCCCACAGCGGCAGTGCACAGCCTGGCTGAGAGATTCAAGGAGTCAGCGTGTCGTGTGGTGTGCATGTGGAGACCCGACAGATGTGGATCGACACTCCTCTGCAAGCTGGTGGGAAAAGCCAACTGCAGAGTGCTGTCCCTGAGTGAACCAATTTTGGCCATTCAGCTCGATCCAAGCAAGGACAAAGAAATTTTCGAAAGCGTTTTTTGGATATATTTCAGATCATATCCGAATGTGAATTGTATTTTCGTGAAACCAGGTGTACACATCGAACTACTCCCGACCTGCTTTTATGAGGCGCCGAATTTTCGTCACGTCTTTTTGGACAGGCGGAATACATTTGACACTGTCAAGTCCCATATGAAATATTTGCCGCAGTACCTGACTGTCAAACATTCTTATATCGTTGCACACAATTTTTTCTTGCAGCGTGTGATGGTGTTGAGGAAACACGATCATCCCAGCGAAATCGAGCAAGCTGCGGAAGAAGCAGGGTTCGGGACCAGCCTGCCTGAAATCATGTGCAAATTTTGGGGCGAAAGACAATTAGCTCTGAGCAGATGCGCAATCAATTTTGAAAAGAGGTTTTTTTACGAAGATCTTGTGGAAAATCCTCGATCAGTCATCCTTGCCATTTATGAATTGCTCGGTATGCCGAGCCCGAATCTGGGTGATGTGGATTCTTGGATGGAAAAAGATGCGCAGTTTGGCACTCCCATATCGAGGGAGGCTACTCGAAAAAACGAGAACGTGTGGTCTGCAGTGACAAATGACCCAGATTTGAATAGCAGGATAGAAAAATTTGTGAATATCATTTTGAACATGAAGTAATTTGCAAGCCCTAAATCTTTTTATGTATAACTTTAAAGTAGATCAATGATTCTATTTATCAAGAATGGTGGTGAGTGTGAACGATGGCCTACATTTCGAGCCATTTTTAAACTGTTCATGATACCCTCACTTTTTTCACTGGACCTGCTTTTCTTACACTCATCGCTCATCGCTCAGCGCTCATCAATCAGAGAGGATCCTCGTGGACTTTCGACTATTCTTTTTTCTCGCGGAAACAAGTCACCAGCAAGACACATTATTAGCGGCCCATATTTACGAAAAAGGGCGTACCGTTATGTGTTTTTGGGACATCTCTGCTGGTTTGTCCAGAAGCCAGTCTCACAACTTGGCTCTCGCAGCAGCCTCTGCCATTTGTTCCCCTCTCAAATGTCGAACGATGACTGCGCGATGCGGTCGAAAGGTTAATTTTGTGTGCTTTGTTCTAAGCTTCGTTTCCTTGATTTCATGCACCTGAAGCCGTTTCAGCAACTTCTTTTAAGCCTTTGTCCAACAAAGTTGACAACTACTCAGCTTTTATCAGCACTTTTCCATCGAACTTCAGTTCAAAGTGTCTGTAATGCAGGCAAAATCACGTCTAACAGACGCATGTTGATATTTGACACCAGACTGAACAACAGCCCTACTTGGAAATTCCGACTCCTCCACTATACGCGCAGGCCAATACGTATGATTCTTCATCTCGGCCGATATGACATCACCAACTTTCAAAACAGTGCTCTTAGAAACTTCCACAGAATAATTGGGCAGACGTGAACACGTTTAGCTTCTGACATTTTAGCCTCGATCGGTCTAATGATGAGGTTTCAGGCGACAGCACTTGAACAACACGATATGGACCTAATCACGACGACATGCATTCTATGATACATGACCAGCTGACCTGCTCGGAACCATGATACAGTCACCGTTTGATCAACGCGATCCTTGCGCTGCTGCTGAACACACACGATGCTCTCAAAAGCTCACGCATGCTCACGGTAATGTCCGGCATCGAAACCATGCATCAAAAAGAAAGGGCTCTGTCCCGCCTGACCGACTAAGTGGCCGCCTATCGCACTTGACCGTCGATTGCATAAGTAATGTTATCAATATGAAGTCACCCGGTTAGTGACCTGGTGAGATGGCGACCATCTCACTTCACTGGCCAACGATAAGAGCACCAATCCTGTAGGATACCAGGCCAGTACATGCAGCTCCTGCTGAGCCGCGTCAGGAACAGCATCTTTAAAGTTTAGAAGAATCGTCCATATATGTGCCCGCAGAGCGTCTAAACCTGGCATGGCAATCGATTAGTGTTAGAAATGACCTCGAGGTCAAAGTCAGAAATCTGTCGAAACCCTGACTGACCCTTATCAAAGTCTGGGTCAGGTCAGACAGTAAAAAACCCAGGTCATTGGAGCACTATAATCGATTTATCTCGCCGAGAATGACTCTGACCATTGTTGCATACGTGTCTCTGGCCTTCCTTCGAAGCAATGCGTGGCAGCATGGGACAACTGGGGATGCTGGCTGTTAAAAAATACCAAGCTTGTTTTGGGCAGTATTCGAAATTCCTGCCACGTACCCAAAATTCTGGCTGTTGTAACACTCCGAGCTAGTTAGAAGACGCGAAAATTTGTATCCCTTCATTGTTGTTAATGGGGGGCTTCTCATTAGCAAAAATGATAGTTGGATCTTGCTCATATGCTGGCGCGTCGAGCAACTAAAGTCAACTGATACGTTATTCAGATCACTGATCAGATAGCAAGCAGAACGGAGCTTTTTGCAAAGGAGGGATCATTTCCTTTTCGAAATCGATACTTTTCGCCACACAATCCCGCCTTTTGACGGGAAGAATGGTCATATCTGAATATTGTAAACTTGGCGATATTACTGACGGCTTTGCTTCATGTGTATGGAACGCAGACCCCTGCATTTTCAATAGTTCTGAACCAACGGACAAATAAAGTTTACAAGATACAGGTGTCCTACGATTATAAGCACCCATTTATATTCTTATTACTCATCACATACGCCACATGTCTTCTTGTTTTTTTCTTAGGTACAGTGCAGGGCCTACTGCTGGAATATTTAGTCAGCCAAGTGAGTCAGTCGGTCACCTCTCAAGATCAGGCATACATTAGGTGATACACAGTCAAAGAAAGGTGTCTCTCCAGTTGACTCATGCACTCAGCTATTGTTCGCAAACTGTGCGAATGGAACAAACTGATGCCAATCATCTTGCCTTCGCTGATCATTATGCGTGCGTCGCATGAGCCAATACCCTTTCCACCCAACCATCCGTTTGCGGTCGGTAGTCAGTGGCCATTTCATAGTCAATCCCACTTTCACTAGCTCGGACGTGAAGTTAGAGCCTCTATCTGACGACAGTCTCCTCGGGGCCCCCCGATGCAAACGACCTCTTCGACAAGGACCCTAGCCACTGTGTCTGCAATAGCGTCCGACACTGCGAGAGCCTCAATATATTTGACTAATAGTCTCCCAAGTCCAAAATTTATTTGCCTTCATTCTTAGATATTAGGAAAGGATCCATCGCGTCTAAGGCCACTACTTCAAACGGATTCTCCTCACAAATAAGCTTCAATGGAGTTTGTCCACGCGGACCATACGACTTATTTCTCGCGCAAGGCAAGCAGCTCTTGCACGCGATGAACATCTCGATACATGCCAGGCCAATAAAATCTCTGTCTTCACTTGGCCAAACTTTTCAAAAACCCTAAATGACCAGCTAATGCGTCGCCATGCGTTGCGTCAAAAATGACACGTCGCAAAGTGGTACGACCGCCCGACCTCGAAGCAAGTGTTGCAGAAATCCACTGTCCGACAACAAAAATCCTGGGCTATCATCGTCAGATGCTTTACATCCCCCAATCACTGGCCAAGGACTCAAGGTCTCAAGAAAAGGCTAAAGGCTGACAAAAAAGAATAAGAAGCCTGAGCGTCCTTTAAGACGACCTGAGAAAATTCAAAAGGTTCGACTGCTGGGACCCGCCGCACAGACAGTGCAAGCAGGACTATGTGAAAGTGCATTATCCACCACACTCGATTTACCTCCCATGCTCAATGTCTGGAGAGGTCTCTTGTGTCTGATGAGAGAACCTCATCCGCGTCACAGAGCATTCATCAGCCATAGAACTAGCGATATGAACTGCTACCTCAATATTCCTATACTTTGTACCCACACAATACAATACTCGTACTTTCAGTTTTGCTTCTCTCAATGACTGCTTCGACAAGCTGTACTGCTCCTTCAAACGCTTGGAGCGTGTTTTGTTTCACACAGACGCCAATGTGCTGCGGTGAACTGGCTGTAGGAGCAGCCCGAAACACAAACTGTCAGTTATCGTCTGACTTTCTTTTGATTGGGGTTCGGAATGCGTCAGCAAGTTTGCCACTTGGTCGAAGTAGCCTCATCAAGTACCTTCAAAAATATCCTGTTTCGAATTCGGTGCACATTTTAACTACTCAGGAAAGTGCTGATTGAATATTTACAGACTGCGTACTTCGGAAGGTGTGTCTTAAGCGCCTCTGTTGGGCGTTTTCTGTCACCCTGTAAGACTT
Source organism: Mesodorylaimus sp. YZB2_4 (assembly GCA_030248295.1). Classification (NCBI taxonomy): domain Eukaryota; kingdom Metazoa; phylum Nematoda; class Enoplea; order Dorylaimida; family Dorylaimidae; genus Mesodorylaimus; species Mesodorylaimus sp. YZB2_4. The sequence goes on along the minus strand of JASANH010001409.1, from coordinate 98,772 downwards.
ACAGGGTGACAATGGGTGACAGACTTAGTATAGCATACTTTTTGTTCTATGAAACATGCGACGCTAGTTCTATGTGGATAACAAAAATGACAGTAAAGTTTCCAAGCTGATTTTTAATACAGCATCAAGCAGTTAAACATGGAAATTTTCATTCAAAGACTATTATAAAAAAGCATCAGCATGCGCTGCCTTGAGAACAAAGAAAACAGTCACCCTCCAAACCCTACACTGAGGGTATCAATATCTCAGGCCCCTGCAACTATCTAAGGTGGTATCATCACTCCAACTACTCCATTCCATTATGCTATGTGCCGTGTGTGGTCCTGACGCTAGGATGTAATCTGGTGGTCTAGGAGGTTGGAACAAAGTAACGACGAAAGAAGTGAAGAATAGAGCTGGCCAATGGGTGCAACCCATCACTTCTTGCAAGGACAGCACTCGGCTCAGGGTTCTTGCCAAGCACCAACCACGGGGCCAGCCATTGCATGATGGAATGGAACAGGTCGTGGTCCTCTATGTACGAGTAGCAGGACACCAGGACGTCGTTGACGATGATGGTGCCTGATTTGGTCAGGGGGCTGTACCTGCCGTCCAATGTGGCTGGCTCGATGCGAACCACCTCCTCCTCGTCGTACGTCTTGTTCGGCCCCGATGCAACGGCAAACACTCGCTGACCAACTTTCACATTGCGAGCGAACACTGATCGGCCATCGGGTCCCAGCAGAACGAGGTGATAGTCGGACAGGCTCAGCTGGTGGCCCGAGCTGGTCGAAAGCCGTACGCCCTGAGCGTTCTTCGACGTGTCTCGATGGAGAAACGCTTGGATTGGTTCAAAAACCAAACCATTATCTTCCGACATTTTCGATGCCACTTGATCGCCAATCGACAATTGGTTGATTGGTTTTGTGCCGAATGGTGTCTCCACGGTGTCCTGCCCGTTCAAGCACTGTACGGGACCGTCGTAGACTGCGTCCGGGGGTGGTGGAGGCTGGCTAAAGAGACAAAGGGAACCAATTACTGTTCATTCAATTCTCCCCTGTGATAATTTACTCGACCTCATAGCCAGGCGTGTGGCATGTAGTAAAAGAGCCAAGAATACTGTTGCCAACATATCTGGCTGCTGATGTGACTCGTACGTACAGTAGCGAGAAGTCTGGGACAGCCGATAGAGTTCTGACTTTGACTGGGCTGACCATCATTTTTATAGGTTATACTGTCCTACTAGCACGGGCGTGGGGTTTTTCCATTTCTTGGAGCGTTTTCAATATCAGACCTGTTCCCACAGTTCCTGGTAGAAACTGTTGTAAATGTTGTAGCAAGGAGGTACATTACAGAAAGGCCAGTTAGTGTCGTTTAATTGTGTCAGAGGCTGGGCAGCCTTCGTTTCGTAGTTGTTTCTAAACAATTATGAAATGCAAAACAAAGACTTGTGGAAGGGCGTTCGTTGGGTTCGCTTCAGTGCATTTGTCAAATCGCACGTTTCTAACAGGATTCTTCCGACTTGCTGCTTTGTTTTTGTCTGGTCTGACGTGGGAGCCAAACAACGCTTACGTGACATTTGAATTCTGTCATTTTTCCAATTTGCTCATGATCAGTTTGCCATGTGATTAACCGAATGAGAGTGGTGAATTTCACTGGCTATCCATCTCCTTCTGCTGAGCACCTGGTGATCGATAGCTCCGACAGCTTACAGGGGGAAAAGGGTGACTTGATTGTAGCGTATATAGCGTTAACGATAACGATAACGATATTATGTCGTTAACGACATCTTTTCAACGTGGTTAACGAAACGATAACGACGGTCGTCCAAAAAAACGATATGATATCGTACTATACCGTTAGTTATTAGTTGCAAAGTTGCAATTTCACGCGCGGGATGGTATTGACCACGATCGCAGGATGCAACTTGCAACTTGGTAAATGCAACATCAGTCTCCTATAACACTCACATTTTTCCCAACCTAAAAATTGTACCAGACGCGGCGTCAGAAAGCACCTGCACTACTGGAGTGTCTAGAATGTCAACAGTTTTCTCCAAGATGTCAAGCAAGATAGAAGAATTGAAAAGCAAAAAGTTAAAAAAACTGACGGTACAGTAATTAAGAGGGGCATGTTGACAGTATTTTGATGAGACTTGTGTTTGGACAACAGAAGTCTGATTTTGCGCGCGTCATTGTAAAATTAACGAAAGTATCCTATAAATATTAGAAACAGATCACATCCGCAATCAATTAGTACTCCAAAAAAGTTAAAGGAAGCTTAGAGTGCCATGAATCTGCTAGTAATTCTCCTTGGTGTCGCTGTTGCTGGTGCATTTTTTCAATTTTTTGTCTTTGCTCAAAGCCGGCCACCTTGTAAGCAGGGTGTCCGGAAAATCAGCACACGCAGCAGCGTCCCTCTGCGTATCTCCACTAGAAGCACTTGCACGTGAGGGCATCCTTGGCCAGAAACCGACTTCCTCGGACAATAGAGAGCGGGCTTTGAACCCATTCGATGGTCGACAGCTGAAACTGTCTACTCGTTTTGCTTCAGTCTCTCCACTCGAAGCACCCCTGGGTTACTGGGTGACTCACCCTCGGCCTGGCGTGCAAGGTCAGCGAGGGTTGATTGTTCGCAAACCGACCTCCATCACTGGGAATTTAACCCGGGACGAGCCAAGCCACAGATCCCGAGCAATATGGAAAGACGAATGCAGAACCGCCTACACCATCGCGGCCGCGTTGTTGCTGGTGCAGTGGTGGACAATGATGCAAGGTGATAGGCCATTAGGGCGAGTTAGCCAGCAAGCCAGCCTATAAATGGGGATCATGGCTGCGATTTGGTTCAGGAGGCAGGACCCAGTTTGTGCGGCTACAATCTGAACAGGGGGGCATCATCTGGACAAGGCGGGGGGCTGACCAAGTGGCACCAACGGATGCGGTCCCTTAAATGGATAGAGTTGTCTGGCAGACCTCCTTGGAGGCGCCCAGTCCACTGTCTCTCTCCAGTGCTCAAAGTCCAGAGGAACTCGACAGTGCTCCCACCAGATTCCCAGGTTACTAAGCGGCAACATTGCGTCCTTTCCGCGAAAAAATAACGATATTTAACGCGTTAACGATATCTTTTGAGAAACCGTTAACGATTAACGATAACGATATCGTTTTCCTGTAACGATAAATACGTTACTTGATTGATTTTGCCTTGACGTTTTTGACTGAAATCTTGTCATGCCCTCTTCGGTCATAGCCATGGTCTCAGTTGATGTCTTCCATCAACTCCCTCAATCGTATCAACTGTTCATACTGGCATTTTCAACCAAGTTTGCAATAAGCAGCTGAAACCTCATTATACTGCATCCTCTAAAAAATACTCATACTTCGTATTCATAGAGCAGTCTCCAAACATGATAAAAAAAGGACAGTCAGTCAGTTACTCGTGCTCATTCAGATCAGGACTCAATTTTCAGTTTCGTCATGCGAATAATTATATTCACGAATTTCTCAATCCTCATGCAACATTTCAAAACGCAAACCCACCATGTGAGAGTTTGGGGGCGCCTGGAATTCTTATGGGTGTGGTTAGGGCAGTTGGCTCACGATCGGTAGGTAGGCGCTGGGGGAGGTCAGGGCTCTCACTTGCCTTCTGTTGCTCGATTCGTTTCCATCTAGTTGTTCTGAATTTGTAATTGTCCAAGTCATTTGACAAACCTAAGGCGGCCCAAGGACTTGCATTAGCATACTCTCAAACGGCCCTCTGCGGTCGTCGTTTCCTTGCGCTCATATTGGTGGAGCCCAGATTCTGAAAAAATGGGAATCCTCCTTAACGAGGAAAGCCCATTTCTGATATTGTGTATGGGCGGCAAAGAGCAATCAGACGAAGCACCAGGCGCAGTCTGGAATATTGGTGCACTGTAAGTGTGACTTTGCAATACAGTACAATATGAAATAAAATTGGTACCAGCAGCTTGTTGTCTGACACGCCCAAAAACCAAGCGTAGTAGTCAGTATTTAATATTTGAGGCGAGTCTGGACGCAGTAACAGGATCCTGTAAGAGACACACCTAAAGTATGAAAAGGCAGAGTCTTGTCCTGAATGTAAGTCGTTAAAATATGCATTGAAAACGAGCAGGATGGTATTTTATGAGGTACGCAATAGATTTTGACAGGGTTGGCCCTGTATATTTAGAATGGAATTCCATGCGTGCGCTGCCAAGCGATCAATTAAGCTTGATCAGTCTCTAAAGGACTGTTTCAGGCTCCAGAGGTTTTCAACTGCGGGAAAAGTATCCCCCCCCCCCAATTGTCAATTAGAAACCGGAAAGTCAAGGTGGTTTAAGAAAACACTTTGACCAGAAGACAAGCGTGCGGTTGGGTAGGCAATACAAGAAATCAGTGGGACAGTTCATTCAATGCAACTGCACCCAAGCACGGGAAACCGTTAAGCACAACCACCGTCCTATCACCAGTGATACCTGACTTACAGCAAAGCACGCTCGAATTGGTCACATAGAATCAATAAGTAAAATCACTGCAAGGCCTGATTCAGGAAAATTGCACAACCTTAGCTCATCAGTCTGATTTGTACAAGTGCCAGAAAGACTAATTCTTCGAACATCCATACAACCACTTAATAATTCTGGCGTTTCGTTCAATAACCGAAACATTTCGGCGACTTTGTTCCATTGCAAAGGCGTTCAATAATGTATTCGAATTAGAATTCGATTGGCGATTGGAAAAACGAGAGGATCGCCTTCGATTATTATTGGCTTTGCCCGAATCGTTTTCCTTCGTTTGTTCACCAAAAGAACATTCTCGAGACGCGGCGGCCAACGACGAGACGGTACTGATCGTACTAAAGAACACTACACTGTCCCCTTCCTCATCCATTTGGTCGGCATTTGTAACCGCTGTTGAGCAATATGGCGTTGGCGAAGTCGGTACTTGACTTTCTCTGGCATCATAGTCCCTTAGTGGAACGGGCGGAGGGCAAAGAGATGTACTGTTTGATGACGATCCCGAGGATCCTTGTTCCGCACCGAATGAACTGCTGCATCGACTAGTGACCACTGAATGAGCATCCGACTGATAAGTTTCAGCTGTGGGAGTCGTAGCATTCGAATTCTTCGCCAGCAAAGGCAAACTTTTTCGGCGTGCTGCGGGGCCTTGAGAACGAAAAGTGGATTTTCGTGCAATTTCATCAGTTTTTTCTTTGGAATCGGTCAAATTCTTCTTCCGTTCGTTCTCCATGCTATTATTGTTATCGTCGAAATCGAAGCTATTTGATGCGTTCATATTTGAGCAGACATCTTTCAATAAGCGATCCAAATGAGGAGTACTGCCGAAAGCTGTCAATGGGCGACAGTTCCGTCTCGATACCATTTTTGAATAATCGCGGTTCCCATTTGCAACAGTTTCACTGATAGGAGTTGGAGTAATTGGTGATATGAGTAAGGCGAATAGGCGCATATGCAGATGCTCGTCAGTTGACGCAGTAGCCGCACCATTTCTTGAACCCGATGTTGTCTGTCGTTGATTTGCAATAAAGCGCAAATGTGTCGGTTTTTTTGGCACTGGCGGTGGCGTTTTTTTCTTGGAGCCTTGGCAATTGGTGACTGGGGTTGTGGCAGAATGAATGGCTGCAGAAATTTCCTTGGACACATTTGGCGATGGCGTGGTAAACGTTTTGGTCGTCCGTGGGGGCACTGGTGGTGGGATTTTCTTTTGGGTCGTTGAAGCGCACGTCTTGTCTGCCGTCACCGTTCTTCTGGGCTGGCCACCAAATAAGGAAGTTGGTCGATACGGCGTTGACAGCTCTTTCTGATTAGCAGTGATTCGAAAGTTGCCAGTCGAAGTGTCCGCGAGAATGCGAGGATGATAAAATGCCTTGGACGCTTCGAGTCGACGTGATGTTGGTTTCTCGATTGAAGCCATTTGAGTCTGAAAAATATTAGCAACTTAGACTGGAAAGAGGAAATAAAAAGATGGACAATCTGTGCAGACAGAAGCTTTACACAGAAAAACGATCATTTCTGCACCGTTTTCGGCGACCTTGACGTTGCCATAGCCATGCAGAAACCCGTACATACCGTAGGCCTACCTCTTCACCACTGTGACTGAGAAACCGAGGAATATCAAACGCATTTGACAAGAGCCAGAAACCCCTTAGCCATGCTAAAACCTTTAACCAATCCGTACTTACGTCCTTTTTCACTGCACGAACACGATCGATTCGCCGGAACGACACGCAAACGACCGAGATTGTTTGAACGCTCTTTTCGATTCAGGCCTATGATTTCACTAAGATAACATCCATTCATGTCATTATCCCGTGAAGTCCAGCATTACGTCATCGTAGGCGAAAGGTGGTGAACGCCACAATTCCAACAACCGCCTTTTGTTTGGTAATCGTGACCCTTCTGCCAGCCGCTAATCCAACAAACCAGCTCGACAACCGTTTTGTTCCCCAATCCCAGATGAACGCATGGGCAAGCAATGTGTGACAGGGTAATTTTACAGCTCAGGCATATTCAGTATGATAGTTTTTTAAAGCGAAACTATCCTAAAGGCTATAAATAATTATCTACCGTTAAAAAAAGATTTACATAAAAGAAACAAATTCAAAATAATCTAAAAACAGGCCTTGTAAATTAAAGCCGTTATGTCCATCTGAAACTACATTTTATTTGCGACCTAGGCTTACTGTACTCGCCCGCAATCGGCTGGCCGGAATCTGGGCGAGGTGGATTGCATGCGTTCAAACGATTGCCAGGTTAACGCTTGATGTACATCATTTATCATGCATTTCGTTGTATCTCTCCGTTCAACATCCCTTTTTCTCGGTCGTCGTTTTCTTGCCACATCAGTTTCGAGTGATGCCAGCTCGGAATTTCGTTTAGATCGATTGACAGGCACCGAAAATGGAATAGTTTTATTTCGAATGAACCGTCCGCAAACGAAGAATGCAATTAGTAGAAACTTGCTAAAATCATTTTACGAAGCCATCGAAACTGTAAAATTCGACAAAAATGTTCGAGTGATCATTTTGAAAAGCGATGTTAATGGAGCGTTTTGCACTGGAGCCGATTTGAAAGAACGTGCTGTCATGCCGCAGGAAGAAGTGCCTCGATTTGTTGGCAAGGCAAGAAGGTATGCTACATTGCTAGGAGGCCTATTTGCGTGGGGGAGCATGAAACTGGCGAAAGTGGAAAGGGGCTACGCTACCTAAGCTGTACCTGAAACCAACTTTTACGCACCTGGCCAGATTGTGACCTATCTATTTCGAAGGCGAATGCAGTCGCATCTTGACCCCAAGCATTCAATGCGCTAGTGTAAATTTCACTTTTGCGCAAAAGTGAAATTTACACATACGAACAGAACCCTGGATCTACTTTACCATGGATCTACCATGGTAAAGTAGATCCATGAACAGAACGTCCGACCGCATTCCATCTTCTTTTCCATTGCTAACTATTCAAAAATTAAAGGCGTGCACTTACCTAACATGCGTTTTTCCTCTGCTATTCTTAAGAACATACACTATTCTGTAAGTCGATGTTAAAGGCCTTTTTCCAGACTGATGCGTGAACTAGAGCAACTTCCGATGCCTGTCATTGCCGCTCTGGACGGTGTGGCACTGGGTGGTGGTCTCGAAATGGCACTGTCGTGCGATCTACGTGTTGCGGCCGACACTGCCAAAATGGGACTGGTCGAAACGAAGCTCGCAATCATTCCTGGCGCTGGCGGAACTCAGCGTCTTCCCCGAGTCGTCGGGCCTGCCTTGGCTAAGGAACTCATCTTCACTGGCCGAGTCATCGATGGCGTCGAGGCGTACAAGTTGGGCTTGGTCAATCAGGTAGTTGCTCAGAGCACGAATGGCGATGCTGCATTTGGCAAGGCCTTGGAACTGGCCAGGGAGATCCTGCCTCAAGGACCAGTGGCACTGAGGATGGCTAAGGCTGCCATCGACAGAGGAATCGAAGTCGACCTCGATTCAGGGTTAGCCATCGAAGAGGCGTGCTATGCTCAAGTCATACCCACGAAAGATCGACTGGAAGGATTGGCTGCATTCAAAGAAAAGAGATCACCAAAATATTTGGGCGAATGATGAATACTGATTCAGCGAAATTTTGTGCATTTTGTTAGCCAGGTGTTGACTGCGTATCGAAATTTTATTGATTTCATAAGTTTCAGTTAGCAAATATTCATAAATGTGGCAGCAATCGTATCGCGTTATTTCCTTTTGTTTAAACCTCCCGCGCGCAAAACGATGTGCGGGCTAGGACTGCTTATATCAAGTGCGAACATGTGCGAAAATTCCGCCCACTCAACTCAAGTTTCTGCTCGCAAAATTTCGCTGGTGACAGCGGCTGAATCAGTTTTCTATCACATTTTGTATATCCGTAACGTACGAATACAATCTAATTGCCAAGATCTACCTTTCGCCATCTAATTCCAGTTCTATCCCAGAAAATCCTTGTGATATTGTAATTTTGGCTTTTATCATTAGACAATGAGTGCTCCACCGTATTCTCAAGCGCCTCCTCCTTATTCGAGCAACCAACAAGGGCCACCACCGGCCGGTTTTTATTATCCACCGAATCCACCACATCAGCAACAACAATATTACGTAAGTCGCTGCATATTTTCTCATGTAACAGGGTACTGAAATTCTTGAGAGGCTGGCTAGCTGTTCGGGCGACTTTGATTGTGTTTTAGCAGTAGGAGAAGCCTGTGAAAGAGCTGGAATGTGTAGTTTTCTCACACTGAAACTCAATACTTCTCATTTTTTTGCAACATTTTCCAACTAAATTGGAAATTTTTGACAGTGACGGAGGGCCAATCGTGATCATGATGATGTAACTCATGACTGAAGAATCCCATAGCTCATTTTCTGTTAAACAGTTGGCTTATACGTCGGGGAATATCATGGACGATGTTCACTCGAGCTAATCCGTTGTTGTCTGTCTGTCTCGTCTGAAACATTCGCCATGTCTCAGCCGCAATGGCAGGTGATTCGGCGCGCGCATGCTCGCCTACGATACGGTTAACCTAAATGCAATGCATTGTCAGTAGGGTTGGTGCTCCCGTCATGTCCATACATGCCGACACCCTATAATAGCCTATAATCATTATAGGCTGACCTTCAAAATTTTTGAAAATTTTGAAAAAACGGCGGGGGATTCAGTCGCGGCCGAGAAGATTTTTTTAAAAAATTCACCTTCATTCTGCGCGCATAAGCAAATTTTGCGCAGTCTATTCCAGCTTTTGCCTGCTCGATTACGAACTTCGGTGACTGCGCATCGAAGACAGCGAAATTTTGTGATTTTGAGCCAAAAATGGCAAAACTCAGCGATTGCGCATCAAAAACAGCGGAATTTAGTCATTTTGAGCGAAAAGTGGCAAAATTCAGTGATTGCGCATCAAAAACAGCGAAATTTAGTCATTTTGAGCGAAAAGTGGCAAAATTCAGTGATTGCGCATCAAAAACAGCGAAATTTAGTCATTTTGAGCCAAAAATGGTAAAGTTCAGAGGTAGGGAGCCATCCATAAAGGACGTCTACCCTAGGGGGGAGGGTGGGGGTAAGCATAAAGTGGATGGAGGAGGGGGTAGGCTGCCGCCAAGTGGACGTCCACTTCACAAAATCGGCGGGTTATCTCGGAAAATTATCGCAATTATCGTAATGTTAACGCTAGAGATACGAGTCAAATTACTAATATTGAAATCATTAAATGAAACGACTATCCAAGGACTCAGGTCGATTATATTCCAGTTTTCCCAAACATTTTTCATGCCTTTTGGCTTCTCTTTTTCTGAGGCGGATAAAACGATTTTAGTGGTGCTGCCAGTGGCTTTGTCGCTCAATCTGGTGTCTTGGTAACCAAGACCTGCAGGGGAGGGAGAGGGGGTTTGCTGGGCAAGCACTCTAAATGTGAGAGAGAGCGACTACATCTGTGGCTGAAACATCAACCACGGGCCGACCTCCCCATCCAGGGCGATGGATTGCAGGCGCTAGGGGGCCATCGGGATGTCAGGGATGTTGCCCAATTAACGTTATAGCACTGACTGATCCGACCCTCGACGTGAGTCCCGATCTCGATCTGGGTGATCCGTTCAAGAAATGAGAGATTTTTATGGATAAGGTTCCCAGCAGCCTGCCCTATATTTCCTTTCCTCGCTGTCACTGTCCATCAAACCACTTTAAAAACTCAGGAGCACTACCTTGCACCTAAAGCGCGATGCAATTCTGAGTTTGGAGGAAAATTAGAGAAGTTTTAAATTGGATGTGGACACATTTTCAAAAAGAGAGCGCAAAATTTTAGTTCCCAGTCCGGCTGATGCAGCAGTCGAATCAAACTGAAGACTGAATGACCCATCATTTAGGCGGATCAGTCGATGCTAAGAGCAATGCTGTTTCGAAGATAATATTTTCCTTGGGGGGAGGGGGGGGTCTGCTCAAGTGGACGTCCATTTTTTAGGGGGGTCCGGGCGAAACGGATGAAAGGTGGATAGGAGGAGGAGGAGTCGAAAACTCGCATTTTTTGGTGGACGTCCTTTATGGATGGCCCCTTGCGCATCAAAAACAGCGAAATTTAGGGATTGCGTATTGAAGACAGCGAAATTCAGTGATTTCGAGCCAAAAGTGACAAAATTTAATGATTGCGCAACAAAAACAGCAAAATTTAGGGATTGCGCACCAATTTTGTCTGGGGGATTGCGCAATTATAGGCTAAAGTTCAGACCATCGGCATGTATGGTCATGTCGGTTGCTGGTTGTGTAGTATTCGTATCGGCAGATTAGCCCTGGAAGCACCTTTCTCCCATCAGTTACATACGCATGGACTGTTCGAACGAGTTGTTTACACTCGGCGTGATGCAATCAGAGATAGAGATAAGGCCCGTCTCGTAGTCTGGTTCACCTTTATTCCACAAAATAACATTTTATTTAAGGGTGGACCGCCGCCCCAACAGCAGGGATATCCCCAAGGACCGTACACGCAACAACCCACAGGATACGCTCAGCAGCCCGGTTACTACCCGCCGCCCCAACCCGCTGGGGCATATCCCCAACAGCCCTACTACGGAAGTGCACCCGGATACGGACAGCCAGGCCCCCAGCACGTCGTGTAAGTACCAACCCCACCACTTCAATCTGGTCTGTACCTCAATTTGTGCTTCAGCGTCGTCAAAGACCAACCACGATCGAGCGGTGCGGGAAGCGCGGCCGATTGCTGCCTGCTGGCTCTCTGCGCCGCTTGTTGCGCCTGCTGCATCGCCGACGCCCTCAACTAATGGCGAGGACCAATGACGGGAACTCGATTGATCAAGGACAGCGATTAGTCCGCAAGGCCTAATCGATGTAATCACATATTTTTAGCGTTCACTTTTTCATGTTCATATTTATCTGCCCATAGTCCACCACGTGCCAGCTTTCACAAGTGCTTATGTCGGTGGCTGTACCCTGTGATCGTTTCTCGTGGACGCACTTCACGCTTGTACAATATATCGCTAGTCTCAAACTGCCCCCGTAAGGCCACAAATTTACTTTACTGCCATTTCCCAGCCGTTTTCACGGATCAGATGAATTGTAAGACCGTTTTGATCGCACGATCAATGTCATTTTAGGAACCCCCAGCACTTACCAGCCACGTTCTTATCACGTCCAGGCATTTTTAAGGAAACAAAAAAGTCACGAAAAAACAAACCCAACCAGCTGCTTCCCTCAACCAACCAAATTCAATTCTATATCTTTTTACGTCAAAATAATCCACTTAAACCGCAATTACGGCTCAGCAGCCGCACCATTAGCCTCGCCCTTGGTCGCATCACCACCCTCCTTCTTCTTGGTCTTCTTTTTGCCAGGTTTCAACGACGATTGAATCAGTTGAACTAATTTCTTATCTTCCACTTTATATTCACTTTCGTAAAGTTCGCTCTCCAACGGCAAACCGGTAATTTTCAATAAACCCGACGGCAGAATTAAAACGGTCGATTTGAACTGCGCTACAACCTCTCCATCTCGTTCGTACAGCACCTAGAAAAGTGTCTGTTAGAATCGAGACCCTTTTTGGCATCAGGGAGAGAGGGAGGGGTGAATGCCCGGGCTCACTCATTTAAAAAGTAGTCATGTTGTTCTTTCGCATTTCCCACCCACTAAGTCATGTAGCCGAAACATGGCCTTGACGGGCGACGTTCCCAGCACCAAGCTCAGCGCAGATCGATTACCACACAGCTATCTACACTCTGACTTACTTGAAACGGTTTGACGAGATTATGTCGTTCGCATTCCAAAACTCCCATTTTCGCCTTATTCTCTTCTTCAAACGATCGTAACGTAAATGGCATGCTTCCAACACGTTTATCAACATCCGACAAAAACGATCGAGACATTTTCATTTTTAGTTGATATACCACCTCGTCGTTACGTTTGAACACCGTTGTACGACTGTCCATTTCCCGAGCTTTGCCTGCGCAAGAAAAATCGAGTCAGCCACACTGTTAATGGCAAGTCCACCTTAAACAACTCGCCCTGCTGGGCCCCATTTGATTGTCTACCTCCTCCAGGGTCTGTATTCAATCTCACCTTCGCCAGTGCTGATAAGCACATCGATCGCATACACTTCGTATTGCTCAAACTCGCATTTTTCGGTATCTTGACGCTGCTTTTCGCCTGGATTTTGGATTATGATCTTCGGGCCATCTAAAAACGATTGAAGGCTAAGGTTGGACGAAGTAGAATAGCTGATACAAATTTACTTAAGCGTTCCATCGGGAAAACACATTTTTGAAGCCATAAACTGCAGAACTAAAGCCACTGTCCGACCAGAATCATTCATTTTGTAAAGTTTCAGTGCATTTTTAAGGTCCTGGCCTGGCAAAATCGCCCCTCATTCTGTGGGGTGAGTTCCAGCACTTACCAATTTTGTTCTTCTTCAGTTCATGAGAAAGCATGTTTTCCACCGGCTTACAATGGAACGCTTCGGAAATCTTTTGTATAACATCGGTCACTTCCATATTTTTGTGCTGGTTCGGTCGAAGCATACGAATTGCTGCCTCCAGGCAATTATGGGCTGCCAAAATAGCGTCGGCCTTTCGTCCACTAACCTAAAATAGAATGAATGGAAAGAAGGACTTTTAAAAACATCATCAGCTAATACTTTTTTGTCCTTGGAAGCTCCCACAACAAGAGTATGAGCTCCAACAGCGATAAATCCATCGATATGAGCGCCCAAATCGATTTTTACTACGTCACCCTCGGCCAATGTTACATCGGGTTCCGAACGAAGCGGTGAAAAATGACAAACACAATTGTTTATCGAGATGCAAGTAGGAAATGCAATGCCTTTCTTCATTTCTTTCTCCTTTCGAAAAACCTAAAAAGACGGAATTTAAGCATGCATAAACTAATAAAATCATTCGATAGCACATAAGTCAAAACCCAGTTGAACTGTAAGTTTGTGCGAGTAAAAGACGGATAATTATACATATAATTATAATGTAATAATTATCGGAAATTTCAAAGCATGCGTACCAATGTGCACTTCCACTAACTGCAAGTTCTCCAAGCACAATTTACTTTTCCCCGATTCATTCCTTTTTAACTTACGCTCATAATATGGACCGACTGGAATAAGTCTGAAGGCCTAGGGGCCAGTAATGCTAAATGATTTTTTCGTTCTTTCCTTACCTTGTTTGCTCGTTCCAACAAGTTCTTGTCGCCATAATCGCACAGTTCACCGACAGATTGACCAACTTGACACTTGGCAGTGAGCTCTTTCAAAATGCCGTTGACAATATCGGCAGCCATATTGTATTTTGTGACGACGATATCTTGCGCAATCGTCGGTTCCGCCTCATCGCCGCTATCGCCAGTATCTCGAGACGTTTTGTCTTTAGACGTCGGCGTATCATCTTTATCCGATTTCTCAGTATCGGTCATTTTCTTTCAGTCTTGATAAATCTGAAAGAGAAAGTTTTTTCTGGTGCATATAACTCGTAGGTTCCTAGCCTATGTAATCACGGATAATCAGTTTGACCAAGTTGAAAAATGAAAGTTTGACATTACGCTTTTGGCACAACTACAAAAATTTCAGAGTTGTACGAAAGCATTATATAATAAAATTGTAGTCACTAAAAAAACATCATATCGACTGTAATAAACGATGGACCGCGATCACAAAAATTCAAAATGAAATCAAAATCATAATCATAATCAAATTAAATTAAAATCAAAATACCCTAAACATCAATTGTGCGCACAAATGACGGTGTAAACGGCAAGTATTTTTGTTATAAGCAGTTCAAAAGTCTTGATGTGCGCGAGGTCCATTCCCGATTCTGATTCTGATTGGCTGGTTGCGGTCGATTCGTTCGACAGGCAGAAATCGTTTTTTGTTCGCATCACATATTTTTGGTTAATCGATCGTTTTATCAGTAGTAACGACCTCATAGTAATCTGAGCTTGCGCTTTGTGAAAAATGGGTCGAAAGAAGAAGAAGATTGTTAAGCCGTGGTGCTGGTAAGTGGTTTTTCTCACAACGTCCTATTTCTTGCGAATGGAAGGGCGAATAGGGTGAGCGATAGTGCATAGGTACAATAGCGATTTGCAGGATTCATATAAGGCTGGAAAAGTTAGGAAATCGTAGAACTGCCTGGAAATCCTGAAAAAATGGGAATTTTGGTGCTAAAATCAAGGAAAACTGGATCCTCGAAACAAATTCCGAATCACTAGCCTTTTCCGTTTGCCTGTTAATCATTCTGGAAATCACTTGAAATTAACGTAGTAGTCGCGGGACCGTGTGAAAATAGTTAGGGTAAACAATCAAGTTTTTGTCTGTAACCTGGAGAAAGCAGGGAAAATCATTTCCTGCTTCTTTTGTGAACTCCGATTTTGGAATCATAGTATTTTCTTGAACACAATTTTATACATTAAATGTGTAACAATCATGTCTGGTAGGTCATGAGGAGTGTTTATCGATCTCCCCGGGCTGGGTTCAGCTATACTTATAGTCGCGAGACTGGCCTGCTCTAGTCGGAGTTTTTGTACCTTTGTAACCCTCATCCCTGGTAGGCCATGGCGAGTGGGAGAGAGTAATCGATACTCTCCCCTGGCTGGGAGACGTCAACCCCTCGAGTTGATGCTCCAGTCGGAGTTTTTGTCCCGCTGACTTCGGTCGGCCACCCCCCTCCTACGCCTACTAGGACTGGTTACAAGCGGGACTTTGTAGAAAAGGAACGTACATTGAGTGTCACTTCTGACCGATTCCATATGAATCTGCCCGGGAATTATACAGCTATTGATTTGCCACAACTCTAGCATCGGCAAATCGAAGAGTGGATCCGTTTCTGATCCTGTCCGGCTGTACTTCGAACAGCATTTCGAATTTCGTATTCCGAGGTGTTGGTATATTTTAAACATTTCAGGTACTGCAATCGCGAATTTGACGACGAGAAGATTTTGATCCAGCATCAAAAGGCGAAGCATTTTAAATGCCACATATGCCACAAAAAATTATACACTGGTCCTGGGTTGGCCATTCATTGCATGCAGGTATGAATTCTGGCAACTTTCCTGGAATTTTCTTAGTGAGATCGCCGTGTTTGATTTAGGTTCATAAAGAAACAATTGATAAAATTCCCAATTCGCTTCCGAGTCGTGGTTCGACGGAAATCGAGATTTATGGCGTAGAGGGAATACCAGAAGAGGATCAGAAGAAATGGGAAGCGCAGAAACTGGGAAAAGGTAAGATTTTTGCCTTGTTTAACCATGTTTTGAATACGATTTTGCCTTTTTAGCTGATGAACCGTTGGAGAAGAGATTACGTGACGATTTTTCGCAGCCGATGTATCCTCCGATGCCGCCACCGCACGGATATATGGCCACTCCGCCCGTTCCAATGGCGCCGATGATGCCGGGGATGCACATGCCAATGATGATGCCAGGTATGGGCTCTCTTTAGGCTTCTATCTTGCCTAAACTTTAGGCCTGTGACTTGTTGCTCTGGGTCTTGTAGGAATTGTATAGTCACACCCAGGGGCGGCAAATTGACTGACTGTGTCTCTTTCGCAGGTTACAATCCTCAAATGATGCCTGGCGTACCGGCTGGACCGATGATGGCGTCAGGTCCGCCAATGATGCCGAATGCGGCTGGTGTTGCCCCAGCGACGACAGCAATGGGAAAACCCCCGTCACAAGTATCAAGAACTCATCTTTTATGTGGATCCGTTTTTTCAAACCATGTTTTTCTTGCAGCCAATGGGAATGCCAGCACCCACTTTCCCAGCTTACACCACTTCTGCGTCAGATGCGACGTCTACGGGAGCATCGCCCGCTTTGGGCAAAGGGAAGGGTGTGTCGTTGATGATGCAAGGAACTGGCACGAAGATCATGCATCCGGACGAAGACTGTTCTTTGGTAAGAATAAGGGGTTTTCTGGCTCTGTGCAAATCAATGTGAGCTGATATTTTAGGAAGAAAGGCGAGCCTCATTGCCGAGGTACCTGACGAAAGGACATCTGCACGGAGCAGGTAGTATCGGCCCTCCTGGGCCAATGAGCTCTGCGGCGCCGGTCATGGGCATGCCAGGTAAGTGAAATGTTTTGAATTTTGGGCAAAAAAGCGTTGATTTGTCAGTTGACGCAATTTAGCCGGGGCTTCGTTGTTTGGCAATGCGTTTGAGTTAAAAGCGGTACGTGATGTTATGCTATGCTTTTACAAATCTCGGGTCTTTGATGACTCTAAAATAAAGGATCTTGGAAGCGCGAGGAAGGTAGGCTCTGATTATAGCTTTTGTGACTTATGTTTAAAAGAGGGCATTAGTCAGCATGATGCGCAAATAAAGACGACAGTAATGTCGGTGAGTGTGCCAAGACTGAAATGGTTGCTATGGTTCCTTAGTGCCTCGAGCTCGCTGCTTCTGTTGTCTTACCTGGTTTTCTTTTTCAGGTCCTTACCCAATGATGGGACAACCAGGCGGATACGCTCCCGTGCCACCAGGGCCACCGTATGGTAAGTGCTATGGGGGTTCTCATGGATATGGAAGGACCAGTTGTTTTGCAGGATATCGAGGACGTGCGCCTTGACGAAATTAGAATCGGTCCTTGACCTGGCACGAAACAGGTATTTCAAGAATTGAAGCATTGTTTTGATTGAAGTGTGTAGGATTTTATGGAGAAGGTAGGAGAGGTGGTGTTCCCAGTGCGCTGTGTTGAAGCACTGGTGGCAAGAACGTTGCTTATCTGACTGTTGAAGACTGATGTAAGTGTGATGAGCAACGTTGCCCCATCGGAATCGATGGCGAACTGGGATGCTCTTTTTTGTGTTCTTAGGCCTTGGATTCGACGTGAGGTACGTTCGTTGTGGTGGCAGGGTTTGCTATATGTCTGATTGTATAGGCGTGGATTTGATAAGTTGAGTATGTTGTGCATATGACTGGCTGGTGTGATCACATCGATAGTTTCTGAAAGAATAAAGCTCGTGGCTAGCATGGTAGTGAATTATTGAAGTGAGGCTGTGCCTTGTGTTTGGTGGCTTGGGGAGGTGCCCGCTGTGCAGTTGATGGTTTACGCCAGCGATGCTGCGCTTTCAGGGCTGCCATGCTGTTTCGCGCTGTGAAGACGTTGCTTCTGGTGGGTCCAGGGGCGGTGGCCGTGTATGACAATGTTGGCTACCCTGCCATTGTGGAGGGCACTTCCATGCGGGTAAGACTAGCGGGCAGGCGATGCCACCACGGTACCAACTGTTCCTCTTTCAGCCAACTTTGAATCCGGATTTAGCGAATGCGAAGGACGTTGTGTTCATCAATCGATTCGCTACACGTAATTATGTTGTTCGGAGGAATGATATTGTGGCATTCATGTAATTGAGTAGTGCCTTGGGGGGGGGGGGGCATGTAACCACGGTCGTCCTGGGTGACTCGTGGGACCT
The DNA here is from genome assembly GCA_030248295.1 of Mesodorylaimus sp. YZB2_4. Taxonomy (NCBI): domain Eukaryota; kingdom Metazoa; phylum Nematoda; class Enoplea; order Dorylaimida; family Dorylaimidae; genus Mesodorylaimus; species Mesodorylaimus sp. YZB2_4. The sequence goes on along the minus strand of JASANH010001409.1, from coordinate 80,871 downwards.
TCTGCGGCTCCCAGCAGGCGACTCACCGAGGAACCCTGGTTGTCGAACACCAGTCGGGAACGACCCTTCCCTCTCACCCAGTATCATCCTGGAGCTGGCCCAGGATGCCCTCGCGTGGAGGTGCTGGTCACCTCCCGGCCCCGCTCGCCATATCACGTCTGCCGGCCTGCTACAGGCAAAAACTGGAAGTCCTGTGCGGAACTGGCGCGGCACAAAGCCAAACCCACTTTCATCCTTTTCAGATCTCCCAAAGATCCCAACTACAGGATCATCAAACGCGTGGTTGGGACGGAAGGCGATGTTATAAGGTACCACCCCATCTACTGTAGGATAGTCCCTTTCAGCACGCAGTCTGATTTCCAGAACCCGTCGTTACAAGGATGCCTACGTGGATATCCCTGAAGGACATTTCTGGGCCGAAAGTGACAATGCCAAGTGCCTTAGTCTTGACAGCAATGTTTTTGGACCGGTATGGTAATTTCAGCTGTTACTAAAAATGCAATGAGGTGCTAGCTCGCTTGCTTCCAGGTTTCATCAGGCTTGGTGATTGGCAGAGCGACGCATATTGTGTGGCCTCCCTCTCGATGGCGACGATTAGACGATAATGATCCCTGTAGACGAATGCCTGTGGCCAGGAAACCCATGCCTAATATTTTGCAAAGCGATTAATCGCGCTTTATTGGCTAGTGGCAAAATAAAAAACCAAACTGAAACGTGCTCGTACCTCGATGTCAAAGTGGAATATGCAAATCAGGTCATGTGGCTCAACGTAGATTCCAGGAATTTCTTGTACACGGACATAAATCGGGCTACGAAAGCTTCCAAGTGAAAAATGGGTTTCGATCCGAGTTGTAGTCGATGCTCGCTTTGAGCAGCAGCTGCAATGATATCTTCCTTGACGGAGTCGTCGGCTGTACGTAGCAAATGCTTGACCAGGCCCTGAAAAAAGATAGAAGTGTGAATTTTCCTCTGCTGGTCGAGCTTGACAAGAAACTGGAATATAGTCGGAGGGCCAGGTCAATATGAGCCGTAGAAAGAAAAAGTATCTGAAGAACCTGAAAGCGCCTACCCGGAAAATAAAATCAGGAGGAATACAGTGGACCAACAATTCGTGCAATCGTCCGCGAATTTCTAGCAACATCTTGGGTGACTGTTCCTGAACCATCTTTGACGCTGTCTCCCGCAAATAGATCTCCCAATCAGGTTCGATGATTGGTTGATCGTCGGACAAACTGCCCCTGAAGATAATCTTATGTTTTCTTCTTTCTTAGAATACTAAAATTAATTATCGACTTACGTTTTCGCGTGGCACGCCTCCAATATAAGCAAAGCGCGTCTCAAATTGCCATCGCTTTTCACCGCAATCGTTTCGGCTAGTTTTTGCGGCAGATGAACCTTTTCTTTTTTGCACACTCCTCCCAATATGGTAATAATCTAAAAAGTTAGTAAGAGCATCCTCATGTCAAGCAAAACCCATCGCTTACTTCCTCCTGAGATGGTGCCGGGACACGCACGGAGAGGCAACGGCTGCGAAGGGGCGGGATGACCTTGCTCGTGGAACGACAACAGAATATCAAGCGACACGTCGCTCCATAAACTTCCATGGTACGCCTCAATGCGTGTTGGGCGTCCTTCGTCAAACGGTCCACTTCATTCAAGACCACAACTGAAAATGAAGAAAACAATGACGGGAAACTGAAAACAGTATTATCTACAGTATGTAGCATTCGATTTCTTGAAATCAGTCATTGATGCCCTATTTTTTGAATGCCAATCAAGCGCAAGGTCGGTTTTGCAAAACTTACTTTCTTGGCACCCCTTATTAGCCTGATCACAAAATAAAATTAATGCAACTTAGAATTACATTCTCTCAAAACCCTTTGAAGGTGATAAATATTGTATTTCCTTCAACGCTTTTAATTCTTCTCGCCACAAGAAAAAATTTTTCATTACCTTTGAAATCTCTTTGCGTTTCGGTGTCTAATTGCCTCGTCTTGGCCATATCTTGCAGCAAGCCTTGCACAACAACACGATCGTAAATTCCGACATCACTGAAAAGAAAATTTGCCTGTTTGTCCTGTCCACTAGCTTAGACACCACTGTATCGAATGGAGAACAAACCTTGGATTCATTTCCACGTGATAATTACTCGATACGACGCTAATGTCCAACCGTTTTCCAGATGGTGCATCGAACTGGCGAGTGTCCAATTTTTGCTTTTCCACATTAGCACCGTATAATTCGCGTAAAATACAAGCTATTCTAGTTTTCTTGCCAGAGCCAGATGGACCAAATACGAGCAAGTGAGGAAAATCATTTGCACTGACCTTAAAAACCTTTTTTCACCACTAAACTAGCACAAAAGCCAAAAAATCTAACCAATTGTTTCAGTTGTTTCGCCTGCTCTAAATGAAAGTCCAAGTCCGACAAAGTTTTTGGTCGATATTTATCCACCCATAAAGACATTTTGATTGATACAGACAAATATGGTGATAAGATGATTATCGATTCAAAAATTTCAACTACTAGGCGGAAACAAAGAAGAAATTATAACTTCTATCAAAATATCTACAAATCCAAAATTAGACACGAATATTTTCCCGCCATTTTGCACAGATCTATTGTGTTTTAGGAAATTTGAGTTTCAGATTAAAATTGTTTTACTGTTTTAGTTTACAAAATTTAATTTCTACAACACTCTTTCGAATTTCCCCGCTCTTATTGCTTTATTCGCCAGCAGCTTGACTTGTTTTTAGTTTTAATTTATAAAATTTTTTTATCTGAAATTAATATTTATCACCTTAGCTAACAGCTAACTTTTTGGAAGCTAAAATTCAGATAGCATCGAATCGTGCAACATTTTTTGTTCTTTTGAATTTAAATTTGATACATTTGCGGTGCAAGAATGCCGTCAGCTCTGAGCAAGTATTTCCCGCCGCTTACTTTGGACAACTTATTTCGTCATTATTTGCCTGCCGCTGGTGCATTCAGTTACGTACTATTTTCGGCTCATTGTCTGAATCCGGCTGGATTGCCTCAGTAAGTTGTCTTGCATGCTAAACCATTGCATCATTTCAATTCGCATCCGTTTGAATGGCTGAATGACCCCAATGACCCCTGGGTGGGCAGTTTCGAGGGTGACGAGGTATATTTTGCTCCGAATTTCGACGCACAGCTGGGCCAGCGTTGCTTCCATTTTGCGCCGCGCAGCTGGCCCATCTAAGCCCACATTTTAGGACGCAGAACTGGGTTGTTTGTCGTGTGGTAAAACCGTTGCTATAGTATGTGAGCACATATAGCCATGGGTGAAAGTGCCAGATGAAGAGAGTTTTATTTTTCCACGACGTCGAAGTTTTCGAATTGACATACGATAACTTTTACTACCAGAAGGTTCCGCAAGAAATAGAGAAAATGCGTTCAGTCCCATTCACGTATTAGTTTAAAGTCTGTTATACGACGGACGAAAACCCATTTGATTTCTCAGAAGTTCCCCTTAAAAAGGCTGTACACAGTCCCTGTGTGCATTTCACGCCTGCCCCTGCAATATGAGGGAAAAAGACAAGTACCCGGAAGATGATGGGCTTATGAGAAAACCTGTGATTCACGTTTCTTTAGCAGGTGTCATTTTTGCATATTCTATTAGCAAAGAGTAGCTAGAAATACAACTTCGTCAACAAATCAAGAAAAGACGGCGCATACGGCGCGGTGTACGATATTCTAAGTCCCTAAACTCCAGGCATCTGGACCTCGCCCATACATGCTCCCGCGCTTGCTCATGTTGTTCAGCTAAGATTCAGGTCGAATGATGGTGATCCCCAATTTGTGTGGTGGTGATGTGTGTGATGGTGATCCCCAATTTTATCGTGAGACTGTTCACAATTTCGCAGATTGATCATGCTGCCGTTAAGTGAAATAGATTATGAGCGCACTTATGAAAACCCGGCTGTGGATGCAGCAGCAGGTCATGTGTAGGCTAAACAACGGAAAAGGCATATTGAGCATATTGAATTTTTAAACTGCATCTGATATTGTATTGTACTAATGTATTCAAAGGGCGAATGTCTAAAAATACGTCACGGTATTAAATTTCTTCGACTTCGGTAGTTCTCCATAATTTTTGCGAGAGTTCACATAGCACACTTTAATTTTAAGCGCGCCTTCTATGGCGCTTCATCAAAACTCAAAAAAGGTATAGAGTACAGGGCCTTTGCTTGAAAAATTACATTCTACCCGCTAGGCGCTCTTTGCCACTGGGAAAGAAAAGTCCCTCCATCCCTACAGGCTGCAGCCCCATACGCCACATGCCATTCCGGGCTGGCCCAGCTCTGGTCACTAAAATGACCGCGCAGCCGCCCCATCCGCGCGGCGATAAAGTGGTGCGCAGATGGCCCAGCTGAGCGCCCAAAATGGGAGCGCCGTATTCCTGGGGTGACCCATTCCCTATTAGAGTAGTATCGTTGACTATGCAACTATGCTATTCACTCATCCAGCATTGCTAATTGCATGTTCTAGCCTCTTTCCGCAATATTGGCACCCCATTTCGATGGGCATTTGGTTCAATTCGCATTTGGGTATCGGAATCTACTACTATCACAGACCCCATTTGCGCCACGTGACGGACACATCTCGTAAGGTCTACCCACTTTTTATCATCCCATACTCAACATTTCTCCATTCAGGCATCATCTACACGGCCTACACGACCGTATTGTTCAATTTTGGTAGCATCTTATTCTGGGGCGCCATAGTCGATGTGCTTCCTCGTCAAAAATGGATTCGAGTCTCGTTCGGCGTTTTGACCAGCATTTGCTTTTTAATGATCGGTCGCGAATATCTTTCGTACGTCGACACATTAACGCGGGGAGAAATTGAATAATTATGAACTAGACAAAGATATCTATTTCTTGGAGCATGTGTTAGAACATGCGTCGTTGGACAGGTACATTGCCTTTTCTTGTTACATGACGTTTGGTAAACAGTAGACGAGTTTAATCCTGATTTCAATTCATTGTCAGTTTGCCCAATAAACGCCGCGTGCCATCTAAGCTATCACTTCCTTCATCGTCCGAATCCAAGCCGCTGCCTCGATCCGTCCCTTCCGACATGGCCAGCAGAGCTGCCGCCTCGAGCTCTTCCAAATTCAAATCAATATCGCTTTTCTTCATCGATTGACCGACCTAAATCAGCACGCGTTTTTTTCAGTTTCTGTAATACCTGCTCGATAAAATCTTACCTTCTTTATATCATCTGCGAAACCAACGATTTCCGAGTCCCTAAAAAAGAATATCTCGTAAAGGAGATTCAGCAGCCAACTCTAGGCCAGGGCAGGTAGGACTCCACCCTCAGTGCGGGTCATCCAAATCGATCGATCGAGAATATTACGATTGAAATTATCGATAGATATGGCTTATTAGGGAACCAATCAACTTGAAAACTGAGTCGATCCTCCGCGAATGCGCAGACAAAGTGACTCACTCGACTCCTTGAATCCATAGGCAATAATCAGTGATATATAAATCGTTGAACACGTATCGATAATCGCTGTCGTTGGCGAAAATACGATGGATATCCAAAAGGCACCTCAATACCATCGATTTTCCTAAAAACGGACAGTATATAAAAACATAAACCATCGAGAATCCCACTACACCTGTATCACTCTTTAAAAAACACATTTCAAGTACACCAATCTGCTTTTTATGCCAAGAGTGAATTTTATATTGGTCAGATTTCAAACGAGATACGCTGAGAAAACGCGATCTCGGCAGACACCGACCACATCCCCTGCATCGACCTATTTGATCCAAATAATAACATTTAAGGCAGGGCCCTCCACAAAGTGTTCAGGTTCCTGTTTATAACCTTGCCCATCATGCTTCCTCAAACACAGGACCAGCTAATAAAAGTGGGATTTTGTACAGAATTGGGGGTCGGTCAATTCCCCCCCCCCCCCCTTAAGCACCCAAAAATCTTACCCTGGCGAAATATCCATTCAACATCATTCCAAATTTGCACACACAATTCCCAATGACGAAACAGTGGGTAGCATAACGAACGACGAACACTGGCCGAAAGCACTTTTTTCAAATCAATCCAACTGAGCAGACAGGACAAGCTCGAACTGAGCTTACAAATAGTCCATCCAGACTCCACCTGAAAAAACACAGTTTGCACTCGACCATTAATCCAAGACAGCCTGCGACTTACATTGTGCTCACCATCCGTTGTCCTTAAATCGTAAGCATAGGCGAAGAGTATATCAACAAGACTCGTCATGGCCACCGTCCGCTCGTCCTCTGTCAACGAAATCCGTCTTTTCGGCAAGTTTTTCAATCGATCGCGTTCTTCCGCAGTAAACGAAACTGGAATCATCTTGCGACAAGTAAATTCCTGTTCCAAAATCCGTTTTATCTCATCATCGTCCGAATAGAGATCAGCTCTAAAAACAAAAAACATGTCCCCACTTTTTTTAAAGCGTCAAAAGAAGCTATTAGCATAAAAGAGTGGAGATTAATATTGGTCAGATTTCAAACGAGATATGCTACGAATATGCAATCTCGGCAGACACCGACCGTTTTTTGAACGAGATTCTTAACAAGCAATGAGGAGATTAGGGTTCATACAAAAAGCGGAAAATGATTTTCTCTAATTTTTCTAGATTTTCCAGACAAAATTTCGATTTTTCCCCACTGGGTCAGCACTAAACCAATTTCAACTGATTTCCTGATTTACAGCATGATTACCAGGTCGTCAGAAAAAGCGAGTGATTCAAAATTTGGACCTTCAAAATCCAACGTTCTCATTCCCCTGATTTTGGCGTAAAAATTCTTATTTCCTAGGTTTTCCGGGCGCACCCCCTGACTTCTCCTTCCCTGGAAAAGTCAGGGAACCCAATAAGGGTTCTGTGACTTTTCCAAGTTTTCCCACCTGAGGCAAATACTTACAAATAATGATCATCACTAAATTTCTCCTTCTCCGTTTCCCGAGCCAATAGCCGTCGATTTTCGATCGATATTTCATCCGGAATTTTAATATCGACTATTTCTGAAATTTCTTCCTGAAATAAGGCTTATTATAAGACTACAAACCGCGTTTTCAGGAAATCTTACCCGAAGACTCTCAAAAATCCCGTACTGCCGATTGGCGAATCCGTATCCATGGGTCAGCTGTCGATTTGGTATGACTGCCGATGGACCAGGAGGCATTTGATCAGCTAGCCAACGAGTCTCGTCCTCGTCTTCCTCAGCTTCTTCGTCTTTACCATCTTCTAAACCACAAAAAAGTGCAGTTGACGAATTCAGATCAGAAGAGTATCTTACCAAGCACTTCCTCCACCAGACGCCTCGCTTGCGTCCTGCCCGGCGGTGTCAGTAATTCAGTTATCATGTCCAAACCAGGGAAATGTTTGCACGGTTCTTTCTTCGGCATATTGATTGTGAATTTTTCTGAAAAAATGCAAATTATTTGAGAAATCAAATGCAAGAAAAAAGGACATACTTGTGTCTGCATCGTAGTTCGCCGATTCCTCACCATTTTCGATCACTCCCGCCGGCAAATATAAACGTAAGAAATAAGGCTTCGACGAAAACAAAACTTCCTTTCTATCGAATTCGATTTCTGTTTCTGATACCTGAAAATATATTTTAAAAATTTTCAAAGATAAGATACAAAAATCTTACGTTGGCAAATGGAGCGTGGATAACTAAATAAACAAATTTTTCGTCTTGATTCAAATCGAAAATTGGAGTCAACATTCTACGGCACTGTTTTCGCCACCGTTCATACAAAGATTATCGATAATTGATTTCAATTTTTGCCGATACTCGGAAACTTCCTGCGCCGGAATGTCTTTCAAAGTGGGCAACTCGTGATCGCTGTTTCGAAGATATTGCTCAGTGAGTTTTTCAGTGAATAGGATACAGAAAACACCACAATCGTAGCCGTTTTCTTGTCTGGCGCACGTAACTGGGATCGCCGAACTAAGTTTAGATCCAAGGATAGGCTTGAGACTACGAGCGATCGCAGCAGCCGTTGTTAAATTGCCCGAGTTCGAAATCGAATCGTAGTGATAAAAATGATCGTTCTTACGGCTATATACCAGTAAAGACCAATGACTTCCGCCAGCAGATTCGTTCGATCCGTTGTCGTTGACAGGAAAAAAGATCAAAAATTTTTCTGCTAATTTCAAAGGTTCTAAAACGGCGATTAATGTTTCAGGATCACAAAATTTGATCAATTGAGTAACAGAAGGCGATATGAAAGTGATTTTATCTAAGAAATTAGAGAACTGTCGACGGATAAAAAATTCGTAGGCAAAGGCGATGATTTCGTCGTTGAGCCAAAAAGGTCCAATCAGCAAGTCGATATCTGATCGGCGTAAACATACGTCGTAAAAACTAAGGACGACTTCACGAGAATGATTATTGGGAGGATAAGTTTTCGAAGACGACATAAACCTTATAGCCTCACTGTTTGACGACGAAGAATCGGGCAGAATATCAAAATTGGAACAATCGATTCAAATTCCCAGATTCCGATTTTAGCACATTTGCCACAGCTGCTTATGACACAATTAATGTAATGTCTGCTAGTAGTGCGAACATTAGTTTTCGTGCATTGGCGCGTCGTTGTGCGTGGTGTGCTGCTGACTGCGCTGCCAGGGTGTAATCGTACAATAGCCATGAATCGATACAGCTACTCTGCGTAGAACTTCATACGTTCGGTAAGTCTGGGGCCACTAAAGAGCTGGTTGTACTGCAGCTTCCGGCCCGGTTGGTGGGGCTGTATACATGGGGTATAATTGATGCAGGGAGTAGCCCGCCTCCATCTTCGCATATATAGCGCTCATAAGCAATGTATGCAAAGTTTATTCTTTGACAAGAACGGCGTTACTGTCGTCGTTATAGTTTATGAGCAAATGCGTTTTTGGCGTGATCTTTAATAAATGCCAAGCTTGTTTTCTGTCTTCTCTGATACCCTGTCTGCGATGTTCGGTCTCCCCTGGTTCCGAGGCCCTAGCAGTTCATCAGTCCTTGGTTACCTCGTACTGTTGTTTTATGATGGGCAGCTGTTTCGGACAGTGCCTCTACGGTTGGCGGAGGCACCTATTTTAGTATAGGTATCCATTGGTTGGCTGGCAACGAACCAATGGCAGCCTGTATTTTCAGGGCGAGTGATAAATGTTAGTGGAAATCAATTTCTTGCGATGAGGTCATCCGATAAGCTACTGTAGGCAGGACAAGAGTGTATTTGCCTCGCATTATTCGCGCCGACTCGTTCATCCGTAATATCAAATGAACTAATCTTTTTTCGACTTCCTTTTTTTCGTCGACATAACTTTGTTTATCTCGTCGCGGTTATTCCCTCCGTGTCGACACATGTAGTTCAGGCTCGAGTTGGTCATTGTTCACGCGGAACTATATTGAAAAATGAGATCGTTCTAAAAGACTGCCTTTTAAGGTCCGATTTACGTTTTCTTCTTTTCGATCAGGTGTTTCGTTTTTTTCATCGACCACGCTTCCGGGCCTTGGTGACGCTCCTTTGCATCCGTGTGGCCCAATGATCGCTTAGATACCAACCAACGTGGTCCCTAGTTATTGGCACGATGATAATCCAGTCTCCCTGGAGCTTTCTCATTGTCATCTCTGAACTTGGGCATCTATCGATCAGACGATCCTAGCCACGTCTGCTCGTCGGGATGACCATCTTGCCAATGACGATGAGTTCTCGGAAAGCCCAGCGCGCTGTCATGAATTTTCTTGTTTTGCCAACAATGTTTTTGCTGCTTTGTTTTAGAATATCTACAATATTTGAAGTGTGACATGTGGTGGCGCGTGAAATGCGTTGCCCAGATTCGTTGTCCATCCTGAATCGTATTATTCAATATTAAAATTGGAGGTTTTGCCAACTCAGCACGTCGTCGAATAGGCAAACTAGTTTTGTAGAGAATGATGATTGACAAGAGGAGTGTTGGCGGTATGGTAGAAAGACATCGTCGGAGTCCATTGCTCGAAAGACCCGTCCAACAACGTCGACCTTTACTGTCTCCGAACACGAGTCGGGGTGACGGTAGGATCGTTGGTTCGTTCGTTAATGCACCAGCACCAGTTCAACAACCGTTGCCCCTTGTTGATACACTTTCCTCGTCACGTTCGCTCGATGGTGCGAATATTGGCAAAAGGAGAAAAGGTCTATTGAATACACCAACCAAAACGAAAAGCGAGGTATACAAAAGTAGTTTTCAACGCCTTTTTGAACACGATCTTTTTCGAGTATGTCATGCCATGCGTGAACTTTCGCCCATTGCTTTAGAAATCGGTTCAAGACGAGATGTGTGTTTCGTGCAAGAGTAAGCTTCGGCTCAAGTAAGTAAGACCCGTCTTGGAGTGCTTTTTGAAGATTTATCGTAGGTTTATACCCCGTTAGCCACATCGTGTTCTTGGTTTTTTGGTATTCATAGTATCGAATGTAGGCATCGTATTCACTTGCTAGCCGCCACCTTTTGTGTGTTCACCTGTTCTATGTGGGCGATGCGGGCAAGAAGCCGTTCGGTACAATTTGTATGAGAAAAAGTCATGAAAGCGTTTATTTTATGATGGATGGTTGTGGAATTGTACTAGCGCTAAACTAGTACGTTTTTTTAGCGAACGTGGCGAATATTGTTGTAGTGCGTGTGGGAAAATACAATTGAGGTCGTCAGTTTCTATAAATTCTCTGATCGGTCCCCCGTTACTGCGACAGGTAAGACACGATGTCATTATCACACCGAGATGTCAGTGTTAGGTTTTCAGAGGACTGGCTCAGCCGAACCGGACGACTCTATGGTATGGTAGGGTCTGTTAAAGATGGCCTGTGTGTAAGACATATTATTACAGGCGCATCGCGGAAACGGGGATGGTCATTTGAGGAAATTGCCCGCCTTGCTCGACTTGCCTGCCAGGGTAAGTGATTTTGGCTTGACGTACAGGATTGCTCCCTGGAGGGGACGGGACCTAAGGCATTCAAACGTGTGTCAGGCGGGGGGGGGGGGGGGGTACTGTCGTAGCACTACCGAACCAAGTTCAGCTGATTACATCATATGTAGGACTGAAGGAAAGGTGGGTAATCTCGGACTCCCTGACTTTTCAAAGTTTTCCTAGCTTCCCAAACTTTTACCTAGACTATTTGAGAATGACGGTGGGAAAGTTGTGTCTTCAGATGTACCCTATGGGTGTCACACAATCGTCGCCCATGCCGTTACTTTCATTCCCAAACAATGCCTCGACGTTCGTGGGAAACGGTAGCGTGGCGCCGACGTCCTTATTCGCTCTGATGTCACCGAATCATCGAGTCCTTTATCCACCGACGGCCATCGAGGAGAAATCGCTTCAACCACAATCCTTATTTTCGTCGTCGATAGTACACAGTCCGACTAAGAAGCAGTCCAAAGATCGATCTCTGAATCGCCATCATCCCTACGCCAGGGCTGATTATGTTCGAGGCGCTGATTTGAAATTGGCCAGTCCATCGAGTACGAAAGGCGCGAATTCATCGAATTCGAAACGACCCAAACCGAAAGGAATTAATAAAGGGACAATGATCGATGCCAAACACGAAACCGATTTATCCTGGCTTTATCAACAACGCGCCGATATCGATCGTCGAATTGCAAAATTGAAAGAACAACCGAGCACGTCGGAAACGGATGTGCAAGGTGAGATGGCCTTATTTGCCGTGTTCATAGAGTAGATGATGGAAAATGGGAGGGGCTGAATAGGGGGGATTTTTAAAGACGAGTTGAAAAACGGTCGTGGGAGTCTCTTTCAATTTCGGCCTTGACCATATTTTTCGTGGTTTATTTATTATGCATTCAAAATGACGTACTTTGGGGCGAAGGGACCATTGGACCGAGTGTAATCGTATTCACCTCGTGTCTGACCTTGATGTTGGGCATTTCAGGCTTGGACGCGGTTACTTACATCAATGGATACTATTGCCACGTTTGTCGAAAGTTGTTGCGGGGAGATTACGGCACGAAAATTGCTCATTGTCGGGGCCAAACACATTTGACAAATTTAGAAAATGGTCACAAAGTAAGTTTGGAATTAAAACGGGCTCAATTAGGGCATGTAAAACTGAAACCCCCGGAGGGAGTCGAACTGGACCCCCTGAGAATACTGGTCCAGTGAACCAGCAGTGCCAAGGGTGAGGGTTCGACTCCTTCTCAGGGCAAAAGTTTGTCTTTGTGCAATTATCGCCAATTTGGTGGATAATTAATATTTTAGGATGATTCAGGAAATCAGGACGCGGATTCACTTTTTAAGTACTACGAAGAAAATTATGAATGCATTTCGTTCGATGGAGATGATGATAATGGAATGGTGGTGGAACAGGGAGATGGGCCCAGTGAAGAAAAACAAGACGAAGAATATGAAGCCAGTTTGTTGGCCGAATCTTCCGAACTAGATTCGATTAAAAATGATGCACTCGACGAGGAAATCGACGAGGATGCCCTATTATTTGGAGAAGCACCAGCGAGTGCAATTCAGCAACCAGCATCTGATGATGATGAAGAAGAGACTGAGGAGACGAAACATCGAGAACGTTTCGATCGTACCAAGATATCTCGTTAGAGAAGTATTATCCACGATGCGGTCGGGGTATGGTTATGACTGGTCAGAGTGTTGGCATCTTATTTGGGTATTTAGATTTGCAGTTTTAATAAGTTGTTATATTTTGTAGGGCTGGCACGTTGTGCGTGTGATGAGAATGGTTGGTGTACTCTGGTTTGTGGGGCCAACAAGAGCTAAGTTAACAGTAATTCTATCAAACTGACTGGCTAGGATAAGTTATGGATTAGTTCTAGCACTAAGTCACTCGGTCTACCACACATCGCACGATGTGCTCGGGTACATGGGGTCTCCTTTCTTGCAGTTGAAGGCTTCACCGAATTTGGGGAAATTCTGCACGGCCCCGATGACCCGATCTTTGCCCGGGCTGTGCGGATTGGTGAGCAGTTGTCTGGTCAGCGCGTCCTCCGAGTACGAGCCGCACCAGACTTGAGCGAAGGCCAGGAAGAAGATCTGATCCATCGAGTATGTTTCCATGCCTGGCAGCGGTGGCTCGTTGCCGTGCGCGGCAGTGTACGCTTGGTAGGCGCGATAAGCCGCCTTCAGTCCCCCGTTGTCCCCGATGTTCTCGCCCTGGGTGGCGATGCCGTTGATGCAACCTTGGGGATAGCAGAAATTGCTGTACTCGTCCACCACGCATTGGGCCATCGTATCGAAACCACTTTGCGCATTCGGCGTCATCCATGTTCGCAGAGTGCCATCGTAGTCGAATTGCACACCTTGGTCATCGAATCCGTGCGACAGCTCGTGCCCCATGACTGAAAAAATAAGTGAAGTATTGGCGGGAATTCAAATTGGAAGGCGGCACTTACCCACACCAAGGGCACCATAATTGACGGCTTGCGGGAAATCGTATCGATAAAAGGGTTCGTTGAGGATGCCAGCAGGGAAGGTGATGGAGTTGCGTTCTGGCTGGTACCAGGCATTCACGATGGCCGGGGACATCAGGAATTCCTGCCTGTAGCCTGGCTGGGTCAGCTTGTTCCACATGAGATGCCCTTGGAAGGCCACCACCCGCCTCACGTATTCGTAATAGGAATGCTGATCGCGTGGATCGATCGATCGAGTATTATTGATCAGCCATTCGTAGAAGGCGTCCAGCTGCTGGTCGTTCTGCTCGAAATCTGGGTAAGCCACGTTACGAATGAGACCAGCCACTTTTTGGAATGCCTTCAAGGCGGACTCGTTGTCCATCCAGCGAAGGCCACTCAATGAAGAGCTGAAGGCTGAGAGGACGTTGTTGATCATGACCGACACGTCGTCCCGATTCTGAGCAGGGAAGTTGGCATCGACGTACAGGCGACCAGCACCCCACGGGATGTTGCTGACCAGGTAGGCCACGCACTTGGACTGCTGATCAGTGATATCTGTCTCCTCGAGCAAGGTCTGTCTTCGCAAGTCTTCCAAAATACTCGCCGATTCAGGGCCAGCAAATTCCATAAATGGACTGATCAAACGGAAAATCAAATAATTGACCAAATCTTTCAGCTTTTCCTGGTCCGAATTGAAACTAGCCAGGTACTCGTTCAGGTCGTGGGCGTAGTGGCGAGGCTCGGCGATTATGAATGGATCGAGAAGACCAGTGGGTGGGGTGGAAAAGACAGAATTGAGACACCCTTCGAAAAAGGCTGTCCAATCGAAATTAGGGAACTCTGATTTGGCTTGAGCGATGGAATATGGATTCCAGCCCAGAGACATATTGCGCTGTTGAGTCGAGTTGACACTGATCTGAGCCAGGTGCACCTCGATTTCGACCATACGATCGATTTGGGGCAGAAGGGTGGCATTATTGATTTCCTTGGTCAGAGACTGAACTGCTTGATAGATCGTCCGCCTCAACACATCTTGGTACCTTTGGGTCAGGTTGGGGCTGCGGTAATAATCTCCTGGGATGGCCAGATTTGCTTGGTCCAGAAAGAGAATCATATCCGAGGTCACATTTTTCCAATCGACCTCTACCGACGGCACGAACAAAGTGGCCACTCCGTACTTGCTGAACATGTCCCCGATGACCCAGTACACGTTGTTGGGTAGCTTGCTGACGTCCCACTGGGGGTCCAACAGAGGCCATCCGCCATAGTCGCTGGCAATGCTCAGCACCAAGTCTGGTCCTTGGTATGTCTGATTGGTGACTGCAGTGCAGGCCTGGTACATGTTGCCCACCAGCTTCAAAGTTTCCGACGGTTGAGCTGGCACATCGAGCTTTTCGAGGGTGCGGGTCAAGTTGGTGTAGATCTGTGTTTGCAGTACGTTGAACGTGCTCTGAGTTGCCGCATTGCCCAAAGGATGCTTGGCTATGTAATTGTCGCACGAGTAGCTGAAGAAGTTCTGACACGGATCCACCGACAGGTTCATACTGCTCAGGAACATTTGGGCCGCCACTGTCCATCCATTACTGTGGTCAGGTTCGGGCAGTGGGGGCAGCTCGCTGGCATTTTTGGCTTGGAAATTACGCCAGATGTAGTTCAATTGCTCGGCTCCTTTTTGAAGATCGTTTTCTACATCGCTGGGTGTGATTCCACTCTCCACACCCAGCAGGAAACGGACTCGGGTACCCGTCCTGTCGATTTCCACGTATTGGCCACTGCAAAACAATAGGCTTTTTTAAGGGGTCGAGTAAGCTGTCCCCTAAGGCCCCAAGCTGCGCACATCTTTGTGACCTTCTATTTTGAATGCCCGCAGGCGTGTGCGTTCCCTTCCCAGACACTGCCATGCCTGAAGATCACTTACCTGAACCCTGTAATGGTCACTAGCGAGTTGTCATAGGCAGCATTTCCACTGGCAGTCAAAGCGCCTTCAATCTAAATTGCCACATTAAGTACAGGTATGCATAGAGCAAGGTTAAGATGGCTTACAGCGCCCTTGTAGAACTTTTCCAACTCGAGGTACTCCGATGACCACGGATTGGCGTAACTTTGGTTCCACTGCTTCTGTTCATCAGTAAATTGAGCGCTGACGAAGGAGCCTGTGAATAAGTCACACGGTACGTATGTGGTGAACAGGCCCCCACTCAACACAAATGTGGTAACAGGCCCCATCAGTGTTATCAGATCACAGTGGTGGATCATCACAGATCGCCCTGGACTAATGATACCGCTTGAAGCGGTCTTTTTGTGTGTCCCAGCACCTCTAGCATTTCTGAACACGCCTAGCGCGTTCTACGAGCTACTGTGAGAGGCAGTAGGTAAAAATGAAGTCAAAAAAGTGCCGTCAATAAAGAAGCTTGCATGAATCAGCTTACTTATGGCTGGAGGTAGAGTAGTCGGCGGTGGTGCTGTTGGACCTAAAACATCCTTTCTGCATCGAAAGAACACAAATGGAATCCCCTACGTACCAGTGGTCGATTCAGGCTGACCTGGAAACATAGTTTCGTAAGGACTAAAACTGACTGACCCCTTCATCGCTTACTACTTGCACCAGTCGTGCCACCACCAGCAGTGGTAGCAGGTAAGGTCGTCGGGACGTGGGCAGGCGGTCGATCAGTCTTTGTATTCTGTAGTTCGACAAAAAGCGCGATTGTCAGTGCGAATATGACAATTGTGAACACAGCAAGGAGAAGCAGTGCGATCAGCACTATAGTCTTGGTCCGCATTGTGAATTTGTTGCTCTATTCAATTTGATGGCAGTGACAGTGATTTGCCTGCTAGGCCAGCTTACACCTAGCAATATACCTGCTAAAGACACAATGTTTCAGGTACCCGTTACTCCTAGCTTATCAGCTAGCAACGTTGGACGCTCTCCTCCACGCAATTGATAAAAAAGAAGGGCGTGTGCCCCAACAACGTATAGAGGGGGGGGGATGCAGGTACTCTACGCAAATAGCAACACTGATAAGCCCAGTATACTTGCGTAAGGAATAGATTCCTTTGACAAGATGTCATAGATGGTTTGGTACGACTGCGGGTCAGGACCATACTTAAAGGATTATGATAAGGAACATCCCGCTTTGACTGCGTCATGTATACAGCTATTTGCAGGTATCTGCGCCTAAAAAATGAGGGATGATGCTTGGGGGGGGGGGGGGGGGGGGGCGGGGCGGGGGGAAAAATGGGGGGTGTTTTCGGCGAAACCCCGGGGGGTGGGTTTCCCCCCCGGGGGGAGGATCGATTACTCTCTCCCACTCGCCATGGCCTACCAGGCGGGGGGTTACACTTGATAGGAGCGACATGGCAAGGAAAGGGATGCCTTCTCAAAGAGATAATGCCAAAACAAATCCTACATCAGTACCCACAAACTGACCCCAGGATCAAAAAGGGTCATTGTGGAATTTGACCAGTTGAGCCGAGCCACCTGAAGTGGCTGAGCTGGAACTGGAAGGGAGCTAGCATTTCGTTCTGGTCCGTATGCTAATTGAAACTACGTACGCCAAGACTGCTGTCTAGGCAGCAGAGATAAGATGTCGAACAGAGATCAGAGATCAGACAGCCGCATGTGTCACACAAGACTAGC
The DNA here is from genome assembly GCA_030248295.1 of Mesodorylaimus sp. YZB2_4. NCBI lineage: Eukaryota > Metazoa > Nematoda > Enoplea > Dorylaimida > Dorylaimidae > Mesodorylaimus > Mesodorylaimus sp. YZB2_4. Next base: position 63,814 of record JASANH010001409.1, on the reverse strand, counting down.
GCACGGCACAATCAGAATATTCAAAGATCGGGTGGCAGGTAAGCAAAACTTATGACGGTGTACAAGTCAAGTTCTGACACTATCGTATGCGCTTCGCCTGACTCATCGTGGATAATGCTATTATGATACTGTATATGATGAATGGCTGCATCTCGTCAGGATACCAGTTGTGGCCTCAATTACCTACATGGCGATCAGGCAAATTACAATGCACTGTTCCTGTGCGACACGAATGCCGTTGCAAGAGAGCAGCTGTCTGCTTCATATTTTTAAGGATCATAGGCTATTAATCCTTGCTTCACTTCAGACTGCAATCGAGGCTCCCCAAAGCTTTGTCTTACTATGCATGAACTATATTTATTCAAGTTCCCATTTAAAGGATCTCCACTCATCCCATATCAGTAAAATATTGATCAATCATACACCATTGGCACAGCCGACCCCCCGCTCGCTTGGACTTGACCATCCCAGTGCACTATATTGATTGACTTGCTCGGAGTCCCTCGGTCGTCTTAGCAACAGTCTACACCGACTGTCTCAGCGCAATCCCACTTCGGGCATCGATCGTCTGTTCATTCATACTTAGATCAATCAGTCGCACAAGAACAGATTGAAAATGAGAGCTCTGTTATCATGGATTGATAAAATCCAAGAGCCGGAGAAAGGCGAAGTCGGGTAATCACGAGGAATATCCTGGGGACTGCCGGACCTGACACCCTAGTTATTTTCAGAGTGAATGACCTGGCTTACAAGCCCGATGGTAGCGAATTGCTTGTGGCAGCAGGCACAAGAATCCTGGTCTATGATGGTGTCGATGGTACCATGCTTCAGGCACTGCGAGGTGAGGGCGCCCTGCCAACTATCGGCCGTCTACTCCAACCCTGAATTTCAGGCCACAAGGACACCGTGTACTGCGTGGCTTACTCATTCAACGGTGAACGATTCGCATCAGGAGCGGCGGATAGGAGTGTGATTATCTGGACAGAACAGCACGAAGGAATACTCAAATACAAGTAGGCTGGATGGGGCGTGGGCCACTCATTCATTCTATTACAATGTGTTATAGCCACGGCGACGCCATCCAGTATCTGAGCTTTTGTCCCACCACCAGCTTTTTGGTCAGTTGCGCTGTGGCTGATTTTGGTAAGACAGCCTGATGTGTAGTCATATCAGATGCATATGACAAAGTATGACCAGGCCAGTGAACCCTTTCAAAGGTTTGACATGGGTGTTCGTCTTTATCTTATAGTCCTTTTCTGACCGTGGATATGCAGGGTGGGAAAGCCCACACAGGTGTTCAAAAAGGCCTCTTCAAAGTAAATAAGTCTTGATGCCTCTGACATGAGTGATTGTGATACATCTGGGTCCGTACTGTAGGGGCCTCTGCATCGTTGCATAGTCAGGCACCTCTCTACAAGAGCACTTGCTTTTTTCCATATCTTACGGCACGAGATGGATTTCAGGGCTGTGGACCATCGACCAGAAATCAGTCAACAAGCACAAAACCATTGCTCGGATCTGTTCTTGTAGTTGGACTCGGGATGGGCAGTACTTCGCCCTCGGCATGGCCAATGGCATGATCAGTGTCAGAACCAGAGTAAGCCTACAGTACACTTGGACCACACCACAAGCACCCACTGGCTTTTCTTGCAGATGGGTGAAGAACGGTCAAGGATCGAGCGCCCCTCAGGGGCGGCCATCTGGTCGCTGTGTTTCAATCCGAACAGACCTGAGGATGCGGGGCACGAAGGGGAGTCGGCCGATGATGTGCTGGCTGTTGCTGATTGGACTCCCAGCCTCTCGTTTTACACGGTCGCTGGCAATCCGGTAAGACTCACCTTTTTTTTGGGGGGGGGGGGCGCAGCTTCTAGGCAGACCTTGCTTTTAGATCAACAAAGAACGGTCCCTGGATTTCGACCCTTCCTGCGTCGATTACTTTACTTTGGGCGAATTTTTGGTTTTGGGTGGTTCGAATCGGCAAGTGACCTTGCACACGAGAGAAGGCATCCGATTGGGGGTCGTGTGCGATATGCAGTCGTGGGTGCTGGTGTGCAAGACCAAACCCAATAGTCAATACGTGGTGAGCATTGTATTGTATTGTATTGTATGACTTCGACTGCGAAGCATGCGAGAAGGGAACCAGTGGGGTCGGTTCGTGGTGATAAAGGGGTCCAAAAGAGAAGGTACTTGCGTTGTGGGTGTAATACGACTGGGTTCGTTTACTGGAGGGAGTGACCAGTTGAGCTTTTGCACCAGGGCAGCCAACCAAGTCGTCTGACCTAGTCCATGGCTGAAAAATCACCCTGGCGGGTGACGCTCCCAGATGCTGGCCCCGTGCAGAGTATCGATTGCTTGTCGAGCCTCTACAGGGGGTCGCATTTCGTACTATCTCAATTAACCTTCAGGCAGTCGGATGCCAAGACGGAACAGTGGCCTGCTACCAACTGACCTTCAGTACTGTTCATGGTTTGCACAAGGATCGATACGCGTTCCGTGAGAACATGACCGACGTGGTCGTCCAGCATTTGCTGACTGATAAGAGAAGTAGGTATAGTGATGGGATGCCCATAACCGGTGATATGTGTCTGTTTTTCAGTCCGTATCAAGTGTCGCGACTTGGTCAAGAAAGTGGCCATTTACAGGAACAAGTTGGCGGTAGGCAAGTGATATCATATCAGTGCGACTGTGTTAGAGGGATGTTTTAGGTGCAACTTTCTGATCGAGTCGTCATCTATCAGTTGGCCAGTGATGTGGAGAACGAAATGAATTATCGAGCGGCTGAGAAGATCGTCCAGAATTTCGAGTGCAGTTTGTTAGTGGTGTGTGGCCGACACATCATTCTGTGCCAGGTATGAGCAGAACATTAATCTCGCATCGATTCATCCCTCCCGCTTTGATCGTAACTAGCCGCAGATTTATTGATTGATCAGTTCATGATCTGATCACCTGATCGCCATATCTGATCGTCTTTTTTTCGCTGATATGATCGCCTTTATCTGATGATCTCAATCACTTTGCTTTTAGGAAAAACGGCTCCAATGCTACGATTTTCGGGGCCTCAAAGAACGAGAGTGGGTTCTCGAGGCTCTGATAAGATACATCAAAGTTGTGGGTGGTCCCACTGGACGTGAGGCCTTGTTGGTCGGTCTCAAGAATGGTCAAGTTTTGAAAATCTTCGTGGATAATCCGTTTCCGGTCGAAATGTTGAAGATCAAGAGCGCCGTGAGGTGCTTGGATTTGAGTCTGAATCGGGAACGTCTGGCCGTCGTGGACGAGCATAGCGTGTGCCTAGTGTACGACTTGAAGACCAAAGAGTTGCTGTTTCAGGTAAGCTGGGGTTCAGGGATGGGGGATAAAGGTGGGACGAGGGAGAGCCTGGTTGGAGATAGGAAGTGCAGTACCTACTAGTTCTCTTCGAAAGCGCAGCTGACGCATTTTTGGTAAAGCTGGAAACTCCTTGGCAGGCCGCATCGAATCACGCATTCACCGCATTTGCCCATGGCTTTCTGCCACCTCCAGAAAGGGCGTACAGTGTGCACCAGAGGATCTGCAGAGTCCTTCTGTAACCGTTTGTCTGGTTGGCATAGGTTTTATTGCCGTATTATTTTTTCTACCATTCTGTTATCTCAGACTATTTGATTTCAGGAACCCCACGCCAACAGCGTGGCCTGGAACACCCAAAATGAAGATCTCCTCTGTTTCTCTGGCAGTAATCTACTCAGTATCAAAGCTCGTGATTTCCCTCTTTATCAACAGCACATGCAAGGATTCGTGGTGGGATTCACGGCCAGTCGTGTCTTCTGTCTGCACATGTACACCATGTCGACAGTGGAGGTCCCATTGTCCAACCAGCTTTATCAGTACTTGGAACGTGGCTTGTTTCAGTAAGTGATCCGGTGAGGGGATGACATTCAGTGCAAAACTGTCTCCATTTCAGAGAAGCATACCTGATCGCTTGCTTAGGCGTGACAGAATCCGACTGGGAACTGCTGGCATTGGAAGCACTCGAGCACCTAGACTTGGCCACGGCTAGAAAAGCCTTCATTCGAACGAGAAATCTTCGATTTTTGGAACTAATATATCGGACAGAGGTTTGGTCTGATCTTGTAGCCTTTTTGGAGGGAGCTTGCCTGCGCATACAGTCCGGAGGGAAGGCTGTCATGCTCCACCACGTTACTCACTTCATCATCTCTTTCCACTGCAGGAGGCACGCAAACGTGGTGAGACTGACCACCAGGTGTATCTGGCCGAAGTGAATGCCTATCAAGGCAAACTGGCCGATGCGGCTCGTCTGTTTCAACAATCTGGCCACGAGCAGTTGGCCATGGACATGTACACCGACCTGAGAATGTTCGACAAGGCTCAAGAACTGCTCAGCTCGGCAAGTGCGGACACTCAACGAATGCTGATTAGGAAACGAGCCGATTGGGCTCGAAGCGTCAACGAAATGAAGACCGCTGCCGAAATGTATATGTCGGCTGGTGACTACGACAAAGCTGTCTCGATCATGGCTGAGAATCAGTGGCACGATATGTAAGGGTCGTTTTGGTAACCACTCCATGTGGAAAGTGAGACTTGGTTTCTCAAGGTTGATGGATCTGGCACGCAAAATCGATAAGAACCAAATCGATATTCTGAATCGTATCGCTAAGGAGTTCGGGAACATGAAACAGTTCAAGTTTGCTGCTGAAGTGTACGAGAAGATCGGCGATACGAAGTCGCTGGTGCAAATGCACGTGGCAGCCGGCCAGTGGCAGGATGTATGCGACTTCCCTATAACAAATCATTGGGCCCCTGCGACCCAACCAGTCCCGCACTACTGCCGTAGTGAGCAAAGGAAATTGTGAATTGGGACCCTTGACACGTTGCTCTGAACAATCCGGGCATAATTCTACCAAAGGGGATTACCGATGCTTCCTTACTATAGCCCCTTGAAACCTGCCACTTGATTCCCATTGTTTCAGGCATTCTCTCTGGCCGAACAAAACCCGCAATATCGTGATGACGTGTACTTGCCGTACGCGCACTGGCTGGCAGAAAGGGACCGTTTCGAAGATGCTCAAAAAGGTGATCCAGTCCTAATGCTTTTGCAAGGCGGTCATTCGTAAATGGGTCCGTGTTTTCAGCATTCCACAAAGCTGGCCGTCAACAGGAGGCCCTGAACGTATTGGAACAATTGACGGAGAATGCAGTCAGAGAATCACGTTTCAACGATGCGGGCTATTATTACTGGATGCTGAGCATGCAGTACTTGGACAGAGCACGAGGTTAGTAAGGCCTGACATATGGCTGGTATGCCAGGTCATACTAGACTGCTACAGCCATGCAAGGGGAATCAGTGATAAGTAGACACATGCACCACTTCCCGAACTGTAAGCCGCATCCAGTTCAGAGATACCCGCGCAGATATTCCCACCCGCGCTGAGGGCGGATATTAGGTACCAAACGTTTAGTGATATCCACCCCAGCAAGTGTACTCGAGGATGGCGCGGGGGTCTATCGACGTCAAGGAGAAGCATGAGACCAGAGGGGGCCTGAACATTTTCCTTGGGTCTCTTGGAAGCAAGGACACACACGACTAACCGGATTTGTGTCCTTTAGAAATGCCAGAGCACGAACGCGAGTACGTGGAAAAATTTAAAAAGTACCAGAGACTTGCTGAGATCTACTACGCCTACCACGCCGTACATCGATTCACGGTAAGAAGAGCATGGTTTTGGTTGAGTGAAGATTCGAACCTGACCCGTTGTCTTTTTAGGACGAGCCATTCACATCGTACCAACCGGATGCTCTGCTCAACATCTCTCGCTTTGTCTTACACTCTATCGGAAATGATGGCGTGTACCCGGGCGTGTCCAGAGTGTAAGCTGAAGGGATCCCTGTTCGACTGGCATTCTCTCTAGCCTCATGATCTTCCTTGACTCCAACATTCCTTCAGGAGCACCCTCTACACACTGGGCAAACAGGGCAAGACGTTGGGTGCGTACAAGCTGGCCAGACACGCATTCGAGAAACTGCAGACTTTGCGAGCACCGCCACGATTTCAACAGGTCATAGATTTGGGGGCATTGCAGATTCGGGCTAAGCCATTTCAAGACGCCGAGGAGCTGTTACCCGTTTGCTATCGATGCCAGACATCGAACCCGTTGCTAAACAATTTCGGCAATGTGTGCGTGCATTGCAAGGCACCTTTCGTCTTTTCGTTCGTCTCTTTCGGTACGCTGCTTTCTCCAAGGAATGACGCGATGAGGAAAGAATCCATTTTTCAGAGGTGCTGCCGGTTGTGGAATTCCGAGTCGAGGACGGGGTATCGGATCAAGAGGCCAAGGATCTGATAGAAGCTGAGCCACCACTCACGGAGACCAAGGAGACCAAAGTGAAGGACCCGTTCAAGGAAAAACCATTCATTGATGTAAGTTGCAGAGAAATAAGCCAGTGAATATTTCCCCTGTCCACAAAACTCTGCGCCAGTATACCTATGCTTGACCCAGTCCCTTGGCACCGCCATGATGTTATTGAAAAGATAGTACAGAAGGGAAGAAACAGGCTCATTGAGTGAACTCTCTTCTTCGAGGGTTTCCGAGTAAAATCATCGGGTTTTAAGAGAACTTTGGTTCCGAAATGCAGTGGAAACTTCAGTTTCCCTCAAAGAGTTACCCTCGCAAAAGCTTCCTGTCTCGCCTCATTGGAGTTTTTAATGGATCCTCAGCAGGAAAGTTTTTGAGGAGGAAACTACCTGAAGGGAAAGTTAAGATTTGCAACTTATTTTACTGACGACTTTAAGGTGACCCAAAACATTGTATTTTTATCCCCTTTTCCTGATACAGACATTATGATGGCAGGGTGCCAGAGGGCGTGTATAGATATGGACTATTATGGACTCTAGTCTATCGGTGCACTGGTTCAGGGAACTGGTCCGCCTCCCCTAGAGTCAGGGCCAGCACGAGACCCAGAGCGAGATCTGGAGCGAGATCTAGGTCGGGTGACTAATTTGGTTTGCAAGCATCGGTAGAGGACTGGTCTTGCGTTCCTGGACTGAACTGCTCTGTGGGCACTTCAGTCTCACATCGGACGAACGATGCGTGCGGCTGCTCTCCGAGTTGTGAGTCTACACAGCTGGTGGTGTGGTGACAATAAAACAGCATGAGGCGCCCGCGGACTGCATGGGGTAGTTTCTGTGGCTTGAGCCGTCCTCTGGTCAGCCCTAGTCTGTCCTAAAGCGAGCCAAGGATCCCACTAGGCTGTACCAAATATTGTCGTAGGACATAGGTGCGCCTCGGATCCCCTTTGACTCGTAGGCTCGTTTGACCCTCGGTGCATGGGGAGCCTACAATCTGCCACTTGACGGGGCATGAGCGCGCACTTGTAGTTGCTCATAGTAAAGGCATGCTCTTTATCGCGGACACAGGAAGGCATCGTGAGTATTTTCACCCCTCACCAAGCAGTACGTTAGCGCTACCATGCAGACTAACCAGGGTATTGCACCAAGGAAGGGTCTTTGGGCAGCTGGAATATGAACCAGTATCCTGCGACTTTCCACTCTTGCAACTCCTGGTAGCGCTGTGTCGATTTCCAGCCCAGCGGCACATACCGTCCCGTAACGGCAACCAGAGCGACCTTAATGTCGTTGAATCGGACCGAAGTGATCGTGTGTGATTGGGCGAAACCACTAAGAAATCAATATTATCGGAACATGATACCCGAAATATCCATCACCAAGTGCCCGTCATGCAACAGGGTAAGCAAGGTTGCTAATTTCGAGCGCCCCGCGAGAAGCCATAAGCAGCTAATTTTCAAACCAGGAAATGCAAAATTCCTGTCCGACTGGGCATCCTATATTCTGCCTTGTGGGACCAAAATGCATAGTATCATCCACAAAGCCGAGTAGAGACGCTCTTGCTTTCTTGGGACCCCAGGTATCGGTGCAGTAGGTGCTGCAATAGTGACTGATAGTGAGACATCCTGACCATCTCTGCGGACCTCTACACTCTACATTAGTGCCCAGATGGCGATGCAGTGACAAACTTTGGTCGGCTCTAGGTGAAAATATCTCCCCATACATGTATTTTTCTTTCAGCTATTTCACACCGACGATTACGAACTGGCGGTGTTGCAAGCCGGTTACTGCCCGTTCTGCAGGAAAGAAAGCAATAACGCCAAAAGCGAGGACGACGACGACGAAGGCAATAACGATCAGGGTGGCACGGCTGATAGCGATTAGTGACGGCAGCATATGTCCAACAACATTATGTTTTGAATGCTTGAAGCCATGGCCAACCTGGCTAATGTAATTTGCGCGATCTTGTGCGCATTCGCCCATGTTTACTTTGTGGTATAACTAACACGTTTCTCTGGTAATGAAGCGTATGTACAAGCATGACAGCTTCGAACGTACACACTGCATCTGCCCACGCTTTGCCATCGCGCATCAGTGCTATTCACGCTCGACCTAATGATAACAGTTTGGGTCCGTGCCATGATCGCATTCTGTAAACAAAGGCCCGGCCATGCGAGTGCATTGAGCCCCCTGTATGTTGACAAAAAGCCTCGTCATTATTACGCCCAAATGCATATAAGCCCACTGGAGGGTCAAGAAATTGAGTTAATAACTGTGGGGGGGGGGCGGAGACGCGACCTTCGCTGAGCCACCCACGCTTTCGAGACTTCTCAGGGCGTCTCATGGCACAACATGGCGGCGGAATGTTCCTTCACGCACGACACGGTACCAAGCAGAGTCCTGTCATATACGAAAATATCATGTTTTCTTGCCAGTAAGTTTCACAAAAACTAGGGCCAATCAGTCCTCAAAGTTTCACTGGATCAGTGACATACAACACATCGATCAGCTGATTCTCGATGGCCGAGTGCCTCCGTCGGACATCCTTCCACCATCTGCGACTACTAGACGTCAAGTACTTACTCGTGCCCCCGATCGTATGACCAGTCCTGACCGACGCGATCACAAAGTACATGACTCTGAACCACAAACGTGACAACTTTTTACGTCGATATGTCTTGACTGGCAGATCATTGACCAAGTCAGTCAGTACTTCTCCGAACAGTGTCCAATACTTGGGATTGAAGTTTCGTCTGAGGTAGAAGGAATGTTGTGATCCGAATGCGATCAGGAGGGAACTAAGTTGTTCATTTTCCGTCGACAAACTTCTGACCACCAATTCCAAAGTGTCTTGAAAGACCAAGCAATGTTTGACCATTCTCGGATGCGTTATCGCACCTTCCAAAGACGTAGTCCCACCCAAGCCGAACATTCGCTTCAATTCGGGGTCCTGCGCGAACAGTTCGCAGAATATCCTCGACCCCACGTTGCCATCGTGCATTTGCTTGAGTTGTTCCCACAGTACTTGTATGGCCTTGATATCGCTGTTGCTCAAGTGCAGTCTCAGGTGATCTCTGTACGACCCGCATATCTCGTTCTCGGACTCTTGTAAGCTGTCCAAGTGACTCCAGGCCCTGCCACGTCCCTTACACAACAACGAGCCCATCTCGCCGCCACGTCAGCCAAAATAGCCTACAAGCAGGATATACATATTTAGCTAGCCTCCCTTCACGCACCCGCTTTAATACGCGCGCCCAAGCGAGAGTCTTTGAGTGAGGAAATGGCTTTTTTCTCTTGTTGGCCTCGTTTAAGAACGAAGAAGCGCGAAAGAAGCTTGGCCGGCGGGGGAGACGGCCGGAAAAACAGGATGGCTAGTGGTTGATTTCATGCGCCAACACGTCCTATACTGGTCAGAAGACATTGGAAAGACCCTTGCTGTGTTCGATTTCAATCAAAATGGGTCCCTTATGTAGAATCGAACAGCGCTGCAATTGCTCTCATCTTTCTCAAAACACCCGCACACATCGCCCATAGCACGAATCTCATTTAACTTAGTCCCTAATATGCTTCGTCTTGCAAATATCAATGGCCCCTCAAACCATCGCCAGTCTTATTGGACTTATCAAGCACAAAAATGTCAAGTGGGCTCGGATGCTGATTGAGTAATCGGAAGAGGATACGAGTGGATTAGGACGAGAAGGTCATTTTGGAGGGTCACTTGTGAAACACTAGTACCCACATTCGGAGCACGTCCCGCCCCAAGGACAAGCTGCTATCACCTATCACTTTTGAGTGACACCGGAAATCCATACTTCTCTCCTCCACTCCCAGCACGTCACAATTGTGGTACGTGCATAAGAGCTCCCTCCGCTCTCAAAATCGATTCTTTGCCTCACTAAACCAATATCAGCTAGGTCCTCTTTAAAAATCTATACAAAAAGGCTATGGAAGCAGAAATTGGATACCGAGTCAAGTAAATTCAAAACTTCTTTCTCTCCCTCCCACACTCCTTCCCACACCCAAAAACTGTTCAGTTTTTTCATACTTTAAAGGCCATCAAATCACTGGACTTGCACTGGACATGCCTTATTTCTTACAATCCTTCCTGAAAAATGAATGTCTTGTCGATCACGCACTTTCTCAAATGACTCAAATTTCGGTCACGTGACGACCTCTGGCCTCGGCTGATTCGAAGTACACAAAATAGCGTAGCTGTTCAGTTTTACTGGAAGCCAAACGAGGGCAGTGAGTCATCATTGTTGCACCAAAACGCATTGATGCCCGCTCGAGGGTTCAGGAGGGGGATGGGGCGGACAACACCTTTGAGTACTGTAGTGTATCCTTGCGCTGGGCCCTCATAAACTGGACTATCGATCGTGAGCGATGGGCAAGTTGACACTGATGGTGAGATATGCTAGCCCCCCCCCACTGACTGTTTTGGACACGTGGACGGTTCCCGCACCATCCATGTTGAGGAATTCCGGCTTCAAGTTTTGAGATTTGCGAAAATCCTTCGTCTAAGAACGAAATACACATGCAAAAATCGTCATCACTTATCATAGAAGATGGAAAATATGCCCTTAAATGCTCCATGATTTTTAAAAAAGTTTTACGGTTGGAATCCCGTTTTGCTCTAGTTGGCAAGCAGTCAAACTTTATAAGCTAGGCTGTGTGGGGACCACACACAAGCTGCGTCCCTCTGCGTGTCTCCACGAGGAGCACCTCCACGCGAGGGCATCCTGGACAGGACACTGACTTCCTCGGACGATGACGGGTGGGCTGTGAGCCCTGTCGGTGTTCGACAGTCAGACTGTCTACTCGTTTGGCTTCCGTCTCTCCACTCGGAGCACCTCTGGGGTACCGGGTGAGTCACCCAGGTCCTGGCGTGCAAGGTCAGCGAGAATTTATGGGTCGTAAACCAACCTCCACTAATGGGGATCGAACTCGAGTCCAGCCACCAAACAATACGGAGAGAAGAATGCCAGACCATCGCGGTCGCCTCCACGATCTCCTGAATCATTCGGTTGCCGATTGATCTAAAAACATTTGTTTCTTGGACCAGCGAGCCTGAAATGTTTTATAGTGCGAAAAGAGCTTCGCCAAAATCTTCAGCTGCCACTAAGGAATTCACTAAAATACAACTGCCTACACGTGATCTTCACGTGCATAGATTACCAGTATAGGCAGCTCTGCATTGGGATTGGGACTTGCACCATGCCTTGATTAGTAGAGACCAGCTGACCTGGTCGGTTGCGTACTGTGTCGAATATCCCTCATGAAATACTGCCCTCTGTCGCCTGTATGTAACAGACATGCCAACATGCTCCCGGCATATCTTTGCACTGACTCAGGGAACCGGTCTGTCTTTGGTAAGTCAGAACCAACTCGAGGCTGAGTGCCCAGTTTGGTTTGCAGGCATCAGACTGAGGACTGATCTTGAGTTCCTGGTCTGACGCTCTGTGAGCACTCGGGGCTCAGCTCCGTCAGAACCCCTATGACGGCCGACACGTGCGGCTGCTTCCCGCATTGTGAGTCTACACGGACTTCATGGTGTGGGACAGTGAAGGTCATCAGAAGTATCCACCCATCCTCTGGTCAGCCCTGCTTTATGGCGAGCCAAGGATTTCACACCCAAGTTGCTCCTTCAATCAGGAGTACAATTATGGTGGGGATCGGCACGTCTCAGTGACCCTAAGTCGATTCCCCCACCGTGTCTGGCAAACAAAATCGACTCACGTCGTCAGCGAGGGAATCGTCACAGGACTGGACTATCGAACTCACAATCGGGGCAGAGTAGAACAGTAAGCTGTAAGACCAGTGCAGCTTTTGCACCACACCACGACAAAAGCCCTGGGTAACCAATCAAGTCTTTCGACCCAGTCCATCGCTGAAACATCACCCTGACGGTTGCAGCTCCGAGCTGCCGGCTCCGTGCAGAGCATCGATCGCCAGTCGAGCTTCTGCAGGACTCTGACTTTCAAACGAAACCAGTCTCAACCGACAGGGCACAGCATTCTTTACATAGGCGAAGTCAAGTTTTTGTTAGAGGTGCACATAAAAAACTAGGGCCTGGGCGGGAGTCGAGCCTGCCCAGCAACGAGACCAAGTAGCCACTGTTCTTTAGAGAGCCTTCACGGCTAGTGTGTAATCCCTCGGACCACAGCCAGTTATGTAAGCACGATTGGACGGCTGGTGGTCGGGCAAAGCTCGTTGCAAGACATGCCCGCAGGGAAATGATTTACATGCTTATAAACCCCGTTGCAAATAGTCGATCAATGCGCGGGAAATTCAAATCTTTTAAATTCCTTCACAATTTCGAACGTTTTACCTCAGCCGCAATGCTGACTCCGCGTAACTCAGGTTGATCGGCTCCCTCATAAACCCACGTACATCCTGCATTGACCGCGTCCCTCGTGTGGATATCCTGCTCATTGCCAGAGGCGCTTGGCCATGACACCAATGATCTAAATATATTCGACAAACAGAAACAAAGATGGCTGCTCTCGCGAAATACCGGTATAAGCCACACAGAGTAGACCAAGCGGGAAATGGACGATCAGAAACAAAGGAATACAAGAAGACCTGGCAGGAACCACCTTCCCTACAAGCGCAGACAAGACTACACAAAATGCCTCAATTAGATTCTCCACCACTATCGCGAGCAGCGTGTCCGTGCGAATTTCCATTTCTCACAGCCACGCCATTCTCAACAGACGCTAAATAATCTTTGTATTTCTTTTCTTGAGCTTCGAACTGCTTCTGAAGCTTCTGCCTCAGCTTCTTCCCGATCTCTTCACCTTTGGCGTCGTGAGTGGGCAAACCCTTTTCGTCGAATTTCGAGTATTTATCCGTTTCATTCACGAACATTTCCCAAGGCGGCATTCGACGTTGAGCTTCCTTGGCCTCGGCCAAAGCTTTCTTTTTCTCCTTTTCTAATCGCCTCTGTTCGGAGAGCAGACGTTCCTGCTCTCGTTGCTTCATCAACGTCTCCCTATCGACCAACTTGACCATCGTATGACCTTCTCGATCCTCCAATCGAACTCCCAAGTCGGGCAGTACGTCGTCCCGAATACGATCGCATTCGACCAGAATTTCCGTCACTTTATTATCCTTGGCCACTTTTCGCACGTTTTCACGGAAATTGCACAAAGCTTCTACGTAAGGCATAACCAACTGTTCCTTGTTGGCCCCGGACACTTGCTGATCGCCATCACCACCTCCGATAAATTCGTCCTCGTCAACAGCACCCAAGATTTTCAATATCTTCGTCACGTAGAGCGCCACATTTCGCAACAGCAGACAATTTGGTACCATTCGCCTAGCATTCGATGCCATCACGTAGGCGTTGCATTGACTGATAATTTCCCTCAACGCCTCCATGGCCGTACGAGTGTCTATGGAATCGCACAAAGCATCGTCGACTGCTTGTTTGACTCGAGCGAATTTCTCATTCAATTCCAATTCTTCGTTTCCAAATTTCACGAATGAATGAGTGTCGTCTTTCTTAAAATGCTGCCTCAAATAATGCTTGACCGAGAGAAAGAATTCATTGGTCATCTTTTCGTATTGCAGGGCTCGTTCCATATTCGAATGACTATAATCCAGTACGTCTTCCCAATGCGTTAACAAGAACAACAGACGCAGTTGCCTCGGCGTGTATTGTTTCAAGGCGTCTTTGATGGTGATAAAGTTCTTGAGACTCTTGCTCATCTTCAAGCCAGCTATCTTCAGCGTACCCGCGTGAAGGAAGTAGTTGACCCATTGATGATTCTCGAAATGGGCCTCCGATTGGGCGATTTCATTGTCGTGATGAGGAAATTTCAAATCGAATCCACCCGAGTGAATATCCAAAACTGGACCGCACACGGCACTGGCCATAACTGAGCATTCGATATGCCATCCGGGTCTGCCTTGTCCCCACGGCGATTCCCAGAACGGTTCTCCCGCTTTCGACGTTTTCCATAAAGCAAAGTCGCTGGTTCCGCGTTTTTCCTACAATAAAGCAAAACCAGTTAATTCTGGACATTCCCTAAAATACAGCAGAAACATACCCCGAGACGATCCTCGCCGATACTTAACTCTCCTTCTCCTTCTTTCATGGCATTTTTCATCTGCTCGCTATCCGCGTACGCTTCGGGTACGAGCTTGGCGTAATAATGGCCGTTGGCACGATCGAATGCGGCCGTATCGAAATAGACGGAGCCATTAACTTCGTACGCGTATCCATTGTCGATAATACGTTGGACAAAAGTGATGATTTCGGGAATGTATTCGCTGACACGAGTTAGCACATCGGGCGGCAGCACGTGCAGGGCGGCCATATCTTGCAAAAATTCCGTTTCGAATTTCCTCGCCAATGCATTGAATATGGAATGATCCGTCACCGATGCTCCGCTCATCAAATCCAGCCAGTCCGCTAACGCATCCCGGGAATCATCGATCAAACGCGCTCGCAACTCCGAAATACTATTTTTATCATTGCGAGCCACTGCTTCCTTTAACTGAGACGAAGATTCTTCGATTTTTGCGATCTGAAAGCAGAAATACAAAGACCTTAAACAAACCAAGACACCACGTAGGACACCCAGTACAAAGCCAGCCCCCCACACTCTTTTTTTGCTGCTACATCAAGAGTGGCGCTCGTTCGGGATTCTGATCCCAGTCGGGGCTGAATGCTGTAGAGATGTTCCAGGAGGGGAAGGGGAGAGGAAGGGAATGAGAGGGAACACTTTCAGAAAGGGGAAGCTGGAGAAAATTTGGCGGATAAGTGACCTGACCTAATAAATAGAGAGGAAGGGATTTCTTCGTTAATTTGTGACTGATTCTCCGTTTTTTTCTGCCTGCCTAATTTTGAATGCAATGATAAATACCGTACTCAAAATTATCCAACAAAATGGAGTTTTTTGCTCTATATTTGCTGGCTGCTCATTCAAGGTGGAGTATAGGTCATTTACAGCGAGTAAAAGTGTAAAAAATCCTGGTCCCGATCCCGAACGAACACTAGTCAAAAGACTGCAAATTTCGACAATGCAAACCCGCATTTGACACTTCCCGCAATAATTTACAACCCTACCTGTCCCTGGTACATAACACGCTTATCAGCGCTCGTTTCCGCTTCTAGTTTTTCTTTCAATTGCATCAACGCCGTTGCCACATCGTCCATCGCCTAAATAAAGCAAACTCGTTCAAAAACTGTTTACTATCGTACGAATTCGTAAATAAACACGCGCACAAAATCAGCTGCCTGCCAAATCAATCACTCAGAGATAAACCAGTTTTAGATATGACCAACCTGCCTGTCACTAAAGGCCAATGGGAGCAGTCAGCTGAGCTATCCTCGTTTATACGGTCCCCTCATTGACTCACGCAATCAGCATGGCCTACCTGTTGTACTGAACGCTCTTCCACCAAATACTTTTCGACGAGGTATCTTTGACGCGCGCGTTTGATAATTTTATCATCAATATCCGTAATATTCATGACGTAATTGACATCGTAACCAAAATAGCCTTTCATAACCCGTCGTAGAATATCGAACGAAATGTAAGACCTAAATAGTGGAATTTTTGACCTCCCACCTCTACACACGACATCGAACCAACTTACCTAGCATGTCCCATATGAGCTGAATCGTAAACTGTTGGACCGCAAATATACCAATTGACCTAAACTCATATTTGGCCTAAATAAATCATAAATTCCAAAATCCACCATTACTTACGTGATTTCCAAATTCTGGAATAAAAATTTCCTTCTTTCTCGTTAAACTATTCGTCAAGTGTAATTTCGAATTGCACCCGACTCCACTGCCATTCGGCTGACGCCATAAAGCCGCTGCAGCACGTTTCGTCGGTTCGGCGACCATGATCCCATCGATCAGCTTCTCCTTCAGTCCACCGTCTACAGCTGATGAGCCATTAGTGGCGTTTATGCTCGACGATAAATGCGCCATAGTACCAAAGGGCGACGACAGTGTCAAATCGTGAGCTGAAAATAAGCCAAGATCAATGATAATAGAGATAAGGCTATGCCAACTAAAAACAGCTTTTTCTATCACATACGCGCTGAATAGCCAGTGTCGACCGGTAACACGATTCCGTTTAATACTAGGCTGGCCATTTAAAAATTGTCTGCGGGTGAATCACAATAGAATAGCAAAGATGTTCAACTATTTGGAAATTGCTGATGAAATCCGAGCGTGTCCTAGCAACTGCGGCTGAAACAACTACACCGACGTTCGATGAAAACCTCTTTTATAAGTCGTTGGCTCAGCCTCCGCCAACCTTTTTATCAGTCAACAACGGAACAAAGGCCCGCCCATTCTCAGGCAACGTAGCTATTGCATCATCCAAATATCTCGCGCTATGGGCAGGCACGACTGACGTGGATGCCAGCGAGCCATTCAGCGGAAACCGTCTATATTTTTACCTCCTCCGCGCAAAATCTATTTCAAACCCACTCAAGTTCAGTATGAATGAAAATTATGTTTTTAAACGAGACTACACTTTCATTACCCGCGTCAGTTTTCCGGAAAAAGTTGCGAATTATCAGCCATCCGAATCTATCCAGACGGTGACGGTCAAGATTACACACGTGGTCAGATTCAAAATAAATTTACTTTTCCTTTCGTGAATTCTGTCTCATCTCGCACAAGTATATGCCCCCTCACGTAAAAAAGACGTGAAACAGCCCGCTGCGTCAGCTACGGTTAGACTGCGAGTAAGGGAACTTTGCATGGAACACGACATCCTAGGATGAAGATTGCATCAGCCAGCAGTTGGAAACAGCTTAGCGACAGCAATAGCCAACGAGGGTCGGAAAGCAACGTTCGTCACTCTACGACGATGTTCGCGTTTTGGAAAAGTTATAACTTTCGGTTTGGCGAAAGCCAGTCAGAAATTGTTCATTGCTAGTTTATTCAGAAAGGATGGAGGCAGTTCAACAACCGACAGTAAGACATCGGAAGGAAAAGCTACAATATAGTCGAGGATTTGCTCCAATTACTTGGATTCCACTCGCCTACCAATCATATTTTCGTATCTCATTTGAGCCTGAAAACGTAATATCTAACCAAGTGAAAACCTAATTCGCATTCCTAGACCAAGGACATTCAAATGGAAATGCGCCACATAGGCAAAGCGTGGTTAACAAAGACAAGCCGCGTGGCGGCATGATTAAAAAGGTTGGGTGGGACAGGAAAAAAAACCAGATCCACGCATCAGGCTCTGACCGCACCCGCCCACAAGTCTCGCCCGCTCAAGCAACCACCCGTTAAAATGGTTACGTCATGAAACCGTGATGGAAAAAGGAAAACATATGAATAATAAATTATCAAACCAAGCGTTTGACGACGGTTTGATCGCGATGCCAGAAACCATACTAACTCGACAAGTTGACTCAGTCAGCGACGTAGAAGTACACTGCAGGCAAAAGAGAGTTTTCAAGTAGGAGCGGCGTAATCAGTCATAAAAGCCAAGCTAAGAAACTACTGTATCTAAGACTGCGTAGAGTAAAAAACCCAAAAACCTTAGCGAATTCTGCCGAACACACCCTCCGACCAACACAAAAATAACCGTCAATCAATGACAAAAATAAAACTTACTTTCAAAGTTGTGAACAACTGCTGCCTTAAACTGTGAACTACGGAGTTTGACCGTCGTGGTCACTAAATTATACCCGACTTTTGCAGGCTTAAATTTCGAGAACACGATGGTCGAATGAAATCTAGGGTGAAACCGAACGAAGCTGCCCACCGACGTAGAACGCGAATAAACAGCACGAAACAGTACGATCCTGGCGGCCGTCAATGTTGATGTCACGCTTGGCATGAAATTGCGGCCGTTCCTTGCACAAAATGACGCACAATGCCGTAACCGGAAACGGCCAACGCATGCAGGGCCAACACAGCTCGACTCAAAATTATTTTCCCCTGCGCACACGCCACGTGGGCGCGGACTCATGCAAATTTCGTAAATTTGCTATAAGCAGTCTCAAAAATTCTCTTGTCTGCTAAAACGCGGGAAATAAGAATTCGATATCGATCGAATGAAACATTTGCTTTTCTTGTCTCGTGTTTGTCAGTCAGTTTATTTGAAATCAGTTTTGGCTAAAATGATGTCATTAGGACCAGAACCGCTTCATCGAGGACAAAAGTTAAACTGGAATCATCCGGTAAATAGGCCAATCACTCTTTTTCTCGAATTATCTTGAAAATACGATTTTCTAGGTCGCCTTGATCGGAGAGAAAGGAACAGATCAGGCAATTCATTTTTGCGAGACTTGCGATCTCCCTATTCTGGTTTATGGTCGAATGGTAGGTGCTATTTTGATGTTTCTGTCAGCAAGAGATCGCTGTGATAAGTCTGTTTTTTTACGCCGCATCCAGCTGGATGTACAGTAGTAGGTAGTTATTTTCTCACTGAGGTATTGCTTTCAGCTACCGTGCAAACACATTTTTTGCTACGATTGCGCATTAAAATCAGATAGGAAATGTTCTCGGTAAGACATCCTGTTCCTTGGTGTCTGTCAGACCATGAACAATATATTTTCAGTTGCAATGATCCGGTTACTCGTGTTGAACGTTGCGAATTGGGTCAAATCTACTTGTGCACTTACGGAGCACCCAAGCACAGCTACAAGGCGTGTCGTCGTACCTACTTATCCCAACGCGATTTGCAAGCCCATATCAATCATCGCCACTCGTCCAAAACGGCATCTGCATCAAGTTCAACGACCATTTCGTCCTCTGGCCCTCCGCCCGCGTCGGTGTCTGTGATTAGACCGCAGCAAATGCATCGCCAATCTTCCAGGCATCTCGCTGCCGCTGGTCTTTCGATCAGTGGTCAAGCCAGCGTGACCGTACATCGACCAACGCCACCCGCAGTAGCCACTCGCGAGAACCTGATCAGGATCCAATTACAAGGCGACCATAGTTTGGTCCAATCGAACACTCAACAGCAAGGCGTCAGAAGGACGAACCAACGTTGAATACGAACCAAGCCGATTGTCAGCTTTCTGTTATCTCTGTATGCTATTATGCAGTAAAATATTTGCACCTTTTATCGAGTGTCTATGCTTGAAAATTTACGATTTTCGCGTTATTATCTGATTTTCTGCGCTGAGTCTGCTTGAATCGGCTTGTTTTACAGTCATTTACAAGAATGTTTCCACACGAGCACAAGACAGCGTTTGTTTTGGACCACAGTCCATTCTTTGCATCGCCTTGTGGAGAAGTAAGTCGTGTTGTCTGCCGTCAAGGTATTTTTTTTGCCGCTTGAGGCGCCTAAGAACTCTTGGAAGTGTGGCTAGTTGGCAGTTGGCCTAGTGGGAGGCAACAGTGTAGTATAACAGGTCCCTAGGCTGGGTAAGATCAGGGCTCTCCCTTGTTTACTGTCGCTCGACTCGTTTCCATCTAATTGTTCTGAACTCGTGGAGAGCCATACATCGTGTTTGTCCACCCCATCTGGCAGACCTGTGGTCTGGGCCAGGCCAGCTAGGGACTTGGATTGGCATACTGTCAAGGGCCCTCTGCGGTCATCGTTTCCTTTGATTCATACTGGAAGGGTTTAGGATTTGACTCGAGGGCAGGTACTTGGGTCATTGCGGGTGAGATCTAAGGCTGTTATCTTATGTCGTACTTTATCCATAGCCAAGCGCTATACAGCGCACTTGAGGCTAAGGAACACATATTTCACAATCAGTTTTCACCCAGCACAGTCGAACCCTCCCCTCTAAGTAAGTGAGCACTCATCTCAGCGTGAGAGACAGACGCCTTAACCTCTATGTACATAGGCCCTGGTCATGGCCTAGCTGTAGGCCGAACTGTTGAGACATGGTCGTGCATTGCTGTGCTCGTAGTGGATGCTCTGGTGTTGACTGGAGTTTTTCTGCGCCATCGACAGTGGAGCTGTTCCCCAGCGTAGGCATCTCAGGACTGGGTGCATTCGACCAGCAGCTAGGCTAGTGTATCATTGCACAGAGCAGCTGCAGGCACCCTGGTGAGGGGCTGTAGGAATCGTGGTCTTCGTGATCGATACTCTGCATGCAGGAATAAGCCTTTCTACCAGGCTTGGGCTATTGAAGACCTTGGAGCCCGCTTTAAGATCAGCCCTAACCCGCTGTCACGTGAGCGCCCAGCGCAGGATATCTGTCCTGCCGCACGTCGCAACAATGTTTCTGTGTAATGTGTACCTCAGACCCATGTGCGTGCAGTGTCTTTTTGGTGCAGCAAAGAAAGCCTGTCTGTGATGAAATAATTTTTCAGTCATCTGACGTTGATTTGGTCAAAGGAACGAAGACTGTTATCAGCAAATCGATATGGACGTGTGCCGTGGAAGCTGTCTTGGAGTACCATCGAGTTGTGACCGATCTCTTCCCCACTGATCGTCTCTTGCGATTTGTTATCAGCGATTCAGTTGGCCGAGTCATTACAGAAGAATGGTCGGAGGAGGCCATGAGCTTAGACAGGGTAAGTACCCAGGCGGCGGGAGATTTGAGACTGAAGTGTCTGAGGCGAGTCGAACCATGCAGCCGAGGGGTTGACGCCTTCGGCCCAGGGGTAGAGTATTGGTCTCCCGACCGCCCAAGGACTGCTGGTTACGATGTGCTGTCCAGTACAGACGCATCCATGACATACAGAATCCATATGATCAGCTATAAATCCTACATTTTTAGGTGATGTACAATTTATCGAACGTGGGACCTCCCGACGAGAAAGGCGATCAAACAAATTTTTGCATATTGAACGGTGTGGCGATGGCCATCGAGACATTGACTCGATGTTCCCCCAAACAAATAGAACTGCTTCAATTGGGTGTGGAGGTAGAAAATCGAGGACGAATCGTGGTCATAACACATTTGAAACAGTAAGTGAGAAGTTTGAAGCAAAAAAGTTTTAACTTATCTAGTCTTTTACAGATCGGAAGAAATCAAAATGATCGAAGATCGAGTGGATGAATTGATCGCTGATCAGAACAAGCTAGCGAGGAGTTTGCAGGAAAAGTAAGCCCATTTTGTTGGGATTTGCTTTTTTAGATCCTTGTCCCTTTTAGCTTCCTTCCATTGACGCACGTTGAACTGTGTCTAATCAATACTTATCCGTTGCAAGGCGAGGAAATGAAGTTGCTGAGTAAACCCAGCTTGGCCAAGGTAAGATACGATTGTGGATCGACGGGTCTTTAACCTGAATCCTGAATTTTGAGGTCTCGGATATTTTGTCATCAGAATTTCACAGTTGTCGTTCGGGGATGAGCTTGGCTTTGAAAATGCACGCTTTGGTACAAAAGCATTACGATCTCGCCTCGACTACGGTTACTGGGATTCCTATGAAGGTGAGACACCTTTTATCGATTTGATGCAACTGATCAGATTCAGTAGTTTGCTGTTGGATAAGAAGGACTGGCCAAGACTTTGAGGACTGATGCCTGGGACTTCGGTAGGGGAGGTGATTTGTCTGGCATTCGCGACCGGACAAATCATTCTCGAGTGGGCATACTTGTGTGCCTGGTACTGTGAATTATGAACAGGACTAAGGCTGACTGTTTCAGGAAGAACAAAATAGTGCTGGTTCATCGGCCAACTACGATGTGGAATTGTTGCATCATAAGGCGGCGCATGAGGAGTTGGAGAAGACGGGTATGCGAGAGTTGTATTGAAGGCGTTATGTTTTTATCAAAAATCATTTCGTTTTAGGTTTGGCCACGGATAATGGCTTGTTCGCGAAACGAGAAGGTTACAATACGTTCACACTGAAGTGGTGTACGCCAGCTGCTAAGAGCGGGTCTGGCGGCGATGTCATCTACTCCACTCACGCCGCCTGTCGATGTACACCGGTCGAAGTGAATAGTAGACCATCGGCGTGTTTGACAAGCTTCCTGTTGGCGGGTGAGCTGTCTCATTTCTTGGTTGAGTGAGTTTTTGTAATTTCTTTGCGACTTTCAGGAAGAACCGTTATTTTGGAATTACCGAAGAAGTTGGCGGCTTCAAAAGTGACTAGTCATATGTTGACGTGTCACGGCGGTCACATTTACATCCATGGTCTGTCGCTGGGACGATCGCCCGTCGATGATCCGCCATCAATTTCGGAGGCACCTGGTGGAAAGGTGACCGATTATAGGATCACGGTAGGACAATGCTGCATGGATTTTATGCCATGTGGTCACAGTGCTTTGTACTTTTAGCATTTCTCCGATTTCATGAAGGAGTGCCTGTTGCAGCCGCCCGATACGCCCACGGCGAGCGTAGAAAGAGGTAAGACGGTTGGAGGACCGAGTCGATGTTCTTGAATCGTTGATAGACCGTTTTTAGCTAAACAACTGCTTCAGAGGCTGAGCTTGCATTGGCCGATGACAATGAGCGAATCGGTGTTGTTCTGCATGACTCAGGTAAGAATGTGATTGTTTCGAGGACGTCGTGTGCAGTGTTTTGGCTTTTTAGCGTTTCGAGCCACTGATGTCGTTGATGAAGAAACGGCAGATAACAACGGACGAGGCATCAGAGTGTAAAAAAGTGATTTTTCATCTGATGCACATGGAGAAGACGAACGATCCTTTGTCAGCGGCGGCGCAGTCTCCCAAATTGAAGAATGTCAAACGGTAGGCTTGAATGGGGAACAGAACTACCCGGGATGGTTGTTCTACTGTTCGTGGCGTTAGGCGACCTTGTGAATGAATTGCCTCCCAGCTCGAGGCTGTAACTTATGCCGTACCTGTGCCCCATTTTTCCACGTCTCCTTTAACGGATCCGTCCGTCCGTCTAAAACGGGCCCGTCCTTGACGAGTCCGTCCGACGGGTGTTTCACCAGTCACTCCTGCAAAACGGGTGATCGGACGGATGGACGCCGGGGTGGGGGCCAAGAGATGGCGCAGGCACAAAATAGTCGTCTGCTAAGGGGCGACGCCAATAAATTGCGGCTGATCGAACGAACTGAATTCTGCAGAAACGGGCCTTTACGACGTCGTACAAGCCAATACCCCCTCCTAAACTGCAAAGGGAAAGTAAAAAAGACGTATTTCAAAAAAATTTCATGAATTAATATCGGCGCACTTCGCTACGCCACTGCACATGTTCATATCTCATACGGGTCCATATGTCCCCCATCCTCGCATTGGTATAAAAATCCTGTTAAAAATCGAATGAGCTGTATGAAAGCAAAACCGATAACTCTGTAAATCTTATCGGCCTCTCCAATTGATTTGCTGGCGTGAATTCAAGAGGCAAGCAAATTTTTGTCCGTAACTATACTATCCCATAAAGTTGCTCACAATAAAAGTAGTCTCCGTCAACCGTCGACATAACCAAAAATAATGAGCCCCATAGAGCACGGGATAGGAAAACGGATTAATTTTGGCCCGTTCTATTCAACCCGTTTTCAACCCAATCTTCGCGAACGGGCACCCGTTTTTAGGCATACTGTAGAACTTGGTGAAACGGAAGCGCTCGTTTACGGGTGGACGGGTACCCATCCTGGACGGGTCCGTTTTTCCCCTCCGTCCGTTTCTGGTGAAGCGCTCCTCCCTCCGTCCGTCCCAGAACGGATCCGTTAACGGAGGACCCCTGGTGGGCCATGACTGGGAGACGGCAGCCCCCCCCCCCCAGTTGATGTGGCGTCTGCCAGGCTTGGCTGCTCCCAGCGGGTGGGCTACAGAGGGAGCGTATTCCTCATGCAGGGATTATTTCAGGGAAGAGCACTACCCGATCCTGTGGGCCGAATTGGAGTCGTACATTCGCAACTATAATCACTTCTCCCCCATTCATCATTCAGTCTTGAATTGTCTGTTGCAATGTAATGGCAGACCGATCGAGCCGTACGTGAAGTTGAAGGAACCGGAAGTGCTTCTGGAAGCGGCAGTGTCAAGGTGTGTAGTTGGCTTTATGGGTGCCCCTCCTCTGCGGACTAGGTGTGGTATAAGAGACCAGTCTGGAAGCACAGACGTGTGACCTTGTGGCTCGTTTAGCCTTCACCCACGGACGGGAGCAAAACGATCGGGCGATTACCGAGATGGTGTTGTCGTGACAGACAACCCGGAGAGTCCACCCTCGGCTTCTTCGAATGACACGAAACGGGTCCGAGTTGAGACGAGGGATGTGGAAGGTGGTAAGCGTGATTGGGAAATGTGCTTCACTGCTCACGATAAATCATTTCAGAACCAGGCGGGACAGTCAATCTGCTGGCACTGGTGACCAAGAGGTACGAAATGAAGACTGCGGGCTGGAGAGATTTCGATGGGCGGGTCAAGGCGGCCAAGACGGGCAAGGTCGAGTTGTATCCAGAGCTGATGAGGAAGATGGACGAAGAGGCTAAGAAAGGGTAAGGTACAGGGCTAGTTTGGGTGATGCAGTGATAGGCTGGTCTTACCTTGTAGTACTTCCGGCACACCTATCAGCACTCCGAACGAGAAAGGATCCGGAAAATGATCGGTTAGATATGTACTGTGTGTGCTATGTTTGCTCATGGAGTAAAGCTTTGGAGCTGAAGGGTGGGGTTGATTGTTGTTTCAGTCATTTTCTGAGGTACTGTTTTCGGGAGACAGTGTCTTTACGGGGTGGCAGTGCATCCTTTCAGGACAGCGTGGCAATGGCCAAATGCAGTCGGAAGATTTTCGAGTTTATGCGTGAAGCGGGTAATGATTGAGTTTTTATGACTGTTCGAAGTTGCCCATTTTGGCTCGATATAGGTGCTAAGGTGGAAGCCAAATGCACGACGGTGGCGACTGCGAACCTGTACTTGCATCGATTCTTGAAAGCTGCACCGAGCAGTCTTGTCGGGAGTGACCATCACGTGAGTGTACTGAGGATGGCATTTGGATTTGCCTGACCACATCCTATTTCAGACAATCGCAGCCACGTGCCTGTACTTGGCGGGGAAGGTAGAGGAGGATTTCATCAGGATTCGGGATGTGATTAATGTCACGCACAGGTTTGGTCGTACACTTGGATTATGGAGGGGCGGTTGGAATGTCGTGTTTGGTTTTAGGATGCTGCATCGAGACGAGCCGCCGTTGGATGTGGACGAGCACTACTGGGCTATCCGAGAAGGAATGGGGCGATTGGAGATGCTGGTACTCAGGTACTTGGCATTTCGACTGCAGCACGAGCATCCACACAAGGTAAGGGCTAGCACAGTCCTGCGCTAAGCTACATGTTGTATTGCTGGACTTCCCTACACTCTTTAAGCTCTATCTTGTGTTTCAGTACCTCCTGCACTACCTCAAAACGCTAGAAGGCTGGCTGGACAGGGACGTCTTCTCTCGCTACCCGTGCGCCAAGACAGCCTGGTCCTTGCTCAACGACTGTTACGCTGATCCCGAATTCATTCTGGACACCAAACCGCAGCTGATCGCCGCCGCAGTCGTCTACATTTCGTTTATGATTTACGGCGTGTCAGTTCCTCACGCAGACAGCAGGGACGAGGAACCTTGGTGGACCATTCTATGCCATATCGAGACGAAAGAAATGATAAAGGCGGCCAATAAGATCATGGAAATCGTCGGGACAGAAACTAATACATAGCTTGGACAGACACTGCCTGCAAGATACTGTAGTTCTGCTCCTGCTTGTGTGCGCGCTTTTTGCATGTAATCGACTCAAATCGACGTCCTTCCAAATCATGTTTCCAGAACGAAGGGTGTTCAAGTCGGAATAGTCTCTTAACTGACATACTGGCTCCAGCAAGGTCCCGAATGCCTGGTCATAAAATGGTGTAGGACATGCACAGCCGACACCCGCATGCAAGGTCCCAAAATACTGTGTGGTCATGGCCTGGTAGGCCATGGCGAGTGGAGGAGAGTAATCGATCTCCCCTGGATGGGAGATTTCAACCCCTCGGGTTGATGTTTCAGCCGCAGGTGTAGTCGCGAGATTTGTCTGCTCCGGTCAGAGTTTTTGTCCTGCCGACACTCCCTCGCCTGCCAGGACCAGTCCAGGTGCTGTTTCAAGCACTAGTAGCCTTCTGGCCCTTTTACACAGCAGTTTAAAAACCGCGGCCAAAACCCGGGCAGGGGGGTCATGTCTGGCTCCAGTGACTGGGGGGGCCTGCCTTGTACCTTGAGTGTTTTCAGATCGTCCACACCCCGTGGCGACTGGCACACTGGCAAGAAGTTTCGCTTTAGTCTAACAAAGAAGTTTCGCTTGGGTCAAAGGACATTTGATATGAATATGAGGAAGTTAAAAAATGTTCGACAAGGGCTTTTTCAGGGCCAACAATGTTCTCTCGAGGCCAGGTTCGACTGAACCAGCTTTTAGCCGATCCATGTCATCTCATGTCCCGTCATACTTTATCAATATGCAAGCACAATGCAGCGCACTCGAAGGCTAAGGAACACATTTGACAATCATTTTTTACCCAGGCGGGAGTCGAACCCACCCCCCCCCCCCACTCCTTCCCCAGTACTGTAAATGCGCGCCCAGCGTGAGAGATCACAGAACTAGGACCCGAGCGAGGACCTAACCGGGACCAAACCGGACCGAGTAAACCACAGTTTTCCTGCAGTCAGTCAGGCTAGACCAGACAAGTTGTAGCGAAGCTCAGCAGTTTGCTCGATTGCAGGGAAGATCAAGAGACACCCACGATAATTCGTAGTTTATAAATGTCCTTTTACCAGAGCCTATTTGAACTAATAATTTTTCTATTTTTGCACCGTCAGTCAGTGTGAAACGACCAGGGGCAGGCATGGTGGTCCTGGTTCGCTGGTTAGGCCTAGATTGGCTCCAACACGCTGGTCCTGATGGTTCAGCCGGTTCGGTGGCTCGAAGCTGGACTCAAGGAAAATGAAGAGCAGGTGAAAGGTATGCAGGTGGGTTCTGTAGGCTCTCCTTTTAGCTCGTCCAGAAGATTTAAATAAACCAGAGACCAAAGACTACTTTGCAACTCCATGCCCTTGTAACCCTCGCTGTAGGCAGGCTATGGCGAGAGAAGCTTACGAGAAGTAGCCAGGTTCCTGGGAAGGCCTGGCCGGGGGACCTCAAACCCTCTGAGGTGATGTTTCAGCCGCAGCTTGTAAGCTTCGCCTTGCTTCATCCAGCGGCTTTATCCCATCGACTTCGGCTGGTTACGTCCTCTCCTATGATCGCTAGTCTGAGGGTTGCACCCGTTGCATATGGCCAATCGATATGCTGGCTTGTACTTGCACACAACATTGGAAAAGCTGACAGTGGATGACAGATTTTTTGCCAGCTAGAATGAAGCATTGCCTGTTGTGAAAGCTTTAGCATTTTTGTATGACGAGACGTGCATTGTGATGAGCAACCGACGAGGGGCTGTACGCCAACGGCCGGATCTCGCGCGCAAGCATACATCCATCCTTGCCCAGCAGCCGAAAGGAGAAGTGAGAAACAAACTATCTTCTGGGCTTGCTTCATCCATTAAACTATGAGACCCAAAATCAATATCCACCCTCGATTATTAATCAGCGTGATCCTGATTGGGTCATCTCTGATTCTTTTTCTGACATCACTCGATAATTCTTTGGATAGTTTTTCCTTCCTAAAAGTCTTGAAAAGTCAAGATTGTATCTTATTGAACGAGACATCGTATCGATATTGTTACAAGGAGAGTAACTCGACCATCATCTTCTTGGACCTATCCCTAAACGACACTGATCAAGGGTGGTCTTGGATGGAGCGCTGCTCGTTTATTACTGCAGCTACACACAACAATGACACAGGCGTGTGCGTCTTGACGCTTCGATCACATCTGATCGATTCTGATTCATCGACTTTGATAGCAATCGATAATTTGGAGATTGCTGAGTTGGACATCTGCTCGATTCTGAAAGATACCCCGGCCTATGGGTGGTACGTGGATTATGCTCTGAGTAGCCGAGTGTCTCGGTTCATCATGTACGAGCTGAGCGATGCCCTCCGCTACGCCTATCTGTACAAATATGGCGGTAAGTACATGGACACTGACTCGTGGACGTTGAAAAATTTGAGTCCTCTCTCGAATGCGGTTGGATGGGATAGTAATAAAAGCATCGCCAATGGGGTCCTATTCTTCGAATCGGGCCATCCTTTCATGAAAGCAGCACTGGACAGTATCGCCGATTATTTCCAACCAGGTCAGTGGGGATCGATCGGACCGATGATGATCACTGCAATTCATCGGAGTCAAGCAGTTGATGAATCATCCTACTCTGTCCTGCCCAGCCATGTATTCTATCCAGTGCATTGGTCTGGGTACGCTTCGCAATTTCAACCAAATAAAACTGATTATGTAAAAGAAGTTAGCGAAAAATCATATACTTCGCATTTGTATGGGTTTATGATTGGGCGGAGTGAAATGGGGAAGAATATACCCGACAGGAGGTCATTTGTTGGCGAGATATTCCATAAGTATTGTCATATCGATTGATTCTCATTTGATATACAGGGTGCGTGATAAGTTCTCGCCTTTTTTGAACATGTATTGCGCAATAATGCGTTGCCCCGCAAGTGATATGGGTGATACCGTTCGATTCAGTGTCTTTTTTCTATCAGATAGGGCTGTTTCGCATAGCTTTGGCGCTCTTATCAATGGTAATATTAGCTGATTGCAATTTCGAGTCTTCTTGATGCGCCAATGTGTAGAGTGCGGGACGCGATACAACGAAGTAACGAGCTCAGTGACCTAAAAGACAGAGTCGGTGACCTCGGCCTTGATGAACGGAAACACCATCGAAAAACGAATTTGGAGAGATTCAATGCGATCAATGGCCCGATCACTCGAAATCAGTGACTTATCAGTTCGAAAAATGGTCAAGGATGAGTTGGGATACTATCTCTGCAAGACTGCGATAGCTCATCATCGGGTAAAGGCAATTCGATGGCAAAAGTTAACATCAAATGGCTGCCTTGCCGCTGCTGGCAGTCACGCACAGATCTAGTTTCTCCATCGAGGAGGAAATTCTCCTGGCTGGGCGAACTCACAGTCATCGGAACGCTGGTCAGACTTCTTTTGCATAGATGCTGGATGTCCAGAATTTTGGCTACCCTCTATAATACGTGGAATCTGAATATCTTACATAGACTCCAGAGTGTACTGTCTCTGTATCTGTATATTTCTGCAGCCAAAGACAACCTGTCCATACTAGGGCGCAGCACACAAAAATAGAAATAAATATAAGTCTAAAGGTCACGGTCAATTAAAACAAAGATTGGAAACGAATCGCTTAAAAGTGTCATATTGACTATTCACTATGTCATACGGTAAATCATTCCACAGTTTTATGGCTGACACTTCGAGCCTGCGAGTATGTTGCAGTTCTCCCAGCAGGGGTTTCAAGATGTTGGGGAGCCGTTGTGCGTTCACTGAACCTACGACCAGACATGTCGGTATGGGTTAGTCGTTGATGTGACGGATAGGCAGTCAGCCCATGATAAATCCGGTAGAACTGCATTAGTTTCAGTTGATTTCTACGATTTTCCAAACTAGGCAACTTTAGGGCAGCCAACGTGGTGTTAGTCAATATGCCATTGGTTTTGTATGCAGCAAACAGCAAATTTTTGAACTTTCTCCAGGTCGATGATTGCTTTCTTTTGTGTCGGAGCCCAAACAGAGGATGCATAATCCTGATACTGACGGCGGATGGCTGGTGGGCTGACTTTGGAGCTGTGATCCTTGTGAATTCTACCCGGTGCTACTAAAAAGGCTACTTTATTGAATTGAAATGTGGTCATTCATGGAGTCGCTGTTGCTGAAGTTGAGGCGCCCGCCATGCAACAGTTTCCTATGTACATGAAAGACTAAATTCCTTGCCTTCAATTTTTCGAAGCGCTGGTTAGGGAACACATATATTGTATTGATTAAATTTCAACAGGTATTTTCTGCAATGTTCCATCATCCATCTTCAGTCATAAATTTTGTTGGCATCTTAGTGCAAGACACCGAAACAGGAGGCTTCTGGATCTCCAGTATGAGCATATATCATCAAGCTTCGCGAGCTTCGTAGATCGCGAGTTCATATCTAGTCTTTGAGCCCATATACCTAGGTACAGTAGCATGATGGAGGAAAAGAATTTCTGGTAATCTGCGATGTCAAAGGAGGAGTGGAATCAGATTTGAAGTCAAGGACTTTTGTATCTCAAACCTGCACTTCCATACTTCATTGCTGTTCTTGGTTACAATATCGTGAAACCCGACGATGATCAAACTGTTCACAGCGGAGAAGTAGATGAATATGATAGGCATGACAATTTTGAGACGCACACCACAGTCTGGCCTTAATCTATAAAATCTTTTTAAAAAAATTTCAAATCTTTCGAAAAAAATTTCGAATATTGTGGCTGCCAAGATAAAGTTTTTAATTAGTACGGTACGGCGAGGCCGGTACGGTACGGTACGGTACGGCCGTACCAGGCCCCAAAAACGGGTACGGTTCAAAAAGTCGGTACGGTCGACCCTGGACTGCGAAAGACATTCAACATTTGACATGACTCTTTGTTCGAGAGGGCAAAAAAGCATAGTCGAACAACCTAATGTCAAAGTACCCCTCACTCGACTGAAGATTTTGTGATTAACAATTCAACTAGCGCATCCTTTGCATGGGTTCACTGATAAAACTTGTGCCTGCACCCATAGATTTCACACATCTGATTGATGACATGCCTGAATCTGAATGGAATTCTGTCATGCCAATGAGCTGACCACCACCTGCCCATTAACAAAGTATCCCCACTTTCTTCATTCTCGTCCACATAAGACCAAATTGGCCACACCAGCAAGGCCTAAAGCAGCCTCCAGTCGTCCTCGAATAACAAGCATTCGTGGACGAGAAACTGAATGTCCTGCATGGCCAAGTGGCATTCACCTTTTGATCAGACTCCTTCTCATATTCGGACTTTTTGATCACAAAAGCTGTTTGAAAACTCGTTGCCACATTGAATGTCTTACGAATAATTGCCATCAAACGTGTAAATTGAAGATTCGGTCAGTTTAGTGAGTACTTCGGTCCAAGTCACAGTGCGCGTGTTGTCACATTTTCTTCCCCTCCAAGCCGAGGCTGGTGATATCAAGCGGACTGGACTGTACTGCGCCCAAAGACTGCCTGGCAGAAGAGTTCCTGGCAACAAAGGTTAGGTTTTGTCATTTCAAGAAAAGTGGCTCGATCATAGTCGACGAACAAAATAATACGGTCATTTTCTAGTGAAATAACCTTGTCGATGTCTACTTAACACTCGAATTTAACAATAAAGTGCACAGGAGACTCCCGCTCCCGTTTGAAACGAAATAAAATTTTAGAAACAACAACCATTCTGTCATATTCCGAAATGTCATATTTTTGAAATCGCAAGAGAATTTTATCGAAAAAATTGAATAGTCGCTCGTATGTTTATGAAAATGGTTGCGCACAGATCGGCCGAATAAACATAAATTAATTGAAATGTTGTGTGGATTTTTAATACTGCCAGCCAACGTCCTTGTCTGGCAACTGCATAGTTTTATGTCTTTTCTCATTGTTA
The DNA here is from genome assembly GCA_030248295.1 of Mesodorylaimus sp. YZB2_4. Classification (NCBI taxonomy): domain Eukaryota; kingdom Metazoa; phylum Nematoda; class Enoplea; order Dorylaimida; family Dorylaimidae; genus Mesodorylaimus; species Mesodorylaimus sp. YZB2_4. The sequence goes on along the minus strand of JASANH010001409.1, from coordinate 32,043 downwards.
GCCTAATTTGCGCGATACTTGTTGGAGGCAGAGTCAGAAACGTCAGAGCTGCAACGGAGACGAGTTTGATCGGAAATTTCCAAGGGCTGATACATTCCTAGTCCAGTTCTCTCACAGGGCGCTGTCTCACATTCCAGCGGCGCAACCAAACCAGAACAGGAAGGCTACTCCACCCAAAGACAAGGCCTATAAAAATAAGGGTTAACCCTCAGATTGGCAGTAGGAGCAGCTGTTCTCCCTTCACCACAACAGTAACCAGAGACGGCAGATATGTTGCTGACTGTATTTTTGGTTCTTTTGCCATATGCCACGCGGCTGGCCATGAGGTAACGTAAATCAGTTGCACGAGATGCTGTGTGAGAAGTGACTGAATTACCATCTTTTAGTGGCTGGTCGCCAGCACCCGCCTACAGCAGCGGGTCCCATTGTCTGAATGGACTGGACTCGGTGGAGACACCTTCGGGAAAAAAACAAATCAACCAATTGTCGATCGGCGATCGAGTGGCCTCTAAAATGTCTGAAGATGGTTTGGTGTTTGAGCCAATCCAAGCCTTCCTGCACCGCGACACGTCGAAGGATGGTCAGGGCCTACGCCTCTCGACCAGCTCGGGCAGGCGGCTGATCGTGTCCGACTATCACCTCGTTCTGCTGGGACCCGATGGCCGATCAGTGTTCGCTCGCAATGTGAAAGTTGGTCAGCGAGTGTTTGCCGTTGCATCGGGGCCGAACAAGACGTACGACGAGGAGGAAGTGGTTCGCATCGAGCCAGCCACATTGGACGGCAGGTACAGCCCGCTGACCAAGTCGGGCACCATCATCGTCAACGACGTCCTGGTGTCCTGCTACGCGTACTACGAGGACCACGACCTGCTCCATTCCGCCATACAATTGTTTTCCCCGTGGTTCATTTTTGGTCGAATCTCTGATCCCAGTTCTGTTTTTGGAAGAAGTGATGGATTGCACCCGTTGATCAGCGGCATCTTCGACTTCTTCTCCTACTTTTCTCCATTTTCCGAATCACTAAGTCCTTATCTTTTACATGGCGCAGAAAGTTAGGGAGCAGCGTTGTACCCGCACATGGGCACAGGGTGACTGTGATATCCTTGTGACCGGGGCTTAGCAGGTGATTGTATTTTAACCAATTTTTGGGGTGGATGGGTCTTCATGCTGATATCTTTTTTCAATGCACTGTGTGCGGCTGTTATATGTCATAAAAATTTTCGTAATGTGGTGTATAAAAAATTAGCAGCGAAACTTTGACGTCTGAAACTCCTGAAAACCAGAGGCGAGTCTGAAAACATCAACAGGATTCTACAGGAGACACACCCGCAGCACCTACGTCGTTCAAAACATTCACAGCAGTAAGTAGTCACTCGCCTAATCTTAAAAGAAGTACTGAATTGATACCGGATATTTAGTCAGGTATCTATGAGGTGAGCAGGAGACTCTGACAGGTTGACCGTGTCTGCTTAGCATGGAATATTCCACACGGACGTTGCCAAGCGATCAAGTCGCCCATCAGTCACTGAAAGACTGTTTCGGGCCCCAGGCGTTTTTGACTGCGGGTAAAAAATATCGACTCTCTATCATCAATTAGAAACTGGAAAGTCAAGGGGGTTTGGGAAAAACAGGGCGTGCCTGCAATGGTGGCAGCAGTGGAGCAGTTGAAAGTTTAAGACTCTATGGAACGCCCAGAGTAGTTTTCAAAAATTTTCTTAAAAACACGTTCCTCATTCTAGACTGTAAATATTGGAGCTCAGGACAAGCTTGTGGTCGGGTAGGCAATACGCAACAGGGGGACAGTTACAATACGCAACAGGGCCAGACCCTGGCCTATCACAGTATAGCGCGCTCAGAGAATGCAGATGTATTCCGCCAAGTACAGTGCCTATCAAAATGATACGCCACCCCCCTAGTTTTTTTCATTTCGATTTGTAAAAGTTCACGGCATGCTCCTAGGCGAATTCCGCTCTGACAGGATATCACAGGACCGCATCTAAACTGAGTGAGCTGAATGGAAGAAGCTAGTTTTGGTTTCCAGCAAGAACAAACTAGAATTCCTCGGGGCAAAGTGTTTAATTGGAGGGATAGAACGGTTTGAGGGACACGAAAACAATGTCGAGTATTACACGGGACTGCCAATTCATGAAAATATCCACGATATTTGATCAAATTTCGAAATATGCAGCCGAGTTGTTATCTTCGGATTTTTCGAGAAAATAAAGGAAGTACAGTAGTTACAAATTATAGAAAGTCATATTGCCGAGTGTTACATTTCAGGCTGGATTGCACCTTGTCTTCGATCGAATTGTAGGTCAGTCACGCTTAGTGATACAAATACAAATTCGAATGATTAGGCTCGGTTTGACTTTGGCAAACGAGCATGTTATGATTTCCGTGACTTGGATTTTTTGAAACGCGCTGCGCCATAAATTACATTCATTCCCAAAGAAAAAAGCACTCCGTGCCTCTGCTAGGAGCCCTGTGTGATACAATGAGCACAGTTTCTGATGAAGTTTCATAAAAGAAGATGCGCTGTACTTGGCCAACATACTCTGTACATGTATAGATGACAGTTGGTCAGCAACCTAATTTGCATTTCGAAGTGTGGTTATTACGCACATTCCACCAGGCCATGTGGGTAGGACATCTGATGGGCAGAGGAAGTTTTGAACCCAGTATATCTATGCTTTGAACGAGCTGAGGCGCAGGGATGTGCTATTATGTGGCAAGCAGTGGGACTGAAGGTTTCTCATCGAGCATGTGCGCACAAGGTAACCTCGTTTTTTGACTACTCAGTTGTTCAGGGATGCGAATTATGCGCGCATGTTTTGCTCTGCTCGAATTCATGCGGAAAGAATTATTGGTCAGTTGCGTGAGTTTGAAATAAAGACCATTTCCCAGTTTACACGCGCATTTTGAAGTTCCCGCGTTTGCTGCTTATATCAGCCGGCCCCTGCTGTAGAACAAAGACACCAGAAAAGTATAAGAGCCAGTCGGAAAACTATTGTATTAATGTGCGCTAAGCCATTGTAAATTTCTAAGCTAAGCCCGCATGCACCGTTGTGTCAGAATGAGTGCTGAGGCTGGGACTGAATGAAAATGATGAACTAAAAAGTGGGGGAGCTGAAAAAACTGTTTGACAGCCCTCTTAGGCTTGATTAGACGAGGGACAACTTTTCGCACGTTTCTCATCAAATATGAAACACTTTTCAAAGAAACATCGATCACATACTTCGAACATTGCCATTATTTGTTTTTAAACCGATTCCCAAAGAGGCGCAAAACAGAAATACCCAATACTGCCCAGATAATTGTGATGATCAGTCTGGTCTTTTTTCGAACGTGACCCGTTGAAAATGTCATAAGCAGTTCCATACCCAAACATCACCCGCATCTTTTCCTGTGCGCGATGTCACTTCCGGTGCCCCCCCCCCCAATTATGGTGACAGCTCTATTTAATGTTCTCACTTTTTTCTGAGCTTTGGTTGTCGTGTAATTTGTCCGTGTCCGTCTTAAGTAAACTTTTATTTAATTTTTCTTACCAGGGCGTAACTTATCAGCATTGCGAGCTTTGAATTCAGAAAATGGCAGCAGAACGTTCGATTTTTTTGCAAGTTAAGAGCAGGGATGGAATGACCAAGAGCCTGTACTATACGTACGGTCTAGTGTATATCTACTTTATGTAAGCGGGTTCAAAACTGGATGGACGCTATTCAAAAACAGGACTCGATACCGGTTAGCCTCGGATATACCTTCTGACAATATCTGCCTATGAGTCATAGACTCCAGTTGTACCTACTGTATGTAGATAAGCCTAGCTGCGGGTAGGCTCACCCCTTATCTATGCAGTTACATACCTGTAGCTACCTATGTACGTCCAAGGAAAAGTACAGTTTTTTGTCCACGAGTTATCTGAAATACAGCTGAACACATAAATGTTGCTTACGCATTTTAAGGCAATTGTAGCGATCGACCACCAGACCTCGATTCGTGCTGATCGCAACCTGGTCTTTCATTCCGCTATCTTCAAAACCGACAAGTCTTAATCGCCGCCATCATGAGTATTCTTCAGAAAATTCTTCAAGACATGTACGTCGAACCGGACTTATTAGCCGAACTCGACGACGAACAGAAACAAATTCTTTTCTGCAAAATGCGGGAAGAACAACTTCGTCGATATGCGGCACGAGAAAAAGAATGGGAAGAAAAAGAACGCCCGCAACATAATTCATCCGGGACCGAAAACGGTTCGTTATCATCGTCAGAAACGAAACGCGTTCGATGGCTTTTGGGCGATGATGGACAGCCGTGGGTTTGGGTCATGGGCGAACATTCTAATGATAAGACTATCGAAGAAATATTAGAAGAAGAAACGCAACAAAAGGCTCGTCGTTTAGCCGAACAAGAAGCCGAAGACTTACGTCGATTACGAGAAGAAGAACTAAAGGAGAAGTTACGGCAAGAGCAACTGGAGGCCGAGGAAGAACGAATGAAATTAGAAAGACAAAGGCAATTGGCCGCTGCTCAGCAGGCCCAAGAAGACGAAGCGGTCAGGCGACGTATCGAACTGGAGAAAGTCCGAAAATTGCGAGAAACCGAGCAAAAACAAGCAGCCATCGTGGCCTCGAGGTCGAGGCAAGCTCAAGAAGCATTCTTGAAGCATGAATTGGAACAACAACAGCACGAGCAACTGGGACAGTGGCACGAAGACAACGAGGTAAGGGATCCGAAACGTTTTCCGATCCCAAGGAGTCTGAATCCGAAAACTTGGAGGGGAAGGAGCTTCGCCCTTTTTGGATCCTTTTTGTATTCAATCGTTTCATGTCAGGACAGATCTCTGAAAATCGGCGTCATAGCTTTTACAAAGCCAGTTTTTTTTAGGAAAGCGAAGTAGAACGACGTGTACGCGATGATGTCAAGGAACAAGAATTGGTGGAACGACGGCGTTCTGAAATTTACCAAACGCTGACCGAAGCTCGAGAGCGTGCCAATCGCGAAGCTGAAAAAGAAGCGGAGGAGGAACGGCGATATTGGGAAGATCAAGGTTGGCTCGTCGGTTTTTCTTGTCAACTGTCTATTTTTGAATTTTTTTCTAGAACGCAAAGCGCGGGAAGCTGAAGAGCAAATTCGATCGATAGCTAGACGCGCTCGTGAGCAGCACAAGCAACACTGATTGCGTACGTCCACGTCGCTGTTGAGCGTTCTCAAATTGGAGTCGCAAACTCAACGAAAACAAGCACAATCGTCACAAGTTCAAGAATTGGATGTGGTTGATGGATTGATTAGTGCCATGGGAAATATCGATTCGACTAGTGGAAGTGGTGCAAGTTCGCCCGTTGTTAATCATGCTGCAAATAATTCGTAAGTGATTTCACTCTAATTATCGTGCAAGAAAGGTGCGTCGACAATGCGAGGGGATTTTGAGAAGCCAAATCCCGCATGCATAAACAGGACTACTGGATTTTCCATCCAGCAAATGCAACCCAGCAAACGGTTTCTTCAAAAGTATAAAAGCTCGCATTGTTGTGTTTTAATAATGCAGGCATAACTCCGATCGACGTTTTTTGCGACGAACGAGCCTTGAAAACTATGAAAAAGGTTTATTCAGAAAGGGGCAGAATGGGTTTTCTACTGTATATTCGTAACAGGATAGGAGGGAAATAGGATGGCTAGAAACAGCAAAATTTACTGTTACCAGATGATTTCTTGGTTTCTCGTAGCATTTTTTGAATACTTTAAAGGATCTGGGGCCTTCATTCATTGTTTATTCAATAGACAAACGCAGGATGCACTCTTAAAGTCTATGAAACACGACACTTACCGGTCATGTTGGAGATATTGTGTAACTTCATGACACCATGCTATTCGGGATAATTATTGGAATAATTTAAGACGCTTCTGGAAGATGTAGTTGCCTGACGGAGGAGGGCATAGACACGTCCTGACATTGCAAGGGTGTGTATATGCTCTCCTATGTCAAATTTGTTGCGGACACAGCACCAGACCACAGATGTATTTTGACTTGACGTTTAGGGGCGCCTAGAATTCTTGGGGATGTGGAACTGGCTGCTGGGTGAGATTAGGGCTCTCCCTCACTTTCTTTCGCTCGATTCGTTTCCATCTAATTGTTCTAAACTCGTGGGGAGCCTAGCGTTCGTTCGGGATCGGGATTTTAAGATATGTAGCGTTTTTCATAGCAATACCTGCGAGCTGCGACCTACCCCAAGTAGCCAGCAAATAAAAAGCCAAAGATTCCCTTTCTTTTGATAATTTTTAGTGCAGCATTTATCATTGAATTCAAAATCAGGCAAGCAAAAACAGCAGAGTATCCGTTACAAATTAGCAAGCACATGCCTCTTTTCCTTCCTCCCCAGCGATTCAATCGTCTGCCACAGTCTCAATCATTTTCCTGCTGAAACATTCTAATAGCCATGACCATGTGAGTCAGTGCCGATCAGAATGTTGTCAGCTTACGCAGCAGCTGATGATGGCCCACCATCGTGACTGAACAGGCAATGGAAAATGCTGGCTGATACCATATCCAACTGCGCGCAGATTGTATTTCAAAAAAAGCTGGACTTGTGCATTTTCTGGGAGTAATTTTATTCGATCATGATATTCTCCCCCATACACCAATCCCGTTCCCTGTTGCAATAAAAGCATTTATCTCCGCAACATTCTCCCGAATCCCGACCACTTTTTCTCGGGATCGGGATCCCGAACGAACGCTAGGGGAGCCCCCTTCGTATTCGTCCAACCCATTTGGCAGACTTGTGGTGTGTGCCAGGCCAGCCAGGGACTTGGATTAGCATACTGCGAAGGGGCTTCTACGGTCGTCGGTTCCCTGTGGTTCTTACTGGAAAAGTCCAGGAGTTGACTCCAGGGCAGATACTTGATTTGTTTGCGGGTGAGATCTAGGACTGTCGAGACGTCGTCGTGCATTGTCATTGTCGTAAAGGGTCCTGTGGTGTTGACTGTTGACTGGTCTTTACTGCGATATCGACGGTCGCCGGCATCTTAGGACCAGCAGTCGACCAGCAGCCAGGATAGTGTATCACTGCACAGAGCAGTTGTAGGCACCCAGAGGCGTTGCGTAGTCGCCCGGGGGGTTGTTGTAGGAATCGGTGTCTCAGTGATCGATTCTCTGCAGATAAGCTTTTCTAGCAGGCTTGGGGTATTGAAGACCTTGGATCGCTCACTTGCAAGATCGGCCCAAACCCGCCGTCATGTGAGCGTAGAATATCCGCCGCACGCTCACACAACAGATGCAATGCAGGCTTTCCTAGGTCGTCTTTATTGCACCAATATTTGCACACATATTACACCGTGAAATCTAAAAGCAATTGAGTAATCAGGCATGCGGATGTATGTCAGGTTGCTCCTGAGAGGCCTCTTGGGAAGGGGTGACATGTGGAGAGTTTTCGCCACCAACTGACGATGAGACTTGCAGCCTGAGGCTAGGTTCCAAAGAGCGGGGATACTAATAAGCGATAGGGATAGGTCGGGATCCCGATCCTGATCTCGATCCCATCGGGATTTGACTCCTCCCGATCCCGATCCCGACATTGAGGCGTCTGGATTCTGCATGTGATTATATAGGCGCACGCTAGACGCACTCTGATCAATCATATTTGCGACGAAGCAGTAGGAACAGTAGGGATGAAGAGACAACAGCAACATCAGCTCAGATCGATGACAACGATAGCCACACTGAGTTTGCTTAAACCTAGGCTGACCTTGCTGGACGTGTATCGAAAGTGTAACTTTACGGAATCATTTCAGCTTATACAGTATATAATACTGGAAAATCGGTCTAAGAAAAAGCTTTTTAAAAACCTGGATTACTAAAGTGGGCTTTAGTGAGGAAAATAGGTTCACAGGCAAAAAAAAACAGAAAAATGCAAAAAATCCCGATCCCGAAAAAAGGTGATCCCAACCTATCCCTAATAAGCGATAAGGTAGGTCCTTGAGCGACTGTCTGAATATACGTAGGATAGACAATAACGAGTAGGACTCCTGCAGTGTAGCCACGCAGTATTGCCTTGTTTGAAAAGACCGAATAGTCTTGAGGACAGAAAGAAGATGTGAATCTTTTTTCAAAGATCTTATTTGTAGCGCTTGAGGCCCACATTCCATCAAAAAATCTGGGTCAATAGGTAATGTTTAATTTTTACTTTTTCATAATCAAAATTAATGTGAGAGGCCTAGCACATCATTCGCTTGTTTTGTCTGTCTAACGAGTTAGTGTGTCCTTGCTGGGCCACCCTATTCGATCTGTAGTGAAGCACTAGCGGGGGGGGGGGGGGGTCTGACTGATCCACGCCTTGGATAGGTAGATGCTCGTGCACAGTGGGTTGGTTGCCTGCTTGAATGAGCGCAGTGCAGTGTTTCCTTATTCTAGCATGAAACTGCCTCGACCACCGAAGCCACAATCACGCGAGGCCATTGTGGAATGGTATCTGAGAGAAGAACTTCCGTCGGGCAGTGGTCTGGAGACTGGAACGAGTCGTTTCGCGCCCTGGTTTCATGGAATAATTGGTCGCGAAGAAGCGGAACAATTGCTCAAACCGCCTCGCCCTGCTGGATCATTCCTCGTACGGGTCAGTGCGCGTATTTGGGGCTATGCAATTTCGTACAATGTTGATGGGGCGAGCGGCCGAGTCAAACATTTCCTCATCGAGAAAGTGACCGAGAATGGTGGCGGATATCAATTGTACGGCACGAATCAGTTGGTGCACGCCTCGCTGTGGGATTTGATCACGTATCATCAGGTAAAACGTGAAGGATAGTCTCGCAGGTTTACGCAAGGTTGGAAAACGTGGACGTCAGGGAAAAGCAGGGATCCTGAAAGGTTGCATTTTGAGGTCTAAAACTTTTGATCACCCGCTTTTTCTGAGGACTTGTTAATCAGTGAATCAGTGAATGTGTGAAAATAATCAGGGCAGGGGAGAAATCTAATTTTTGTCTGGGAAATCCTGAAAAATCAGGGTAAATAATTTTCCGTTTCTTCTATGGACATTGTCTCGTTTGCGATCACGGACGACGTGCCTGCTTCCCTGTTTTCAGAAGGTGCCTATAACGATGAAAGGCGGGGAATTGTTGAAAGAAGCAGTTGGTCAAACACGATTTCCACCCGATTATCAGGAATTGCTAGGATTCGGCACTTCGTCAAGTTCCAATAATTCAGATTCGCAAATTCGTCGGCAGCGGCCTTAGACCCGAGGATGTACACTTGTAGTCATGTCTGTATTCAAGAACGGAGGAAATGATCTCCGTGGATTGAACCATTCTGTAAATCGTATGGACCATTTTATAAGGTATTCTGCGTTTTTTGATTTTTTGTGGGCCATATATTTTTTACTCACACGTTTTTTGCCGGGTTTTTTTTCCCGCCTGTATTTTGTTTCTATTTGTATACAGTTCACAAGGGGTTCTATTCGGTCCTAGGTGTCCTAGCTTGTCCCAGTGCCTTTTATGGGGTGTGCGTATGAGACCAGCTGTCCTCCGTCCCTTGCTTTCAATATATCAAGCTGTGTATGGTAATGAGAACGGTGCCCTTCTTGAGTGTTGGCCGATGAGTGTGCATTGTATTCTACTTAGGCGTGTCAGATTTGCAATGTAAAGGAATTTTGGTTGAGCCAGGCAAGGTGCATTGTGAGAAAGTATTGATAAGATGCTTTGATTTTCTAAACCACTTCTAATGGAGCGTACAGTAAATACACGGACTCAGGTTAGCACAGCTATCGAATTATTGGCTGCAATTCTTCCTGTTCTTCCTCCATTTCTCTCCAGTTTCGATGGAGAGTTTCCCAAATCCTTTGGGCTGTCGAACTGCGAGCGCCGTAGTAGAGTGCGCATGCCACAATGAATACCCAAGCCAAGATCAGGTAGTAATCGATCGTGCGGACGGGGACGCACGGCAAGGGCCCCAGGAGGTCCTCGTTTTCCACGTCCACGTTGATTAGTGGTTTCAGGTCTGAAACGCGGCTGGCATTCTGTATTGCGCCTGCTCATTTCTCCTCTGGTGAGATGTACTTCCTTTCGTTTATAAAAGACACCCGCAATCAGGAGGGGAGGTGTTGAAGGGTATTTTAGTCCACAGAGGAAGAAGTTTTGGCGGGAATTCAAAATTCCGGTCCGGCTGACACACAGCTTGGCCAGTTCCCCTGAACCCATCCGACCGGGTCGGTCGATGCTGAAGGGATAGTCACAGTTCATAGTCGCGGGCGTCAGAAAGGAGCCCCTTCCCAACATGAAGAAATCGGGGGTACCTACCTGTCCGTTGAGAAATGAACGAGACCAATCGTTGCAGTGCGTATTCGCCATCATCCAAACGAGCCACTGGTTTACCATTGTGAAATAACATGACGGTGGGAGTGCCAGCAACGCCATAGATCAGGTTCAGCCTAAAAAGGAACAGGCGAATGCCATAAAAGCTTGTAGTGGGTACCTGCGTGCGCCCTCGATTGCGTCTCAAGTGGAAAACGGACTGGTGTTATGCAGATCTTATTGCCCTGACTGGCGCCTCAATAAGTTAAATCAGCTTACGACAAAAATGCGGCGCCCCCTAACATAGTGCAGTCCGATCTCTCTTTACTGCGCCGTAAAACCTGCAGCACTGAAGACTCCTCGCGCAGCTTACCTTGAACTCTCTGTAGCATCCACAGCCGCGATATAAAGCAATTTTGGGAACACTCTGGGCAAAGCGTTATAAAACGGTGCCAATCTTGCCGAAAATGGGCAACTGGGCGAAAAGAAATTGACCATCATACACCAATCTTCGTCCGGATTTGATTTATTCTGCACTTTATTCTCCTTTTTCTCCAACGCCGTCCCATTCATCGATACGTTGGCGCTCATCGTTTCATTCGTAGCCGTTTCATTTTTCGCTTCATCTCCGCCAGGTTTTTCTTGACTTTCTTTTTCTTTTTCCTCTTTCGATGTTGTTGAAGCATGCAGAAACCACGAGGCGTTCAAAATATGAACAATAGGAACGAAGGGAGGTAATTTCTTGCCATTGCCGCAACTATAAATGGTGGTCGCCGATTCGCCATTGGATGTCGTGTTTCGATTTTTCTTACTCGAAATTCGTTTGGTCAATGAAGTTGTACTAGGATCTTCGCCGAATGCCCATCCAGTCATGGCCGCCCATCGAGGCCCGCTACCACTGTACGCGTAACATTGATTCGTAAAAACAAATAAATACAAAAATTGATCAAGCAATGATGGCTCTTCGCAAATATTTAAAGCTCCACCTTCGGCCGCTTGACGTTGTTCCTCGGCTTCATCGATATCTTCTTCCGATTTTATCACTTCGATTGACACCACCGTATCGTTCACCGAAATGTCATCCGTCTCATTTTGTTCCAATTCGATCGAATTTTCCAGACTTGTTTTTTCGGCCCTGATTTGAAATCCACGAAAATATACTGACAAAATCGCGAACAAAAGATACAGAGACGGCATGGTCAATTCCAATAACGAAAGACAATATTTGGAGGACCAAGAAATCGTCGGCGAGCAAACCGTTGTCTGCTAGAGCGCGGAAACCCGCATCGCGCTCATACTTACCCCAGATGGCGGCAATTTAAACTTTTAGCAGAGCAGCTTAATCACACCGTTCCCCATCCACACCCCATCGGCTGCAACCCACTTGCACCACATACGTACGTATACTGTACATCTTAAAACAAATCTGGACACGATCAAACTATACATTGAAGTAGAAACGCGTGGGAACTGGGACACTGGCACACACATACCTAATACATTATCACTGGCCTGTATCACTTCAGAGAACAATCACATGACAGAGAGACTATCCATCACAAAATAGAGCACTTCTGTGGGTACTGGGGTGCGTACGCGATACGTTCCAAGCCGATCACCCAGAACCGTCCATGTTGGCCATTTAGTTCGTAAGACACGTCCGCCACTGGCACCGCCTCCAACGTGTGGCGCTGAATAGAAAAACCCAGGTCGGTTATTTTGTCATCTCTATTGTTCTACTTTTCTCAGGAGGTATGCACACTCAAAGGATAAGGGACTGACGCCAATATAATTTTACACCCCACTGGGATTCGAACCCCTCCTCACGAAGGGCGCAAGCAACAGATCGACTAAGCCATTAGGCCACCAATGGCGATGTCTCGCGCTTGCGGATGCGTACGTTAATTTCACAAAACTCAGGCCCTGCAACGGATCAGGCCAAGATCAAAATTATCCACTTCATATTTTATGCATAGCGAAAAATTCGAAGTCCTTGATCGGATCAAGGATCTGGAGCCTGTTTCACCATCACCTAGTTAGGACATCCGGATTCCTACCCCGCATCATTGTGATCTGCCTGTCCTACCTGATTGTGAAAGTCAGTGGCCCCAGGTGAGGTTCAGACAAAACTTTCTACGCCTGAGGAGGTGGAGCCAAAACTGAAAACTGCTTTTTCTTACCCTCTTCAACCTACCTGTTGTAAAATCTTAGCCAATCCCAAATACTTGCTCAAATGGACTTGTATAAATCGTCGCGAGTGATCGTTGATGGCTTCGATTGGGAAATTTTTGACAGGTAAGACCTGAAACATATTATAGAACATTGACCACTCTTCCAAACCCTCAGCAGCAACCACTCACAAAAGGACGAGTTTCGGACAGAATGACTTCTCCAGTAACTCGTTGCATGAGCTTATCGGGTATGCCCACCTCATGCAAGTACTCCAGCTTATCCACTTCACTGAAAATAAAAGAAGCAAGTGAAACCTCACTACTCATCTTCAGACGCAATCTACAGCACCAAGCAGGTCAATTCCGACTCGCGGGTTCAATTCCCACTCAAGCCTCAAGTTTTTGTTTTTATCTCGATTATCAAATACAGACACAATCACTCACTATTTGACTTTCAATTTCTGAAACGTCCTCATCTGTCCAACCCCACCGCACACGCCGCACGATTTCTTGCCTTGTCCTCGACAATGGTGACACCTGCACATCAGCAGAGCCTTGCCACTCATCTCAGCCACCAGCCCAGCCACTCACTCCTTGACTCCTCGTCCGTGGCACAAGTAGCACAGGTCCATGGACGCCACGCCGGGCGGTGGGAAACCAGTCATCGAATGAAAATGGATGGGTGTGCCCAGTCCGTACGGCTGATTGCTGACAGTCGTCCTCTGCGCACCCGGATATCCGCCAGTCGTCTGTTTCGAATTAGCATAGCTGCCGATCAGCGGATGAGTGACCACGGCCGGATGAGGCACGCCCGTCTTCATGCCCGTGCCATTACACATCGTGCACCGACTGGTCCCGAATCCACGACAGTGGAAACAATGACTTTGGCCTTGACCAGTGCACGCTGTACAATTCTAAAACAGAGCCTCATATCAACCAGTCCAGCCACAATACTCGTGTCAAACCCACGTGTAATTGAGTTGTGCCTGGTAGTTCGAAAAATCGAGTTTCGCCTGTGAACATTCTCGTTGGTTGACAAGGAAATTCCCACACGTTCGATAAATCCTCGCTATCAAAATTAAACCCATCGCACAGTGCTTGACCTGAAACAAATGCACGACTCGATCAATACTCATCACTCAAGCACACAGGCACATACGAATAGCATTCCATTATGCCCAGCCATCACAATACGACACCCCTGCCTCGAGCCATTCCCTCTAATTGGGCCTGCTTGTCCCCGACTGTCATAAACATCCCAGCAGCTACACACCTGTATAAGGCTCCGATCCCTCCACCGTACTCCGACTCTCCGTGAACGTTTCCAAGCTATACTAAAACAAGACCACCATCAGGCTCTGTCCACCCCCCCCCCCCCCCAACTGCTTACTCTCAACGCCATCGACGTATCGATATTCAAAATGTTCATCCGTTTCACGGCAGCCGTCCTCCACATTTTATGCTTCTGCACCTCACATTTCAACGCTTTTCGAACATCGTCCTCGGTGAAGGTGGGGAATCTAAAAGCGGACACCTTTCCAAAATCTTGTCCCTCCGCCAGGCATCACTGATAAGCCCACACTATCTGACTGGTCACAATAGGTTCGTGCACACATTTCACCTGCCCTGCTTGCGAGGATGTGCACTTGAAAGGCCAGCCATTCAGCCTCGTGCCAACAGTTCACCCCGATCTGTTCCCCGTCGGCGACCATTTTTAGCCTGGCCGCGTCCGCAAACAAGTCACTCGAACTTAATTACTTACTCGAGAAATTGTTTATCCTCCCCGGTGTGCAATAAATGCTCTTGACTAGGCGCGATGGGCAAATGCGGCGCGCCACCAACGGCTCGATCGACCATATTGATGGGCGGTGGTCGGAGCACGGAACTGGCCCGTTCGCGCCCCCCGTCCAACGAGTCCTCGTCCACCGCCGTCCCCCTCAATGCCACGTCCCGCTCCCCATCCTCCACCCTCACGCTCATGCTAGTCGCCGACGTGTACACGTCGGCCGCAGACATACTCGTCTCTTTTCTATTCTATAATTAAAGACAAAGCCAACATTAAGAAGGCCTCGCTCAACAAGCATCCGCCCGTCATATACGCACACCAGGGCACCGACCACCGGACCCTCGCCACCAAACATGGCTTGGATCATTCCTTCTCAAAAATACTACTCTCCCCTTAAAAAAACCAAACGAACCAACCTAGCTGCCTTTTGAATAAACGACAACCGCTTAACCATAATTACGCGCACGCACCAGGGTGCCGGCCCATTTGCGTCATCAAGAGAGTCGGGCAGGGCTTGCTTCGAAGGAAGTTTACTCTATAAAAGGGCAGCCCCTGCACAGGCACATCTCTCCTACCTGGCACTCGAAAAGATCACGGCAGATGTTTGACAATTCTATCTGCCTGCTTAGTTCCAACAGGCGCCATCTTCATTCATCTACACTCAATCCAGGCACTCAACTTCACTTTTTCCCAAACACAAAACCTGTTTTCTTCATCATTTTATCATCGGCCGGTTAATTTTTGCCAGCCAGTTAAATTCGAGGCAGCCAGACACTAAACCAATCTCAAGACTAAAAAGGCTCGCTTTGACTCCGTACGCCTTGCTTAGGGGGCCATCGATTTCTTATCGATTCTGACCACAGCTAAAGTTGGACTAGTTGAAAACGGGCAGTCATTCGAGTGCGATAAGGAAGAAGACCAGCTAAACTGACCGAATGCACGCAAATGACACCTTGAGCGTCGACCATCACTCAGCTAATTACTTTCGCTTCGGTCGACCGTGTGCAAATGGAATACACGCCCAAAAGATGCACTCCCAAAGAGACGACTCGTGCACATTTCCATAATGAATTGCCTACGACCAGCCTCCCCTCTCGCCCAATTACCGCTCTCGCTCGAGCATAAGCTTGTTTTGATCATCGAAAAGAATGTTAAGCAAGTTCCAGAATAGCAGGGCCAAACGTATTACGCGTAGCAGCAACGACGACATTCAAGTATGAATAGTGGCCTCAAGAAAAGGAGAGGAATTCGCGCCCGTCACACAAGCGAGCAAGAAGCGCGCTCTGACGTGCTTACTCGCAAACGCTATCCTTTTCTATTGGCCAACCCAAGAGCGAGACGAGGAAGGCGTACGCTCGGGGCATTAGCGTCGCGGGACGCAACTTAGCTTCGTTTTCCAGCGCTCTTGCTCGGCTCCATCAACCATTGATCACATCGATCCTTACTTCTACGACTGCTAGTCCCTCCACCCGCCTACATCCTCGCAACCAATACTCCCTCTTACCTCGCTACGGCCCGCCCAGTCGCACGTTCTTAACCTCGTTTCTATTGCTTCAATCAGACCGGCCCATGCGCGCAATCACTCATCGCAATTCGCATGCAAAGTCACTTCTCTAATCTTCATTCCCTTCAAACTCACTCCACGTTTCGATTGAGAAAACAGACCACCCGCACGCGCCTGTCCATATAGAGCAATGATCTCGCAGCACGTAGGCGACTGCAGATTAACATTAAAATTGCACTTCCGGCTGAGAAAAGCATATTTCCGGGCCGCAAAGACTAATCGAGCAGAAAGAAAAGGTTTTTTCGACATTCAGATGCACTAAACTTGTCCTGTCCGAACAATAATTGCGATATCAGATACGTGACAAGGGACACGCGAACTAATTTTATGCAAACTCCCCTCGCTCCCCGTCAAATAGGAAATATTATGGACTGGACGTCAGACATGCAAGCCCCCAGCATACCTTCTCTCCTCGCCGTTGTTTCCATCCACTCAAACACTTCCATCAAGCCGACGCCGGTCAGTGCACTACATTTCGTAATTACATCGATCCATTTAAAATATTGCCTCGCCTCGTCTAAAATATCGTCCAGCAACATCATATTCCTCATTTCCATCACCGACATTAGCCCATCAATGTTCTCCGAACTTGTCCCAGTCGAAGTCGATTCCAGTGGTTCAAAATCGGCGCTTTTCGTAAAAATAATCAAAATACCTTTAACAATTTCACGCAATTTTAAATCTGTAATTACACGTACGAGTTCCACAGACGCTCGTGAGGCTTGAAACGGATTCGAGGCATCGATGCAATAAATGAGTCCGCGGCATTGATCTTTGTCGAAATATGTAGGCCACAGAGGGGCCATTTGGCCACCTAATTCTCGAACAATTATTGAAATCGATGAGTTTTGTCGTTTCGACGCAGTCCGTTTCTTCAAATCGCCAAGAGTCAATGGTAAATTGAAATGAACCATATCCACGCCCACAGTCGGCCGTCCGTGACGAGGAATTGAGCCGAAATCCCAACCGCAACCACTGTGAGAAGCAAAATATTGCATGCCTTTAAGCAATAATGACTTTCCACACGATTCCGGTCCGATAAGCAGCACGGGAAAATCGATAATCTTAGCCATTATTAATCGATCGATCAGATCATTCGATTTATCAAAATTCAGTTCCGAAGCTTACCCAAATCATCTGCAGCTTTTACCAAATCAGAGGATTGAAAATTTTGCCACACATCACTCCCCCTTCGCTCCGAAGTCATCTTCGATTACTTCCACATCGTTCGTAATATTGGTCATATTTACTAAATTATAAGCAAAAATAAAAATTTCGAATAAAATAAGCATCACCAACGCGTAAATCGGTACAGCCACAGCCCAATATTTATGCGGGTAATAAGTGAAACCAATAGCGTGTAACCAAGGGTCCGGAATGAGTGCCCAAATAAAATAGACGAACAAACAGAAAATGGAACACAAAAATAGGACATAACCATAAATTCCACGAGCAGGCGTTGGGCACGGAGAATGTTCGGGCATCTTACATCATATTTTAGGCTTACGATATTTGAAGCTTGACGAAGGAGTCGATTTTCCAGAAAACAGTTATGGATTATTAGACATGATTTCATCAATTATTCCAGCCTGTCATGTCATTTGCCGCGTCCAGCAGACATTCTCCACAGCAGGCGAGCAAGGGGCGCGAAATTTAAAAAGGGCCTGAATCAATGGAATCGTGATGCTGCTCTGGCTGATTACTGCTGCCGAAGCCGATAGATACGGTAATCTCTTACAAATGGCGTAAACCTAACATAGTATCCGCCATCGGATCCTGGTTAAGCCGTCCAAGCACACACGTGGGATCTGCGACTACTGGTGAATGCTGTGCATGCTCTCGGTCTGACGATGGGTGTGTATGGTGAGATCATTCAGAGTCTTCCATGCACGGTCACACGGAATCCCTTCACCTCGGCTTGGTCGCCTGAAGTGTTGGGATAGAGGTGGGCCCATTGTCAGAGGAACATGTGAAGGGAATGCGAGGGGTTTGCAGGGGTCGTTAGCCAATGGTTATTGGTTTTGGTGAAACCCTATTCGTTGATGTTGCGAGGGAATTATAATCATTTCTCAGCCAAGAGCTCAAATTTATCAATGGAATGCGCCGGGGTCGTGGCCTAGCGGGTAGGCGTCTGCCTCTCACGCTGGGTACGCACTTACGTTGGGGAGGAGGGGTCGACTCCCGCTTGGGTAAAACATGATTGTCAAATATGTGTTCCTTAGGTCTATGGTGCTTGGCTATGGATAAAGTATGATATGACATGACATGGAAGGAGCTCCGTGACTTTGCATATGCAAATCACTCCTTGCTTGCCCTTGTATGGTCTAGGCAAAGCCTCCTGTAGAGCTTCAGGGCTTCCATAAGGCCTGACCCCAGAATCAAGTGAGAATGCACAGTATTTCCGAATACATAGCCTGTTACCACAAGAGACGAAAATATTTGACGGGTGGGCCACGGACATTGGCAGAGGGTACGCTTGCTCAAAACCGCATTCTGGGAGATGCCACTCTCACAAAAGACAGTTCATATTTGAATGTTGTCTGTGCAATGGATACTTTTCTTGCCGTCACTCGATAGCCCTAGTTCTGCCTGCCCAAGACGTACCTTTCTTACCCCCAAAGTATCAAGACCTGGCCGATGTTGCCCAAGATCGATCAGTTCCTGATCAGTGCAGCAGAGTAATGACAAAAGGATTCGTCAACTCTAGCCAGGGCCAAGCCTGCCCCATTGCCTCAAACCCCATCAGCAACCCGTCGAAAACTAGTTGCACTGCCGACCGTGAGCCCTCCACCCAGGATACCGCGGCACAGCTAGCGCCTTTGGTGAGGACCTCTCGAACTGGAGATTTCGGAACCCACATGAGTAGACCTCCGCATACAGTAGGATGGAGGAAAAACATCGAAATAACTAGCTCAACCGCCAACAACTTTGGTCCTGGGAAAGCCAAAACTCGGTTCAAAAAGCCAAACGGATATTTCAACCAAGTCGCAAACTCTCTGGGCTCATCATGACCAACAACATTTGACACACTCTCGCACGTATCTCATGAACCCATATTCAAAACTTAACACTGTACATTTCCACCCATGACCCCCTCCCCCATTTTAGTGCTCGCTCTTCCTGCAGTCATTGCTTGATGAGCTTGCAACGTGTGTGTCCTTTCGTCTAGCATTTTCCCCGACACGACACTCGTATCGCTTCCAAGATGGACTTCGATCGCATGCCCGACCACATTTGCCTAAAAATCGTCCAACGCCTGCGTTGTTTTGAGCAAGTCCGTTTGGGCGGCGTCAGCCGTCGATTTTACCAAATTCCATATGCGCTATTTCGAATGTGAAGGAATTCGATGTGAGAAATTGTTTGAAAATAGATCTGAAATCGATGAAGAAAATTATCAGGCTCTTCGCTCGAAATCTGGATCATACAAAAGCGACTAGTAATCTTATCAAAACATCAACTTCCTCGTCTCAAGAAGCTGATTTTAATGAAATACGATTTCAAATCGGATGCCACTCTATGCAGTCTGCTGGCCAATAGTCCGAATTTGCGACACCTGGAATGGCAAGATTCGACAACAGCAACTTTCCCGAACGTGGTATGCCCATCTCTCGAAATCGTGGACATTCAGTATTGCCACATTGAATTTTTTGAGTCTCTGGTGGAAAAATGCCCACGATTGGCGCGCATTGTGATCGATGCTGTGTGCGAATCGGTGAAACCATGGGAAGAAGTTTTGAACAAAGCAGCCACGAATTTGCCCTTTATTCAAGAACTTAAGTTAAAGGGCCAAGATTACTGCAATGCCGTCTTGCTGAATTTTGAAAAGATGCCGAATCTGTGCGAGTGGTCGACGCTACGATTCCTGGAGCTCAATCACTTCCGCGTTGGTGATCCCGAGTTCAATTTACTATCTACTTGGTTTCCTAAACTGGAGGAGCTTAGGTTGTGGTGCGGTCCTGCCACTGGTGTCGGTGTCTCTGAATTGTCACGCCTAAAATACCTGCGCCCGTTGAATCTCTGCCTCTTTCGTAGTAACAACGATTTCGATGTCAATCGAGATCATGGAATCAGGCAGCTGGCTTTCCATTGCAACAGGCTGCAATGCGTTCAATTCGGACTGCACACAGTGTTGAGTGCAACGACGGTGAAAGAGTTCGTCATTAGGTGCCCTCAGCTACAACAAATACGCGTCGACCGTGTCGTAGGTCTTAGCACCAAATATGACTACGTCCAATTTATCGATTCTCTCACTGGCTTTTCCCAAGATGACATCGACATCCGCTTGCGGGACACGGACGACAATTTGTGGAAGTGCGCCGAAGTTTAAAAAGGCCCCTGACTCGAGTGAAAGAGCAAGCCAATGGTCGCCTGATTTCAATCAATGGTATCAGCTTCTCTTCGCCCGGACTAAATGGACACCACGATGATGTTGGCACCAACTCGAGTGCGGTGATCGATGACGAAAGTGAATCCGAATCCCAAAACAGTTGCACTCGCTTGATCAGGTATCCAATCGCCAAGTTCGTGTCCTGTGTGGGCGACATGTTTCGTAGGCTATATGAAATGTTTTTTACTCACGACTTGTACAATCTACGTCATGAAAGGTTTTGTCATGTAGTAGAATTAGAAAGATGGTAGGTATGATTTGTACGCAGTGTTCTCGTACTTTACATGCAGTGTTTCCCCATCGATGTCAATAATGGACCAGACTGCACTTTTTTGAAGGGGGATTCTAAAATCTTAGTTGAGAAAGCCAATCTAAGGCAGAACTTTTCATTCTTGAAGATTTTGTAAATGGCAAAAACTGCGATGATTGCTCGATGGTGACGCTGATTGTAATCGGCACCACGTCTGATCGGCGGAGGGACATCAAGGACTGCGCTCTCTCTTCCATGCTCGAACTCTCTATAAATGCGTCTGTTGCAGTCGAAACGCTGCACTCATTTTGCTCTCGTCCCGGGTCATGTGTATGCACTCCTGAGTGCCCATCTGCAGCTTACGATTAGTGAACGTAAAATATGACTATGGCTATAACTGATTTTGATATTGCAGCAATTAATTCAATCAAGATCCGTTGTTCTACAAGTCAAAAAGCGTTGTGGTCTGTAATAACTTACAACTTTCTGGTCAGGGCACATCGCAAAATACTTTACCTTTACAGTTCCGTGCACGCCTGGCCTGCAGGTTCGGCGCCAGTCCCATTCGCCAGATGGGCAGCAGCAAACGAGTGTTCCAACCCCCAAATGGGCAAATCATTTCGTGCGAAGTGGCCCTTCACCCTCAAGTGCGTGTAATTTCGTAAAACATGAATACCTTCATTTCCTCGAAATTCTTCCCCCCCCCCCTCGAAATCCTCCCACCGTCGAGACCCCGCTTGTAATTTATTCTTCCCCCCCCCCCCATGGAAATCCTTCCCTGGGAACGAATTTAAATTACCGCACAAGATCATCAGGCGTGGAAAATGTAAAGGATATGAGTGTTAGCGTGATAGAAACTGTTTTCCTTGAAGAAGAGCCAGATGAAAGACGGGGTTGGAGACGAAGATATCATGCATATTGCTTGAATTCGGTTATGAGTAGCATGAATACGGGAAGAGAAATATTGAAATAAACAAGGTTAGCGGTGCTTGTTGGCAAGCTTTAGACTGTCTGTTCTTTCTGGCATCTGAAAAATGTTTGAGTTTTATTCTCCCCCCTCTTGATATTCCTGCCTCTGGTTATTCTCCCCGGTCTGGGACCCATTTGAAAACATTTCTCCCCAGGGAGAATTTCGAGGAAATAAGGTATGTGTCATCCTGTACACAACTTCAATCCTTGCACAAGACAAGTATCCACAACCAGAAACTGAACACTGTACATTTCCATCCGATTCCCCCCCCCCCCTTCCACCACATTGGCGCTTGCGAAGTTTGCACACGTATATCCTCTAGCTCCCCCAATCACAGTTGGGTGCGTTAACGTCTCCTTGTCATTGTGTCTTTGAGTTTCAAATCGGTTCAGACACTCAGACTCAATTTACTTCCAATATGGACTTCGATCGCATGCCCGACCACATTTGCTTGCAAATCGTCCTATGCCTGCCTTTTAAAGAGCAAGTCCGTTTGGGCCGTGTCAACCGACGATTCAAACAAATTTCCAAATGGGCTGTTTCGAATTTAAAGGAGTTCAGTTTGGGAGATTTTTTGCGAGTGAAACTCAAATCAATGAAAAAAATGATTAGGCTCTTTGCTCGAAGTCTGGAAATGGTGACCTACATATATTGCGAATGGCGCTTATCGGAACACGACAGCGCGATCATGCACAAGCGGCTAGCGCTCCTATCGAAACATCAACTTCCTCGTCTCAACAAGCTGTTTTTGATGCGAGGCACCCTCGAATCGGATGCCATTCTTTGCAATCTGCTGGCCAATAGTCCGAATCTGCGACACCTGGAATGGATCGGTCCGCCAAGCACGACGTTCCCAAATGTGGTCTGCCATTCTCTGGAAATCGTTGACATTCATTGGTGCCACAGTGAATTTTTTGAGTCGCTGGCGGAAAAATGTCCACGTTTGAGGCATATCAGTCTCGAGAATATGCTTGCGTCGGTGAAACCGTGGGACGAAGTTGTCGACAAAGCAGCCGCCACTCTGCCGCTGATAGAAAAATTGAAGCTAATTCGTCCAAAAGATTCCGATGAATTCATGCTGAATTTTAAAAAGATGCCGAATCTGTGGAAGTTGTCGGCGTTGCGATCCCTGGAGCTCATTAAGTTCTCCACAAGCGATCGCGAGTTGGAGCTGCTTTCGACATCGTTTCCCCAACTGGAGCAGCTGGAAATATGGTGCGGCCAAGTCACTGGTGGCGGTATCTCTCGATTGTCGCGCCTGAAATACCTGCGCTGTCTGTCTCTCTCCATCTTTCCCGATGACGACGGTTTCGACATCGATCGAGAAACAGATAGAGAGCGAGGAATCGAGCAATTGGCGGTCTATTGCAACTGTCTGCAATATGTAAAATTCGGATATTATCCGATTTTGGGTGCGACGACGGTGAAAGAGTTCGTGCAGAGGTGCTGTCAGCTGAAAGAAATAAGTGCGATACGTGTCGTTGGTGTCCCCACAAAAAATGATGCCGTTCGATTTATCGAATCACTCGCTGGCTTTCCCCAAGATGACGTCTGCATTCGCTTGTGGGACACCCACGCCGATTTGTGGACGTGTGCCAAAGTTAAAAGGGCTCTGACCCTAGTGAAAGAGCAAGCCGGCGGTCGTTCGATTTCAGTCTTCGGTGGCACAGATTTTCGGTCTGAATATGGACATGACGGTAATGAAGACAGCGATGACGATGGCACTGACTTGAGTACGGAGGACGAGGACCCATCTGAAAGCAGTGGAAATCACTCGATTATGAATTTAATCGCTGAGTTCATCTCCGATGTGGTCAGCATGTTCCGCGATCTGTACGAAATGATTTTCCACTGAAAACATGTCAAGTCGATTCAAAAAGATGCTTTAATTATTTGCTGGTTGAATTCGCACAATAGTTAACTGTAAGACTAACAAGAATGATGTAATTAGCTGATCATAGTTTATGTGCTTCAAAGGCTTCACCTGTCTCGCTGCGTAATAATGACGATAACAGTTTTGAAGAATGATGCCTGTGTCCAATTAAGATTGTCGACTGCGCTGCCGAAATGCCAACTTTTTCGCCCGACCAAGCTGTCATTGACGACGCGTGATTTTGATAACACTGTTCTATGCAGACTGCTGACCAACAGTTCAATTTGATCGTTTTTAAAATTTCTCAAGCAAAAGCCCTTTCGCCTTTGGCCGGCCAGCAGTTAAGCCTTCTGTGCGGGGATCAGCTGTTGGGCTGTGAACCCTGTCAGTGTTCGATAGCCGAGTCTACTCGTTTGGCTTCCGTCTCTCACCTCAGAGCACCTCGACGGTCCTAGATAAGTAATCCACGGCCTGGCTTGCAAGGTCAGAGGGTTTGTGATTCGTAAACCAACCTCATCGCTGGGGATTGAACCCGAGATGAGTCCAGCCACTTGCTACCAGGTAATACTGGTAGATGATTGCCGAACCACCTGCACCACCGCAGCCGCCCGTATCGCATCATCTTTAATGGTATAGAACCATAAGTTTGCCCTGAACGCACTGGGCTAATCTCTGGAAATTGGGCGTTGGTAGTTGCCGCCATGAACTTTGAGTTTCTACTGCCCAAATGCCGGTGTTTGAAGCATACTATTCGCGGAATGCTGTCGAAGATCTGCATGCGTCTTTTGGCGATTTTTGATTGTCCGGCTGCACTCTCTGCTCCTACGAATAGAGACGATGCTGAAGATGTCGACCAGGGATTCAATCAGGCAATTGGCTTTCTGTTGCAACAAAGGTTATGTATGGTAGTTCAGTCATAAGGCACCGAGTTCTAATCGATTTTACCAAACACCAGAGGTTGGAATGTAAGGCAGGCGCGCAAAATCATACAAGAATGCAGAAAATAAAGGCAAAGTGCGCGGTAGGTGGAGCTTACAAGACCAATCCATAATAAGCATAGGCGCGGTCAAACTGTCAAGCGCGGCAAGCAGTACAGTGCATACTCTATCAACAGGCTGCAAGATGTCCAGGTCGAACAAGAATTGATGTTGAGCGTTACGACGGTGAAGGCACTTGTCGTAAATTGCCCTCAAGGCTGGTCAAACTTGTGGACTGCAAACTTGGCAGCCGAGGCTGTTTCCTGGGGACGAGACTGAAAGGGTTTTTGGCCGCTATTCAAGAATCGCGCGATAAATCTCGATTTTTTACCCTTGTTTGCCCACTGGAACTCTCTGCCAAACGAAATAGACACGAGATCACACATATTTTGTTACCTTTCGAACATGACTGATTTTACAATAAGTTATTCTGTGCAGTACTAAAATAAACATTTGTCGTCGCCTTCAGTTTCAGATCACAGATAAGAAATCTTAGTTCCACCATGTCCATTTGCCTGGTCAATGTTTGATGCTACTGTAGGATGGGGAGAAAACTTACTTTTGAACAAAAAATGTGTTTTGCGTGTGTATATCGCCTTTATCCAAGCAGAGTGCACGAAATGTGATCCAAAAACACAAGTTCAACAAATAGCTTTGCAATTCTGCTCCCTCCCACCCAGCTTTACTTGAGAAAAAAGAGCTTAAAATATCTAAATGAATTTGTTTGGTCCAGTCCGTTGGTTCAGTGCTGTAGCACCAGACTGTATCATAGTGTAGACAAATGTTCGAAAAGCGCTAGGTGCCATGCTGCATGGGTCATTGGCGAGTTAGTGACGATCAGTGCTTTGCCACTATGACCTGGAGTCATTCCTGTCCTCTAAGCTCCTTAGTGAGCTCCCAATATTTGATGTGGGGGCGAGCGGTCTGGGGACGAAATGTGAGTGGACGAACGTTCCTTATCCTGGCCAGCGTGACTGTCGGGAAATCAGTTTTAGTCACAAGCAATAAGCTGGCTGGACATACGTCTACTTGATACTTGATACTGGATACTTTACTTTTAAAGAAGCACTAGCTGTGCACTCAGGCCATCAAAAGACACATACGATAATAAAAAACAAAAACAATTTAAAGTGTCAAAAAAAAAAAAAAATGTCAAGACTTAAAAATGTTTAAGAGCACTAAAATTTCATACAACATATCTTGTCCCTTAATTTAAGAAATGTACTAAAATTCACATCCTCAGTCAATGCATTCCAATGTTGTAGTGTCGAGTATAAAAAAGACTGTTTGTAAGATTCGAAGAATGGATGTTTGATTTCGCAGCAATGATGTCCATTTTTTCGAGAACTCACGCGCCTACCCGAATCGACAGTCCGATCAAGTATCAAATTTGGACGATCACTAAATTCATGGAAGTATTTATACAATCGACTTAATTTCAAATGCATCCTACGATCAGACAGGCGAGGCCATCCATGCCGTCCTAGTGCTTCATCGTAGTCCAACTTCCAGTCGTTTTCAATAATGCGCATAGCGTAGATTTGAGTCCTCTCTAGTTCATCAATATCTTTTCGCAGGATGGGATCACAGGTACAACACCCATAATCCAGTTTTGAACGAATACAAGCTGTATATACCGCCTTGAGAGTCTTCTGGTCGATATGGCGTCCAAATTTCCGTCTTAGAGTTCCAATCATAGCCCTGGCATTACGACTAATCAAATCAATGTGCTCTGAGAATTTGATATCTGATGAGAACAAGATTCCCAAATATTTATATGTTTCAGAAACTTCGAGAATTCGACAAGAAATGCGCAGTGATGGAGATTGAAATTTTTGATGTCTAAGAATCTCAGTCATCATCTGGTTTTACAGAAACACCATACACCAGTCTTCTTAACACTCAATTATGTCTACATGGAATTTGTTACCTGAGAATGTTTTTCTGATTCGATTACTCGTTCCATGGATTTGATTGAACACGTAACTTTCTGTTTTCTTATTTATACTATGTCTGCTCAGTAAGTGCTGCAATGGTTTTTAATAAAGCTTGAACTTGGGATGGCAGCACAGATTTTCTGAAAAGGGTGCGACGGATGTAAACTCTCGAGTAGACTGGCCACGCCAGAACCCGTCGATTTCGGCATGATTTTCTTCACTGATATGAAATTTTTGTAACATATCAGTGAACCTTAGCTCCATCATTGAAGCACAAGATGTCTCCATCCATGTCTCCAGAAAAACTCCAACGACGAGCCTCCATTTCGACTTGGCTTTTATCAGCTACCCTGAATCAGGTGATGTACAGTATACTCTGATGTAAGTACACATATACCTCATGGCAGGACACATACATGAAAATCAGCTTATGTACGAGAGGAAGGATACAATCGCGCACAGGTCACAAACATGGTTCTTCGAAACCAAGTAGAGCAGGAAGCCAATAAAGCCGATAAGCGTTTAGTGTCCTTAGGCGAGGGAAAGGGATAGAGCTCACTGCCAAGACATTGAATGCCTGGATGTACAGTGAGTCTGGTTGATAAAAACAACAAAACGTCTGGATTGTGATTCTGTAGCCTCTGCGGACATTTAGAATAGACATTTTCAAGTCTTGTTGCTCACTACCTGTAGCCCAAGGCTACCACAATACCATATCTATGTCTTGATCCAGCTCCTTTCATGTATAGTTCTGATTGCAAGCATATGTACCTTTAGGTCTTGATGGAATGAGAGTCAATGCTAAAAGACTGTCTGGCAGTCAAAAAATAAGATATACCGCGTACTGTATGTACACGACCCTCTATTACGATGAGCCTCCCTTTTGACAAGGCTTTTATCACCTCCCAGAATCATGTCGCCTTATCTGATGAACAATATACTTCCTGGAATACACGTGTGACTGGACACAGCGACTATCCCCAAAGACCACCCACAGATATTACCTTGCGGTGGGTACCCAGGAGAGGTGAAATAGATTTATGAAATTGGTTGCTATAAGAGGAAGGATGGAATCGAACAAACACAAACATGGTGATCGAGGTCAACGAAGCGTGCTCGAGGTGAGATCACTCGGACTCGAGCAAGACCTACTTGTAAGAGGAGGCAGACAGCACATTGGCGCTAAGAACCATGAGCTCTTAGCGAAGAAAGTGAAGAAGCTCACTGGCAAGACAATGAATGCCTGGACCAACAGTGACAGTCCGATTGGCGAAGATGAGACGAGATCGCTGGAAAAGAGGTGGCGCGATTTCGTTGAGAAGATCAGCGTGGCTGGATGGAAAGAAGCTTTCGATGAGCGCATCATCTGGATTCGACATTGCTACCAGGTGGCCCTGGTCATTTTGTCCGTGGCGTGCTCCTACTACATCTATACCGGAATGGAAGAAATGCTCACCAGCGGCTACACTGACGAGATATCGGACGTGGGTGTGGCCCCCTCTCTGCCAGCCTCCAATGTCACCATCTGCGCCCAAGTCTATTTCAATGAAACCTATGTCAGAGAGTCAGTCGAGATACCTCCAGCAATCATGGAAAGCCTCGAACGTGACCATCTCGTCGACGAATTTTATCGCCGACTCACCCTCTATCTGACTCCAATCGCGCGGCCCCACAGTTTCCTTATGAGATTCAAGGATTATTTTATCAAAGTGCTCAGAGTCAACCCCCAAATTCATGATTACTCCAATTTTGCATCAGACGCTGTTGCATCGTGCCGCGGCATGCTCAAACGATGTTGGTTCCATGGGCGCGAATTCGATTGCTGCGACAGGGCAGTCTCTTCCTTGGACGACGACGGGATATGCTACGTGATTGCAGTAAGTTCTAAGTGTCTCTTGATTCCACTTCTGACTGCTGAGTGCATTTGTTTCCAGCTCAATTTTGACAGCGACAACGCTGTTCCGTCAGAGTCCGCAAGTGGCCTTTCGACCATTCATCAAACAGACCCCGGCCCATCGGGTGGACTGACTGTGGAGGCCTCGCTCTCGCTCAAGGACTTTCCGTGGTTGGAGGACGATGCACAGAACGGCTTCAAATTGATCGTTGGGCCAGTCCCGTTTGGAACAGCGTCCCCCGTGACAGCGCCGGACAAAGCTGTGACCTTCGTCAAAGTCGTCCCATCCAAGTACAGCCTGATAGCCAACTGTGCACCGCCTGGTCATTTGACCATGCGTGGTGGTCATTTCATGTACTACGACCCAGAAGGCTCGAGCTGCATGATACGCCAGTTTGTCGGAGTCGCTACGAAGTACACGGGGTGCGAGATAGGACCGTACTTGCATCGGCCAAACAGCACGACTGTATGCAAACCGAACATCAATAACTTCCTGACGGACGCTTTTTCGGCTCATGACTTAAGTGACTTTACCGCTTCGGTTAACAAAAGAACCTCTGCTCAGGTAAGTTCTTTTTTGTCACACCAACCAGTTGTGTGTAACTATCGTAACCCCCCCCCCCCGCCTGGTAGGCCATGGCGAGTGGGAGAGAGTAATCGATACTATCCCCTGGCTGGGAGACGTCAACTATCGGGTTGATGCTTCAGCCGTAGTCGCAAGACTTGCCTGCTACAGTCGGAGTTTTTGCCTCGCCGACTTCGGCCGGTCACCTCCCTCCTACGCCCACCAGGACTGCTTACACTACGGCTGGCAGGCAAAGAAGAGAATGTGATCTGTCCCAGCATCGACCGATCCGACCCTCAGCCCGGATCCCGATCCCGATCCGATCCATGCTCTGGATCGGCCCGATCCGATCCCGATCCGATCCGATCCGGCCGATCCGATCCGATCCGATCCAGCCGATCCGATCCTAACCGATCCCAAGCCAAAAATGTGTCCAAAATTCTGCGCAATCTTTGTTCTTCATTCACTGATTTAAAAAAACTCTGATTTCAAATCGTTTTACATATCTTAATTGGGCCTTCAGGCCCAATAAGCGGGACTCCAAACAAGCTCGTTTCTTCGCGTGATCCTCAACGACAGGCCAGGATCCCGACGATTAGGCATGGGGATTTTGCATAAATAAAGAAAAAAGCACGCTAGCTAGGCTAGTCTGTTTATCGTAGTCTGTAGCAGCTCTGGGGGTGGAAGCAAAACTGGGGCGTAGCCTGCGGTAGTCGTTTGCCTGTCACGCTAGGTGCGCACTTACGATTAGAGGGGAGAGTTCGACTCTCGCCTGGGTAAAATTAATTGTCAATACATGACATATGTCTCCTAACCCCCGATAGTGCTGCATGGTGCTTGGTCGGGAATAAAGCATGACATGACGTGAGCTGGCATGGCTTATCTATATATGGC
This sequence comes from Mesodorylaimus sp. YZB2_4, assembly GCA_030248295.1. NCBI lineage: Eukaryota > Metazoa > Nematoda > Enoplea > Dorylaimida > Dorylaimidae > Mesodorylaimus > Mesodorylaimus sp. YZB2_4. Next base: position 2,503 of record JASANH010001409.1, on the reverse strand, counting down.
CTGTATCAGAACTCCCTATTTTTCAAATCAATTTTCAAATTATCTATAATAATAATTAATTGGAGAAGTTTCAAAAAAGCTGTATGACTGAAAAGTGCTTCAGTGAGGTATAAAGGCTCATACGCAAAACACAGAAAAATCCTATCCCAATCGGGATCGCCCTGATCCTGATCCAGCTCCGTTAAGCTATCGTTAAGCTCCTTATTCACTTCTTCTATTCGCCATTGCGTCTGATTCCTCTCTGACCTCTGGAACCCATTAAAAAACTTCACGTACACGATGTCACAGAGACAATGATTATGGGAGAGAACTCAAATGTCAGAGGAGTATCGTAAAACAAGTCATACGCGTGTTTTTTAAGCAGGTAATGCGCGGCAAATTTGAAATGCCGATCCGGCCGATCCAGCGGTCGGATCGGATCGGGATCCGATCCACCCCCTGGATCGGCGGATCGGTTCGGCCGGATCGGTGGATCGGTCGATGCTGGGATCTGTCCAAGTCAGTGGAACAAAACCTACGACGGAAGCAAGCAAGTTTTGCGACTTTAAATGCGGCTGAAACATAAACTCGACGGTTCGTAGCCAGGGGAGAGAGATCGAGTACTCTCTCTCACTCTGCATGGCCCGTGAGGCAGTGAGGTTACACTTGCAACCTTGCAATACGGGTAGATGCACCACTGTGCCTGCAACTCGAGCGATTGATGTTTTCTAGTCAATAGGCAGATCGATACCTAATGAGTAGTGCAAGGCGATGCGTTCCAACCAAAATGGGATAACTGATTTCTGGCAAAATGAGACACATGCAGACGTATCTAGTTCAAATGGGACAACGGTGCGCCAGCGTCGAGATATCCCATTTTAGCTGGACATAGCGGGTGCGTGCCTGTCAGTCGCGCGAGCGGACACCCGTCTAACAGTTCTAGAACGATTTTCTCCGAAGTAGTTTATTTCGAGTTACCCCATTTTGATTGGAACACATCGAGGGTTTCGACAAATGTTGGTGTCAGAGCGCATCGGTCACGTTTGAAGCTGTGTAAAGTAGATGCATGTACGTGCTGTGTGCTAGAAGTCAGGTTTATTTGATACTGTACGGTACTTCAAAAAAAGTTTGCTATCAGACAACAAATGATTAACTCAGCCACCATACTCTAACCAAATGCAGGGTGAGACTAGGTTGGCTGGGTTCCCTCGGCGATGCATGATTGCGAGTACGTTTTCGCAAGTGATTAGAGGCGGAAGTGTTTCCAATATATACAGTATGTGGACAGTACTGATTATAGCCTACGAAAGTCGCCGAGGGAGCCCAGCCAGCCTCGTCTCGTCTTGCATTTGGCTAGAGTATTGTGGCTGGGCTAACCAGTTGTTGTCTGATAACAGACATTTTTGGGGAGCCACCCATGTCTTTGTCTCTTGAGTTAATGTTATTTGGGAATTTTTGAGGTTACTCGTATGCTGTAATCAATACATGCAGACGTACATCGTTCCTTCTGGGCACTTCGAAACAAGTGCTGATAATACGCGCCTGAACTTTGGATTCTTGTTGTACAAGCTGCACTACACTGCACTTACGAACGACCGAATGGAGAAATACGGCTAACTCAAAAAGCACTATCCGCGTGGCACGGCTAACAATAGGTTCCAGCCCGCTTTGTAGCATTGTCGAAATCATGGTTCTTTTTGACCTGAAAAATATTAATTAGAGAAGCACTTTTGACTAACTTCACAAAATAGCCATTAGCAACAGGGCTTTCAGAAATTCTAACCCTTTCGCCTGTAGCAATAACCACGATAGTTTTGCAAGTTATAGTCAAAAGTGCTTCTCTAATTAATATTTTTCAGGTCAAAAAGAACCATGATTTCGACAATGCTACGAAGCTATGAACCTATTGTTAGCCGTGCCACGCGGATAGTGCTTTTTGAGTTAGCCGTATTTTCTCCATTCGGTCGTTCGTAAGTGCAGTGTAGTGCAGCTTGTACGACAAGAATCCAAAGTTCAGGCGCGTATTATCAGCACTTGTTTCGAAGTGCCCCAGAAGGAACGATGTACGTCTGCATGTATTGATTACGGCGTACGAGTAACCTCAGACATTCCCATGACAATTACTTAAAGGCGAAAAAGTGATGGTTTTCCAAAAAATGTCTGTTTATCAGACAACAACTGGTTAGCCCCAGCCATTCTCTAGCCAAATGCAAGACGAGACGAGGCTGGCTGAGCTCCCTCGGCGACTTTCGTAGGTTATAATCAGTATTGCTCCACGTACTGTATATATTGGAAACACTTCCGCCTCTAATCACTTGCGAAAACGTACTCACAATCATGCATACCCGAGGGAACCCAGCCAACCTAGTCTCACCCTGCATTTGGTTAGAGTATGGTCGCTGAGTTAATCATTTGTTGTCAGATAGCAAACTTTTTTTGAAGTACCATTACAGTATCAAAATAAACCTGACTTCTCGCGCACCGGGGCACGTACATGCATCTACTTTACACAGCTTCAAACGTG